>CP126201.1:1842500-2387500 GCA_030272155.1 Tetradesmus obliquus
GCTTTGGCTTCTAAATGGGCATGCAGCTCCCCGCCGGGGCTGTTTAATCCTCCAAAGAGTCAAAGCGCTGCTTCTAAGGCATGCGCAGTCCATAATCATGTTCAGCCGCCAGGTCACCTCGGGGCGCAGCGCAGGCAGGAGCTCGCTAGAGCAGCCGGCAGGTGTGTAGGGCTGTTGTTGCCTGTCTCAATGGCTCGCTGCAGCTGCTGCCTTGTGAGCTGCACGCCCCTGTGCTTTCGTACGTGCGTCTCTGCCGCGACTGGCTGCTAAGTCAACCTGCCTGCCTCCTGCATATCACTGGTTTGGTTGTTCTGCAGCGCTACCGAGGCAAGGCTCTGTGCACCTAGGCCTAGCGCCAGTGCTGTTGTCTAACTGGCTGCCAACCCCATCTGCCTCCTTCCTTGCATCACATTGTGATTTCCTGTAGGGCTACCAAGGCAGGGCTCAGTGCACCTAGGGCTAGAGCCAGGGCTCCACAGTCCTCTGCCTTGACTGGCTGGTAACCTTATCTGCCTCCTTCTTTGTGTCGCTTGTTGTTTTGCCTGCAGGGCTGCCTCGGCAGGGCTCAGTGCACCTAGGCTTGGAGCCAGGGCTCCACAGTCCTCTGCTGGATTACCAGCAGTCACTGCGGCAGCTAGCAACCAGTGTCAGCTCCACACCTCACCACCCAGATGCAGCAGCTGCTGCAGCCTACAGCGGTACTGCTACGCCTCACTCAGTGGCAGCAGCAGAAGCAGGCCTAGCAGGGGATGCAGCAGCAGCAGTTGGAGGTGTTTACAGTGCGCCTGCAGCAGCAGCAGCAGCAGGAAGTGGTGTTGATTCTGGTGGCTTCAAACGGGGCAAGTGGGGCAAGAATGACGTGCTGTACGGCATCATCAATGCAGTCGTTGGCATCCCGACAATGATTTCCTTCGCTGCAATTGTCTACCAGGTGGGGTGTTTACTTGGGCAGGCAGGCAGTCTGAGCTTTACACAGTGCTGTTGGGGTCTGTGGCTCTTGGCAGTGCACAAACGCTGCAACCTTTGCAACCTGCAAGAATCTAGTGGTCAGCAACACACCTGCATGTCCTGTGCAAATATCTAGTGGTCAGCAACACACCTGCATGTCCTGTGCAAATATCTAGTGGTCAGCAACACACCTGCATGTCCTGTGCAAATATCTAGTGGTCAGCAACACACCTGCATGTCCTGTGCAAATATCCAGTGGTCAGCAACACACCTGCATGTCCTGTGCACACTGAGGCTTGCAGGCTCCAGCTGCTTTCCTTTGCTCAGCAGTATGTGTCTGACATTGCCCCAGTTCTGCCGCTGGAAATGGGAACACCTCACACGTTGCCGACTGTATGATCAGCACAACACGTCAAACATTCTCCTGCCTGCTGAACCGCTGTTTTGCCTGCCGTCTGAACTCCAGGACCCAACCTACAAACCCCTGCTAGGCCAGCTGGCGCGCATCGCCTTCTTCTCCGCAGCAATGCACCAGCTGGTGTTTACCATCTTCAGCACGCTGCCATTTGCAGTGGGGCAGCCTCAGGATGTTGGGCTGATATTCCTGAGCAGCATGGCAACAGGGGTGGCTGAGATTGGGCGGCAGCAGGGGCTGGATGATGCTACGGTGGTGGGGACGGCACTGCTGACACTGACAGTGGCGACGTTTGTTGTGGGAGTGATGACGCTGCTCGTAGGTGGGTGCAGATGTGGACGCACCTGTAATTACCGTGGCCGCATGGGATCACCTTGGTCATTGTGGGAGTGATGACGCTGCCTATTGAAAAAATGTGATGATATGTTCACAATCGGCTGCAGCATTGCATGCACCCCACATGCAAAGTGCCAATTGCGTCTGTCAAACCAGACTGAGTGTTGTTACGCCATTTCATGACATTACAGACTTTGCCTGGTTAAAAGGCGAGAGGCATTGTCAGTGGGAAGGCATAATCCCTGCAGCTGTTTAAGCATCAGCGGCTCTGCTGCGTCTGCTGTGAGACTGCCATCATGACAGGTGCAGCCAAGTTCAAGCTGGCCACGCTGGTGCAGTACGTGCCGCTGCCTGTGATGTGTAATCTGACATCTTCTTCAGTACAGCTGCTTTGCAAACCTCGAAAGAGGCGATGCAGCCAACTCAAGCTGGCGACACAGACGAGAAAAACCTGGCCCTCGCCGGGGTGTTTGAACTTACAACCAATTCTGTACCGCTGCACTGCAAAACTGCATAAACTGCGATGCAGCCAAGTTCAAGCTGGCCACGCTGGTGCAGTATGTGCCGCTGCCTGTGGTGGGCGGCTACCTGGGCTGTGTACACAAACCAACATGCTTGCTGTGCTGCATTGCTGCGATGCATTTGCTGCCTGTCCTTGCAGCCGAATGTAGCTGGCCACGTTGGTGCAGTACGTGCCGCTGCCTGTGGTGTTTGAACTGACAGCCATGTCGGCACTGCTGCACTGCAAAACTGCATAAACTGCGATGCAGCCAAGTTCAAGCTGGCGACGCTGGTGCAGTATGTGCCGCTGCCTGTGGTGGGAGGCTACCTGGGCTATGTGGGCCTGCTGACGTGCTTGCTGTCCTGTATTGCTGTGCTGCATTTGCTGCCTGTCCTCGCAGCCGAGTTAAGCTGGCCACGCTGGTGCAGTACGAGCCTCTTCCCGTGGTGTGTGAACTGACAGCCCTGTCTGTGCTGCTGCATTGCATCACGTCTTCATCTGCGATGCAGCCAAGTTCAAGCTGGCCACGCTGGTGCAGTACGAGCTGCTGCCTGTTGTGGTGTGTTTACCGTAAACACAACTACATGCTTGCTGTCAATTTTTCCTGCCATGCATGCAGCCAAGTTCAAGCTGGCCACGCTGGTGCAGTATGTGCCGCTGCCTGTGGTGGGTGGCTACCTGGGCTATGTGGGCTACTTCTGCCTGGCTGCGGGCCTGGGCCTGGGCTGCAACACAACCATCAACAGCTTCAGCAGCTGGTCAAACCTGTTTGACCACGGTGAGGACAAGTTACGGAAAGGAATTGTGCTGGTTTACAAAACAATTTGTTTAAAATGTTTTGCATGCCTGGCTGCGGGGCTGGGCCTGGGCTGCAACACCACCGTCAACAGCTTCAGCAGCTGGTCAGACCTGTTTGACCACGGTGAGTTTGCAGGAAAAGGCAGTGACAGGCAACAACAGTAAGAGACTTACCGCCTTGATGGCATGCATGTTGGCTGCGGTGATGGGCCTGGGCTGCAACACAACCATCAGCAGCTGGTCAAACCTGTTTGACCATGGTGAGACAAAGTTACATTACAGATTATTCTTTATCTCTGTCATACCTTTTTGATGGGTGGTTTGCATGCCTGGCTGCGGGCCTGGGTCTGGGCTGCAACACAACCTGTTTGACCAGGACAAGGCATGCCTTGCTGCAGGCAGTGAGCTACTGCGTGGCTGTGGCAGCATGTCAAATTGTCTTAGGCCTCCCGCTGTCCTGCAATGCACCTGCATTTGCATGTCTTTCTCAAGCCCTTACAGGGTGTAGTGTATTATACACTGACCTACGACACCCTGCCTGCTGCCTCTTCTTCTGCTGCTGCTGCTGCTGCTTGCTGCAGATGCCTTGATCAAGTTCATCCCCACATTCGCAGCAGCGCTGGTGCTGTGGCTCAGCATGACTCGCGCAACATCGCCCTGGGCGCTGCCGATCACACTGGCAGCTGTGCCTGCTGCATTCCATGTGTACCTGCTGGCCTCTGGCACTACGCTTGCGCAGGCACAGGATGCTGGATGGGTGCTGAAACCAGAGGTAACAAGCTGGGCATATGGCGCAGCTTCTCATCCTTTACGTAGCAGCTGGCAGTACATGTTTTGTAACAACGAACCATTGAGTTGTGCGTGACAACTCAGTCTCTTTGAAACAGCGAACCACTGAGTTGTCACGAGCAACAGATTCATCCGCCATGCGCCAGCATATCGTCATAGTGCGTTGCAGTGCATGACTGATGCATCTTTTGTGGATCATGCGGTGATGTGCCTCCAACCTGCAATGGCTCATGGCATACATGTGTGATGGCGCCTGAAACTGGTGCCTCATACAGCTGCAGGCTCACGTTGTGACATGTTGTCCTTTAATGTTGAGCCCAGCCCTGCCGGACAAGTGCCTGGCCTAAGCCGCCACCTGCCTGCCTGCTTGCCTGCTGCTGGATGTTGGTGATTGCAAATGTGTGTTGCAGGGCAAGACGTCTGAGCAGTTTTGGGAGCTCTACAAGCTCTGTGAGTGACAGCGGATAATATTCTTTGGCAGGCACATGCGCCCAGACACTGTTGACTTTCTTGCGTCATCAGTTCACTAGCACCATCGACATTGCTTTTGGAAACTGAACCCAGTTAGTTGCACACAGCACGGCAGCTGTCCTAAACGAAGCGCATTACATTTCCTCTCCGCGTCTGCTCATTGGATTAGTTGAAGTTCACGCAAGAGATGTCGCTGCCGCTGCTGCTCTGCAGTCAACATTAAGGACTGGGAGTTTGATGGCATCTGCCTGCCAGCCCTGCTGCGCCAGATCCCCAAGATGCTGGGGCTGTTCTTTGTTGTCACTTTTGCCTCCCCTGCTCACCACTCTTGCTGCTGCCGCGCAGTCAACATCAAGGATGGGAAGCTTAGCGGCATCTGCTTCCCAGCACTGCAGGCACCTTGAAAGTATAACATGTCCATCTAACCATTCTTCACTGCTGTCCTTGCGCCTCACTGTCCTATGCAGTCAACATCGAGGACTGGGAGTTTGATGGTATCTGCCTGCCAGCCCTGCTGCGCCAGATCCCCAAGATGCTGGGCCTGTTCTTTGTTGTCACTTTTGCCTCCCCTGCTCACCACTCTTGCTGCTGTCACGCAGTCGAAATCGAGGATGGGGAGCTTAGCGGCATTTTCTTCCCAGCACTGCAGGCGCCTTGAAAGTACAACATGTCCATCCAACCTTTGTTGACTGCCTGCCCTTGTGCCTTACTGTCCCATGCAGTCAACATCGAGGACTGGGAGTTTGATGGCATTTGCCTGCCAGCCCTGCTGCGCCAGATCCCCAAGATGCTGGGGCTGTTCTTCGTTGTCACTTTTGGCAGCTGCCTGGATGTGGCAGCCATCCAGGCAGACATGCCTTTTCCAATCGACTTCAACAGCGAACTGGGCACAGGTGGGGTTTAGCTGCTGCTGCTGCTGCTGCTGCTGTTGCCGCCGCTTCTTCTTCTTGCTCTGCTGCTGCTGCTGCTGCTGCTGCTGCTGCTGCTGCTGCTGTCGTTGGTGGCGGTGGTGCTGCTGCTGCGGCGGCTGCTGCCCTTGCGTTTGCACCTGCTGCCGCTTTCAGAGTTTTTGCTGCTGAAAGTTGAAGCATCAATGCACTTTTGCTCATGTGCTGCCCCAATCTAAAGCAGTCCTGTATGCTGCCCTGCCGCCGCGGCCGCTGCGCCCGCTGCTCCTGCCACCCTCTGCGATGCAACCTTTTCCTGCTTATCATGCAGTCGGGCTTTCCAACATCATCGTCAGTTTGTCAGGTTCGGGCTACACCGGCTCCTACATCTTTACTGGTCAGTCAACATTGCCGTTGCTGCTGCCGCCGCTGCAATTTCTGCCGTTTTCAATGCATGCAGTCGGTCTGTCCAACATTATTGTTGGGCTGTCAGGTTCAGGCTACACTGGTTCCTACATATTCTCCCAGACCATCTTCAGCATGCGCGCGGGTGTCTCGGGCTACATGCACGGCGCCGTGATCTTTGCGCTTGAAGCGGCAATCTTCCTGGTGCCATTCCAAGGTATGCTGTTATCAGTTCATGGCCTTACACTCCTTGTTCACCCTGTATATATCGCAACTGCAGCAAAGTTCAGCAGCAAGTTGGTTGAGCGCTGCAGCATGTGACTGTTCATAACGGTCATTGCAGCATTGGCTGCAAAGTAGTCCTGTGGGCATGTCGGGCTACATGCACGGCGCCGTCATCTTCGCGCTAAGTGCAGCCATCTTCCTTTTGCCATTCCAAGGTGTGGACTGTTGCTTTCGGTACCCCTTGTAAGCATTGCAGCTGCAGCCAACGGCTTCACACCTGCTCCCCGCCCTGCTGGGCCACTGCAAACACAAACCAACTGCCCTGCTGCCTGCAGTCGTGCAGTACCTGCCAAACTTCTTCTTTGGGGCCCTGCTGATGGTCTTTGGCATCGAGATTGCGGGCGACTGGCTCGTGCGCAGCTACGCAAAAGTGACACGAGCAGAATACGTGCTGCTGCTGGCCACGTTCATAGCCATCATGGAGCTGGAGTTGGAGAAGGGAGTGGCGGCTGGCATCCTGATGTGCACGCTGTACTTTGCCGTCACGTATGCACGGGTGAGTGTCTGGTGTACATTGTATCTGTCATTGTTGGGTCTGGCATGATCAGAATTCAAGTATTGAAATATGGCATGCATTGACTCTGGCATCATTGTTTCTGGCCATCATGGAGCTTGAGCTGGAAAAGGGAGTTGCGGCTGGCATCCTGATGTGCACGCTTTACTTCGCTGTCACATACGCGCGGGTGAGTGCCTGTCATGCATTTGATCTGTCATCCTTGGATCTGGCATGATCAGATCTCAAATATATGGATCTGGCAAACATTGACTCTGGCATCATTGGTTCTGACCATCATGGAGCTGGAGTTGGAGAAGGGAGTGGCGGCTGGCATCCTGATGTGCACGCTGTAATTCTCTGTCACGTATGCACGGGTGAGTGCCTGGCGTACATGTTATATCTGTCACCATGGTATCTGCCATCATCGTATCTGTCACATTCAGATTTTGCCTGATTAGATCCGGCATGAATCTTTCATCATTTGATTTGGCTGTGATGGAGCTTGAGTTGGAGAAGGATGTGGCGGCTGGCATCCTGATGTGCACGCTTTACTTCGCTGTCACATACGCGCGGGTGAGTGCCTGTCATGCATTTCATTTGTCATCATTGGATCTGGCATGATCAGAATTTAAATATATGAATCTGGCAAACATTGACTCTGGCATCATTGGTTCTGACCATCATGGAGCTGGAGTTGGAGAAGGGAGTGGCGGCTGGCATCCTGATGTGCACGCTGTAATTCGCTGTCACGTATGCACGGGTGAGTGCCTGGCGTACATGTTATATCTGTCACCATGGTATCTGCCATCATCGTATCTGTCACATTCAGATTTTGCCTGATTAGATCCGGCATGAATCTTTCATCATTTGATTTGGCTGTGATGGAGCTTGAGTTGGAGAAGGATGTGGCGGCTGGCATCCTGATGTGCACGCTTTACTTCGCTGTCACATACGCGCGGGTGAGTGCCTGTCATGCATTTCATTTGTCATCATTGGATCTGGCATGATCAGAATTTAAATATATGGATCTGGCAAACATTGACTCTGGCATCATTGGTTCTGACCATCATGGAGCTGGAGTTGGAGAAGGGAGTGGCGGCTGGCATCCTGATGTGCACGCTGTAATTCGCTGTCACGTATGCACGGGTGAGTGCCTGGCGTACATGTTATATCTGTCACCATGGTATCTGCCATCATCGTATCTGTCACATTCAGATTTTGCCTGATTAGATCCGGCATGAATCTTTCATCATTTGATTTGGCTGTGATGGAGCTTGAGTTGGAAATGTGGCGGCTGGCATCCTGATGTGCACGCTTTACTTCGCTGTCACATACGCGCGGGTGAGTGCCTGTCATGCATTTCATTTGTCATCATTGGATCTGGCATGATCAGAATTCAAATATATGGATCTGGCAAACATTGACTCTGGCATCATTGGTTCTGACCATCATGGAGCTGGAGTTGGAGAAGGGAGTGGCGGCTGGCATCCTGATGTGCACGCTGTACTGCGCTGTCACGTATGCACGGGTGAGTGCCTGGCGTACATGTTATATCTGTCACCATGGTATCTGCCATCATCGTATCTGTCACATTCAGATTTTGCCTGATTAGATCCGGCATGAATCTTTCATCATTTGATTTGGCTGTGATGGAGCTTGAGTTGGAGAAGGATGTGGCGGCTGGCATCCTGATGTGCACGCTTTACTTCGCTGTCACATACGCGCGGGTGAGTGCCTGTCATGCATTTCATTTGTCATCATTGGATCTGGCATGATCAGAATTCAAATATATGGATCTGGCAAACATTGACTCTGGCATCATTGGTTCTGACCATCATGGAGCTGGAGTTGGAGAAGGGAGTGGCGGCTGGCATCCTGATGTGCACGCTGTACTGCGCTGTCACGTATGCACGGGTGAGTGCCTGGCGTACATGTTATATCTGTCACCATGGTATCTGCCATCATCGTATCTGTCGCATTCAGATTTTGCCTGATTAGATCCGGCATGAATCTTTCATCATTTGATCTGGCTGTGATGGAGCTTGAGTTGGAGAAGGGAGTGGCGGCTGGCATCCTGATGTGCACGCTCTACTTTGCCGTCACGTATGCGAGGGTAGGTGCTACATGCGTGTTATTGTTGATTGTATTGTCATGCTGCTGGATTGATGGCGGCGGCTGATCACACATCATAATTTACCCATGACAGCCTTGCACACCCACCTCACATGTAGCCACATGCACCTCTTCATGAAACCACTCAACCAAACCCGCATATAGTCACAATCTGTCTACCATGTGGCATCTGTTCCTGCTGCAGGTGAACATGGCTGCGTCGAAGGTGCTGCCCCCAACCACAAATATTAACGCACAACCCTGCAGCAATAACTCGCATGCTTCCTGCAAACTGCCTGCTGCTGCAGGCCAACATGGCTGCTTTCAAGGTGCTGCCCGGCTGGAGCCTCCCATCACAAGATTTACAACCCATTATTCCAACGTGTATCCCTGCTGCTGTTGCTGCTGCTGCTGCTGCTGCTGCTGTTGCAGGCCAACATGGCTGCGTTCAAGGTGCTGCCGTCCCGCTCCGCTGCGGTGCGCTCCTACACAGAGAGCCACGTGCTGGAGGCGCTCAACGGCCACATCGCAACGGTGGCTGCCAGCGGCTTCCTGTTCTTTGGCAGCAGCGTGCTCATGAGCAACAAGGTGAGCCTCCGGAATGCGCTAGTTCACCACTGGAATGCATGGTGTGCCTGTGGTGGTGGTCTCTCTTGCAGCAGCAGGGCAGCTGCAGCTCTCTGATGTGGCAGCAGCAGGGTAGGGCTGTTTACTAGGATGAGAGCCACGTGTTAAGAGGCGATCATTAGTCACATCGCAACTGTTGCGGCCAGGGGCTTCCTCTTCTTTGGCAGCAGCGTGCTCATGACTCATGAGCAACAAGGTGAGCCTCTAAAATGCGCTAGTTCACCACTGGAATGCATGGTGTGCCTGTGGCGGTGGTCTCTCTTGCAGCAGCTGGTATTGCAGCAGCAGGGCAGGGGGACCTGGCTAATGTGGCAGCAGCAGGGCAGGGCTACTGATCAGGATGAGAACCAGCTGCTGGAGGCGCTCAATGGCCACATCGCAACGGAGGCTGCCAGCGGCTTCCTCCTCGTTGGCAGCATGGTGCGCAGTTTTCTATGAGCAACAATGTTAGCCGGCAAATGTTTAACTCGCCGTGATGCAAGCGTCGCACTTCAGTGTGTTTGGCATGTGATGCTTGCCCGTGAGTGGGCGGCGGGCTGCCTTGCACAGTGGATATTATGGTCGCAACAGGGCACAGCAGCTGACTGAACAACCCTGTACTGTGATCACATTTGCAGGTGATCCAGCTTGCTGAGGATATGGTGGCAGCAGCAGCAGCAGGCCAAGGCAGCATCTCCACACAACCAAAGGCAGCAGGACCCACGCGAGCTCTCAGCAAGGACCATGCACGCGCAGCAGTGGTGGCACCGGCCGACACTGCTGCTATAGCAGATGGCGGCGCCGCACCTGCTGCTGCCGCTGCCGCTGCTGCTGCTGAGGCATCGGAGGTGGTAGGGGAGCATCCAGATTACAGGGTGCTGCGGCTCGCAAGCTTTGCAGTAACAGGTGAGGCTGTGATGCAGGCAACTGCTGGCAGGTTGTGCTGTGCCAAGGTATACCTTGCCTGCCTGCAGCAATCAATCAAACCGTTTCAAGCCGGCTTCTGCCTCTCCTGCATGTCCTCTTATGCTGCTGCTTGTTGCACAGCAACAATGTGACGCTGCGCCGCATAATGCGGTCTTGTAGTGCCCGATCTGCTGAAACAGAAAGCGCCTAGATGATTTGGGGTTCAGCTGTGACTACATAGCATATAAGTTTGCTGTGGTAACATGCTGGCACTGCGGCATACTGCCATGCTGTTTGCATTTACTCACAGGCGCTCCTGCAGACTGCGCGCCGGCCTGCACCTGGGCGTTGAGCGGCGATATCACTGACAATATACTCTGCACACACTCACTTTTGATTGCATTTTGCAGGTGCCGCACTGCCGCAGGAGCTCCTCAGGCCGCAGATGGTGGTGCCAGTCTGCACCTGGACGCACAAATGCCTCAGCATTGTCATGAGTTCCATGCAATTTTCAATACGTCTGCCTATTTTTACTGCTTGCTGGCTGTCACAGGTGCTCCTCAGGCCGCTGATGGCGGCGCCAGCCTGCACCTTGACGCTGAGCGGCGGTATTACTGACACGCTCTCTTGCAATAATCAAGTTATATGCAGTCCATTTTTGTGTGTTCATTACCGCCACACTGCTGCAGGCGCTCCTCAGGCGGCGGATGGTGGCGCCAGCCTGCACCTGGACGCTGAGCGGCTGGCGCTGCTGGCCAAGCAGGCACCCTGCCTCATCATCCTGGACTTCAAGTGAGTTAGCGCTGCCCGTGCACATTGTGATGGGTTTTTTTTTGGTATCATGGCATGTTGCTGTATGTCGCCTAACTAGGGGCCCTGCCTCATCATCCTTGACTTCAAGTGATCACCCCACTGGTGTGCACCACGACTTGTAGCCGGCATGGCTTTAGGCTCTGTCACAGGCCTCATGTAGCCCTAGCAGGCGCCCTGCCTCATCATCCTGGACTTCAAGTGAGTGGCTAGGCATACGATGCTAGGGCGCTGGGCGCTGCGCGCTGAGGAGCGCAACGGGTGGAGGCAACTTAACTTTGCGCAACCGCCACGCGTGATCTGCTGCACCCTGTCCCTGGCTGTCTTGAGTGTCTCACTGCCTGTGATTCTCACTGCCTGTGTGCCTCGCTGCCTCACAGGCGCGTACTGGGCATCAATGCGACTGCCGCAAAGACGCTAGGAGCCTTGGCACTGGTGCTGCGGCGCATAGGCGTTGAGTTGGTGATTTTGCGCCCGAACACTCACGCACTACAACCTTATGTGATGTGCACTTGCCTGCAGGCGCGTGCTGGGCACTGATGCGACGGCTGCCCAAACGTTGGGCAGTTTGGCGCTGGTGCTGCGGCGCATGGGCGTTGAGCTAGTGATCAGCCCGCGTCATTTCAAGCGGCCAAAACATCACCCGCTAAAACCTTGTGCGCTGTGCACCTTGCTGCAGGCGTGTGCTGGGCATTGATGCGACGGCTGCACAGACGCTAGGCTCGCTAGCGCTGGTACTGCGGCGCATGGGTGTGGAGTTGGTCATCAGCAGAGTGGCCAGCCGCAGCATGCGGCGGCTGCTGGTGGCCCACGGCATCATCACGGGCGGCAGCGCAGGTAGGGGCCAAAAAGCCTATTTTTTAGTGTGCCTAGTTTTTGAGTGTGTTGCTGTTGACGCGCTTGATTGGGGTGAGAAGAAACATCGTCCTAGATAGGGGTTGCGCTGCAAAGCAGCTGCAACACGAGAAGTCAGCAGCTGCAGCATGTGCCAGAAGATGGTGCAGAAGGAACGTGCGTGCCATGCAGCATGTGCGATGTGAAGCTGGTGGCTAGCCGCAGCATGTGGTGGCTGATGGTGGCTCACAACATCGTTACTGGAGGCAGCTGCACAGGTGCGGCTCGCTGGGTTGTTGCTTCGCGGTACATGTTGATACGTATGGCGGCTGCTGGTGGCTCATGGCATCATCACGGGAGGAAGCAGCGCAGGTGCGGCATTGTGCTGCATGCCCCACGCCCGCAGCTGCAACAAAAGACGCCGGCTGTGTAACAAACGCTGCATAATGGTGCAAGCAGATGCAGGAGTGTGCAGGAGAGGGTACTGTCCAGCAATTGCGCAACTGCTAGCCCGGTCTGCTGCGAAGAGCAAAGTGAGTCCTTCTGCTGCTGCTGCTGCTGCTGTTGCTGCTGCTGCTGCTGCTGCTGCTGCTGCTGCTGCTGCCTGTGCAGGCCATGCTGAGTCAGCAGCAGTTGGCAGCACACCTGATGAGCAGCAGCCGCTGCTGGATGACGTCAGTGATGAGGAGCTGGGCTTCTGCCGCGTCTTTGACACGCTGAATGATGCCGCTAAGTATGCAGAGGACAGGTGGGTGCTGCTGCTGTATGCCTTTGTTTTGCCCGGTATGCTGTTGAGTGTTTCGCTATCATTGCCAGTGTGCGTACGGACACACCTGCTGCGTAGAAAGTGCATGGCGTCGTCCCATTGGGCGCTGGATTTTGGAGCGTCTAGAAAGACGCTGTCATCTAATTTGCTCAGCCCGTTATGACGTCAGCGATGAGGAGCTGGGCTTCTGCCGCGTCTTTGACACGCTCAACGACGCCGCCAAGTATGCAGAGGACAGGTGGGTGCTCTGTCCCATGTGCTTGTTTGTTATGCCAGAGTTGCTGTTGAGTGTGTCACTTTATGTGTGAGTGTGCGTACGGACACACCTGCTGCGTAGATGGTGCATGGCGTGTTCTTATTGCATGCTGTGTTTGAGCGGCAAGACAGACGCTGTCATCTGATTTGCTCAGCCACTGCTGGATGACGTCAGCGATGAGGAGCTGGGCTTCTGCCGCGTCTTTGACACACTGAATGATGCTGCCAAGTATGCAGAGGACAGGTGGGTGCTGCTGCTGTGTGCCTTTGTTTTGCCAGGTGCTGTTGAGTGTGTCTTGATTATTATGAGATTGCGCGTACAGACACACCTGCTGCGTAGATGTGGTGCATGGCGTGGTCCCATTGTATGCTGGATACTGTGCGGTAAGAAAGACGCTGTCAAATAGTCTGGTCAGCAGGCTGCCGACGTCAGCGATGAGGATCTGGGCTTCTGCCGTGTCTTTGACACACTCAATGATGCCGCCAAAAATGCAGAGGACAGGCGAGTGCTGCTGCCGTGTGCTTGTCAGCTTCTGCAGTGTTGAATGCATGCGTGTGGCCCAAGCAGCCGCCGGCCTGCTGAAGGAGAGCCTGACCGGCCGACTCAGCAGCAGTCCTGCAACATACAATGGCTGAGGTCCCTGCTGCTGCTGCTGTTGCTGCCACCAGGCTTCTAGCAATGGCGCAGGCTGCTGGCCTGCTCAAGGAGAGCATGACAGGCCTGACTCTGCAGCAGTCCTGCGACATGTCATTTCTGATGTCCCTTCTGCTGCTGCTGCTGCTGCTGCTGCTGCTGCCACCAGGCTGCTAGCAATGGCGCAGGCTGCAGAGCTGCTCAAGGAGAGCATGACAGGCCTCTCACCTTGCAGCAGTTCTTCGACATACCATTATTTATCTTGCTGCTGCTGCTGCTGCTGCTGCTGCTGCTGCTGCCAGGCTGCTAGCAATGGCCCAAGCCGCCGGCTTGCTGAAGGAGAGCATGACAGGCCTCACGCTGCAGCAGTTCTTCGACATGCACTGCAGCCAGGCCCTGCTCACTTCAGGGGTGAATGTGGGCGTCATAACAGCCGAGGTGGCTAAGCTGGGGCTGCTGCGCACGCTGCCTGCTGGGCAGCGGCTGTTCAGCTTCGGGGACAGCCCTGAGAGCTTCTTCCTCATCCTCAAGGTGCGCGCGTTTGACCAAAACAGTTGAGGCGCTGTTGCAGCCGTGGTATTTGTGCGGCTGCGTCAATTTTGTTAAGGTTGCTCTGCGGTATTGTGCTGTCTGGTATGCTGCATAGTGCCAGCCTGCTGCCTGGTGAGCAGTCATTAGTGCGTCATAACAGCCGAGGTGGCTAAGCTGGGGCTGCTGCGCACGCTGCCTGCTGGGCAGCGGCTGTTCAGCTTCGGGGACAGCCCTGAGCTTCTTCCTCATCTTCAAGGTGCGCGCGTTTGATGTCGCTGATCGTTTGATCTTCCTGGTCCTTTGATCTTCCTGGTCTTTTGATCTTCCTGTTCATTCAAACTTCCTGATCCTTGGATGTCACTGATTCGTTGACCTTCCTTGTCTTTTGATCCTATTAACCTCAAGGCGCGCACGTTTAGGGTTGAAGGGCTGTTGCAGCCGCGCTGTTTGTGTGGATGTGTCACTTCATGGTTGTGTGTGACGGCGTGGTGTGGTTTGGGGCGTGTTGATGTGCAAGCCAGCAAACTGGTGAGTGAGCACTGTGCAAGCACTGTGTCATAACAGCTGAGGTGGCGAAGTTGGGGCTGCTGCACAGGCTGCCTGCTGGGCAGCGGCTGTTTAGCTTTGGGGACAGCCCTTTAGAGCTTCTTCTTGATCTGAAGGTGAGTAAGCAGGTTGGCGGTGTTTGAAACTTGCAGACGGCGGGCTGCGTGTTCCTGTGTCGCTTGCACACGGCTTGAGTTCTGCTGCGATTAGTTCTCCTTGCGCATCAGACAAGTGTTGACCATATTACCTCTTTCTGCGCATTGCTGCAGGGTGTTGTCACCATTCAAGTCAACTCGCTCGCGCCTCCCCCGTCCAGCTTCCGGCCGCTGCCAGCGCAGCTCGACACGTTCGAGATTGAGCGCGCGTTTGCGAGCGGGCAGGGCGCTGTGGTCGGCATTACAGACTTCGTGCTGCAGGTGAGGCTGCAGGCTGTGCACTGATCAAACCATGTGTTCATTCGGCTGCACACATCCTGTTGTGGCTGATACTGCTGTCGTCAGCATCACCGACTTTGTGCTGCAGGTGGGAAGTGGGGCCCTTCGAGCAGCGCAGTCAGGAACATGTTTCAATTTATATACATGAGGGATTTGGCATGCAAAAGGGTGCATCACTGATAATTTCCTGGTATAGCGCAATTCGTTCATGCTTTCGTGGCTGATACCAGGACCCACATGTAAACAACACTCTCTTTGTGATGTTGCCGGCATCACGGGCTGTGTGCTGCAGCTGCTGCGGAGCTTCCAGGCAGACATACCATTCGCGATGGTGCCATGACCAGCATGGTGTCAAGGGGTTCACATAGTTTACAAACATGCATGTCACTGCCTCTCTCTCTTTGTGCTGCAGCGGCTGCGAAGCTTCCAGGCAGACACCAACACGGAGTGCACCGTGCTGGAGGTGCAGCGGGGGGCGCTAGAGGTGATGGTGGCGGAGGTGCCAGCAGTGGCCACTGCGCTGCAGGTGAGGCTAGGGGGTGGGTGGGTTGCGTGCATGTAACAAATGTAACGAATACCTTCTTGTTTCTGCCCCTGTTGTCTATCTGCTGTTGTTGCAAGATTGCCGGCTGCATTGCATGATATTAATTGCTGATTTGGGCAGCTTTAGCTAGGCTTTGGACCACGATTGTCCAGCATGCTCGCTGTGTTTGTCGCTTGGTTGTTGGGTGCCAGCAATGGCAACTGCACTGCACATGAGGCTAGGGCTGGGCCGCGATTGCACGCCTGCTGTCTCTGCCTGTTGATTGTTGCTGCTGTTAGGGTCCAAGCAGTGGCGACTGCGCTGCAGGCAAGGCCGGCTGTTTTGATGTCGCTTGCATGTTGGTAACAGCCTGCATGTTTGCTATTGTGTTGCTGCTGCCAAAAGTGCAGGCAGTGTCAACTGCGCTGCAGGCGTGGCTGGGTGGTTGGACCTGCGGCACTATGCATTCCTGCTGTGCCCCGTTGTACTGTTGTCAGTGTGTCACACTGTTCAAGACACAGTCGTAAGATAGTGCCAGGACCCAGATGTAACTATCCTCTCTCATCGTTGCTGCTGTTCAACCACGCTGCTGTGCTGCTGCAGGCCATCCTGCTGCGTGACGCGTGCCTGAGTGAGGTGTACGCGTATGAAGTGCTAGAGCGCTCCGCAAGGGCTTGAGCAGCAGCAGCAGCAACAGCGGCGCCGGCGCCGGCGGCAGCAACGGCGGCTACGGTGGTGGCTGCAGCGACGTCAGGATCCACAGTTCTGGACCGTTGGCAGCCAAGCAAGTGTGCTGCAGCCTTTTGAGTGCTGGATAGACATGGGTTAGCGTGGCGGGCGCTGCAGCCACTGCAGTGAGCTCAGCTCAATCAAGCAAGGTGGGGTGTATCAAAAAATGCTGGAGCGCTCCGCAAGGGCTTGAGCATCATCAACAGCAGCAGCAGCAGCGGCGGCAGCAGCAATGGCGGCGGCGGTGGCGGCTGCAGCAACGGCATGATCCACAGTCTGGCCTGTTGGCAGCCAAGCAAGTGTGCTGCAGCGGTTGGAGTGCTGGGTGGACATGGGTTAGCGTGGCGGGTGCTGCAGTCACTGCACTGAGCTCAACTCACTCGAGTGAGGTGGGGTGTACATTTATATAAAGTGTCAAAGACACAAACCCTGCTCGCTTTGCCTGCTCACTCTTGGAGCGCCCCGCAAGGGCTGGAGCAGCAGCAGCAGCTGCTGCGGCGACAGCAGTGGCGCACCGCGGCCACGGCAGTGGCGGCGACAGGAGCTGCAAAGACTGGCTGTTGGGAGCTAGCCCACACACAAGCGATGTGATCATACTGAAGTGCTGGACTGGCTTGGGTTCTGCTCTGCACCAACAGCATGCCCTCATAATCATGCCAAATGGTTTCATTTGGAAGAGTGTAGAGTGTGGAAGGGCGTAGCACTGGTGTTCTTTGTGATAGCATGCTAATTGCCTGCTTTTATATTTGTTATAGGCCAGTTGAGCTGAGACTGCGTCAGTCATCCAAGTGCGTGCTTGGCCAAGGTAAAGCAACGCTCAGCGGCATCAGGACTTGTGTGTTACTCGTTGGCATCAAGACTTGTGTGTTACTCGACGGGACACAGCCCGTTTCTGAGCCATGTACAGGCTCACTGGGCAACCTCCTGATTCACAACCATCCAATGCACTTTGGCAGCGACTCTAGCGCGCATCGTTGCACTGGTCTCTGCGTTGCACTGTTCTCTGCAGCGCCAACTGGACTTCCGTCAAGATGTTACGAATGCAGCAGAGTCATATTGGGCCCAGCAACCCACTAGAGCAGCAACGGGAAGGAACCATTGCGTCATCATGCTTGCAAGGCCAATGCTTGCATGCAAGCAGTGTAGTATCAACCACAAACAGCAGCACCATGGCAGATGCACTGCTCGTCATCATGACCAGTTGACTGCACAGTTTCAGAGCAGCTGGGCGACTTGCCCAGAGTAGGCTACTCTGCAACCCTGTAAACCTAAGCAGAGCACAACATCTGAGGATTTGAGGCTTGCAGCCAAGGTGGCGGCGGCCCCATCTAGACATGCAAGTGAGCTTCAAGTTGCATTGTGCTTTTGAAAAGGTGCTTCCTGCAACCCTTTACACACACTCAGCCCTTCTTGCCAGCCCTGCCCAGCGCATTGCCGTACCAGCGCTGCAGCGGCACCATCTTCGGCAGCTTGCGTACAAGCAGAAGGCATTTTTGTTCAACAGCACACGAGGCACCTCCTAGCCCTTCTTGCCAGCCCTGCCCAGCACGTTGCCGTACCAGCGCTGCAGCGGTACCATCTTCGGCAGCTTCCGGTACAGCCCACCATGATTCTCAAACGGAAAGTCAGCCACATCAGGCGGCAGCGTCATGTCATGCTGACTCAGATATAACGAGCCGTCAGCCAACCGCACTGCACCGGGCAGCCGCGGCGCACTCGGCCGGTGTACGTCAGCGGCTAGCGCTTCGTACGACAGCGCAGCGTTGTGTACGGCTGCGCCGCTGCCGCTGTAGCGAGCCGCTGTGAACAGCCGCCGCATGCCGGCGGCGGCTGCCGGCGGGCTAGGGGATAGGGGTGCCAGTTTGTTGCTGGCGGCAGCAGCAGCAGCAGCAGTGCCGCCAGCCTTAGAGCTGCTGCTGCGGCGCGCCTGCTGGCGGGGCGCGCTTGCAAGAGCAGCAGCAGCAGCAGCAGCAGCGCTGCTGCTGGCACCTCTTGGCGGCAGCGCTGATGCCAGCTTGTGGTCAGATCCCACTGCATCAGCAGCAGCAGAAGCAGCAGGCGCAGATTTGCCAGGGCGTTTGACGCTGCTGACGGCGCGTGACTTCAGTCCTGACGCCTGCTGCTCCCCTTGCCCACTGGTAGACGGACTTGCTGCTGCTGCTGCAGCTGTTGCTGCGCACTTGCTTGCTGGTATGGGAAGGGGAGGGCGCAGAGCCTTGCCAGCTGAGCCTGACGCTGCTCCTGCTGCTGGCATTACGTGCGCTACAGCTGGCCCGCCATCAGCTGCAGCAGCTGCTGCTGCCTGTTCAGCTGCTGCTGCAAGGCGCGCTGCTGCTGCAGCTGCCTGACATGCAACTGCTGACGGCACAGACAGGTACCTAGGTCCAGCGCGATGCTGACTCAGCAGCTGTGGCTGCTGCTGCTGCTGCTGCTGTTTCTCCAGATGCTGTTCTTGCTGCTGCTTCAGCAAGGGCCTGAAGTCAAGCAAGGGCTCAAGGCGCTGCAGCAGCACCGGAACACCCTGCTGCTGCTGCAAGCATTTCCTGCTTGCGTATTGCCCCGGTGCAGCCCCATCCAGCAAGCCGGGTAGCTGCTGCTGCTGCTGCTGCTGCTGCTGAAGGCCTAGTTTATGTGCAGCCCCCAGCATTTGCAGCTTCTCCAGCTGCAGCTGTTTGCTTATGCTTAGCCTGTACCACTGCTGCTGCTCCGTCTTCTGCTGCTGCTGCTGCTGCTGCTGCTGCAGCAGCTGCTGTTGTGCACCACCTGCCTGTAGCTGCTGGTGCTGCTGCTGCTGCTGCTGCCCTGCATCTGCTGCTTCAGGGGTCAGTAGCAGCTGCCTAATACCTTCCATCAGCCCCCTGCCAGTAAGCACACCCGCACCCACCCCACCCTGCTGCTGCTGCTGCTGCTGCCCGGGCTGTGCCTTCTGCTGCAGCATAGCTGCCAACAGGTCCCCATGCCTAGCCTGCCACTGCATACCCAGCCCTTCACCAGCCGCCACCTTTTCTGCTGCTGCCGCCATGTCCGGGCCTAGCCAGGGGGCTCGGCCCGCTGCTGCTGCTGCTGTCAGTGCTGCTGCCAGCTGCTGCATGCTGCTGCTGTGGCCTAACATACCCACACAGCATCCCTCAGCTTGCAGCTGGTGAAAGCTATTGCAGAGGCTGGGCCGATCAGCTGCACAGTTTTGCTGCTGCTTTCTGTCAGGCGGATCTGGTGGCTGTGCTGCACCCGGCTGCTGCTGCTGCTGCTGTGGTGCTAGAGTCGTCTGCTGCTGGCTACGCTTGCTGCTGCTGCTGTGTCGCACGCTGCGTAACAGCGGCAGCTGCCAGCTGCTGCGTCTGTACACTGGTGAGCCACCACCACCAGCAGCAGCAGCAGCAGCAGCAGTGCCAGCTGCTGTTCCATCAGCTGCCACACAGCCCACAGCAGCTGCCTCTGCTTCTGAGCGTGCTGTTGATTGTAGTACAGCTCTGTTTGCCGTCCTGCTCTGCAGCAGCTCTACAGAGCCGCCGCCGCCGCTGCTGCTGCTGCCAGCAGTACCCCTGTTGCCAAGTGCCGTGCCTGGCACCTGCAGCGCACAGTAGTTGGACCACAAGCACCATGACACATCAACTTGAATTGCTCCAAGCACCGGATGCTGCAGCAAACAGCCTCCCTGCTGCTGCTGCTGCTGCTGCTGCTGCTCGTTGCCTGCTGCTGCTGCTGCAGCCACCGCTGCGCCTGCTGCTGCGGCCTGGCGTACTGGTGCCGGTGGCGTTGCTGCTGGCTCTGGCGTTGCTGGACTGATGTGCCGGCCTGCGGCACCAGCTGCTGCTGCTGCTGCAGCAGGTTCTGCTAGGGGTTGCACAGCATCAGGACTGCCTCGCGAAGCTGCATGGCCTGCTGCTGCTGCTGCTGCTGGTGCTGGTGCTGGTCCCGCTAGTGGTGCACCAGCAGGCTCGTGCAGTAGCATTGCTCCCCATTGTCGCCGCTGCTGCTGCTGCTGCAGACGTGACTGCCCATAGATAGGCTGTGATACTGCAGATGGCTGTGGCACTACCTGCCCAGCACTGCCAGCTGCTGCTGCTGCTGCTGCTGCTGTTGCACCGCCTGCTGCTACAATTCCCACAGCATCAACATCCATAAGTTCAGCTGCTACATCTGCCTCCTCACCCGCCACAGCAGCTGCAGCATGAGCACTATCTACTGCAGCACCTGCTGCACCCATGGCATGCAGAAAAGCGGTACCCCTGCCATTTCGCCTAGCCCGTTTGCCGTGCCTGCCCCAAGTTAGCGCATCTGGCATCCCTGCGCCTCTATGCTTGCTGCCGCCACTGCTGCTGTTGCTGCCGGCTGTGTGCCCCGCAGCCCGGCTGGCACCACTGCTGCCTCTGCCCCTGCTGCCGCTGCCGCTGCTGCCTCGAGATGTTGGCTGAGTTTCCTGCAGTGATGATGGCTGCTTGCGCTTTGCAGGAAACGCTGCCTGTGCTGCAATGTCAGCTGCTGCTGCAGCTGATGATGGTGGCATAGGTGCAGGCATCTGAGCTTCTTCAGTTGCAGCAGCAGCAGCAGTTTCTTGTTGCTGTGCCTGTTGTGCATCTGACGGCGCTGCCTGCTGAGGCTGCTTTGTTGTCTGCTGCTCTTCCAAGGCTGCTGGTGCTGGTGGTGCTGCTGGTGCAGGCTGTTGCACAGGCAGCTGCTGCAGGATGTGATCCAAGTCAGCAACTCCTGCAGAAAGCCAATCAGTGGGTTTAAGAGCTTGAACAGGCAAAACATATCACAGTGCAGCTTGCAGGAAGGCGTTAACTGCATACACAATAGCTGCTGGAACTACATGTGCATTTGGGGGGTGCTCCAGGGTGTTCATGCCAGCGATACAATTGTGCAGCGGGATGCTACAGGCGCTTGTCAACCTAATGGTCAAAGCAAGGTGCAATGCTGTCCGCTTGAGTGAGCACTGTGTAGTGTGGAATGCTGCTCTTACCCATCAGAACATCTTCAACGTGGGTTGCAGCAGCAGCAAGATACCCTGCTGCTGCACCACTGCTGCTTGAAAGGTGTATACCGGCAGGTGGTTTAAACCCCTGCTGGCGAATCGCCTCCTCGATGTCATCTGCTGCTGCAATATCCGATGGGAGCTCCGGCAAGCTGTGCTGCTGCAAATGGCCTGCTGCTTCTGCTGTTGCAGGCGCTACGCCAGAGCCCAGCACCAGCGGATGGGCTAGCGCCGGAAGCAGCTCCATACATTACTTACGCGTATGTGCGGGGGCGAACTGCGAGCTCGAAAAGGCCCCTTGAACTCAAGCCCGTTGTGAAGTAAAACAAAATACAGCCTCCTGTGCAATATCGTACCCTAGTTATGCATGACTGATGTTTAAGAGACCTTGAATTACACGAGAAACGGAGCAGGCTGCTGATACATTTCTGCTTGCTGCTGCCCAGCCCTAGCAGTAGCGCTGGTGTGGACAGATGGGGGCATACAGATGGTGTAACGATGGTGGTCTCAATGACAGAACACCAATTTAACAAGCTCGTTGACCAGCAATACCTTTCTGGTTTACGCTGCTGAGCTGCACAGTGGGGTTCATACTGTAAGTGACTGTTAGGGCGCTTGTGACTGGTCACATGGCAACCACCATGACCGCAATGGTGGTGAATGGGTATCCTTACACACAATTCACTATCTTTCATCGGATAGAACAAGAGAAGCACTTTCGATAGAATGTCTATCGAAAATCTGTGCTGGTTGCACACAACCACAACGCTTGCGGTGCTACTGCTACGTGCAGTGGCTGTGCAAGGATACCAGCGCATGCACCTTTACCTGCATTGCCAGCTAGCTGCACCTCCAGCAGCACCCCCAGATTTGTTATCATCCATTTTCATGGAATGTACCTCTGTCGTTCTGAGCTGCGGGAGGTGGTGCAGCAGTCTTGTTATTGCTACAGCACGTGCACAGTATCTGCAACGACTCGCAGCCCTTTTACTGGTTTGATCTGTTGTTTTTGTAAGCAAACTGACATCTCCTGCCTGCTTCAAATCTTCGCATAACTATGTTCCTTCGTGGGTCATTGGTGACGTCACTTACTCGCCATGGCTTGCTCACCTCTAATAGCCTACGACAGAGCCTCTTCTGTGCCTCGAACTTTCTGGTTCGCAACTTCCGATCTAGCCATACGTACATGTGCGCGTTGATTTGAAGTTGGCGCGCGCTGAGCATTACCTTGCACTTGCTTGTTGGCTTGTGGACCACGACGTTCTGAGCAGAAATAGTCCGCTAATTGCATCAGCGACAATCAGATGCCAGCCAAAGGATGGCAAAGCCCATTTGCCGCTGCTCCTCAGCGTGATTACTCAAGCCAGCAGGAAGGCAGCAACCACGGCAGTGTGAGCCCAGAGGACGAAGAAACAGTGCGTCAGGAGCGCATCAGGCTCGACACCTACTACCTGCCAGACCGGCGTGCTTCCTGCGAAGCGCATGGCTTCATCCAGATGGCTCCAACTCCCCAGCCAGACATGGCAGTGCTGCCCAGCTATGAGGTGTGCATTTGCTTGCAGCAGCAGCAGCCAAACAAAAGAGGGCAAGAGCTGCGTGTCTTCACAGTCGTTTGCATTGACGAAAAACCACTGCCAGCAGCGACTTGTGGCGTGCACATTTGCATGTCCCGCACCATGCATGACATGTACTGCTAAACCCAGCTGACTTGTGCTGGCTAACTGCCGGTTGCTGCCTTATTGACCATGCACAGGCTCAGCAGCTGATGCAGCAGCAGGACCCTGCAACCACCTCCTCCAACACCAACACAGCAGATGCAGAGTTCAGCATTGACCCCAGCCTGCACGACGCCCCCTACAGCCGCGCAGCAGACAGCCGCAAGCTTGCAGGAAACTTCGCAGGAAACTCTCCTGCGGGACCCGCAGCACACAGCAAGCCGCTACATGCAACACCCCACGCACCAAACACAGCAGCAACAAATGCAGATGCAGAGGATCCAGGAGGCAGCAAGATCCAGCAACTCCTGCAGCCCATTTCTGAGGCAGCCGGCCAAACCCCTCTGGTGCTCAGCTTCGAGCACCTGTCTGTGTGGGCCCCAATCAACCCCAAAAAGGCGGGCTGGGGCAAGCAGGCCTGGCGGGCGCTGACCTGCAGGGGTGGGCAGGAGGCTAACCCTAAGCGGCAGATCCTGTACGACATCTCAGGGCAGGTGGGCCTACAGCTGAGTGGTGCTGAGCTGGGTTGGTTGAGCTTGCATCATGGGCTGGTGCCTTGTGCTGCAGCTGCTGCTGCTGCTGTGCCTGTCACTGCACCACTGCTGCACTCCACTGCTATCATCTCAGGGCAGGTGGGGCGTGCAGCGCAGCTCTGGGGTTGTGCTGATCTAGCTTGGTTGAGCTCGCAGCTGTGACGTGGCATCGTAGGCTGGCGTCAACACTGCTGGCGCCCTTGTTGTGCTGCTGCTGCTTGTGCCCATCATTGCACTGCTGCTGACTTTGCCGTCGCTGCCATTGTTGCTGCTGCTGCTGCTGCTGCTGCTGCTGCTGCTGCTGCTGCTGCAGGTTCGGCCAGGGGAGGTGCTGGCACTCATGGGGCCATCTGGCAGCGGGTGAGGACACTTAGTCAGCTGAACATGCTTTGTTGCAGTTGCAAGTGCCCGGCTGTTGCAACAACTACTGCAAGCTGCTCAGCAGCTGCACCGCGATGACGCCGGTGTTGGCTGCAAGCCCAAGTTTACCGGCATACGCATTGGGGCCGGTCATCACCAGCCGGTCCCTGCAGATCACATCCTGACAAAGATGTGGAGTTGTACAAGTATCTTCTGCTCAGGAAGGGCCTTGTTCTGACAGCGCTGTTGCTGTGTGGTGCTGTGCCATTTGCAGGAAGACGTCGCTGCTGACTGTGCTGGGCGGGCGGTCAGCAATGAAGCTCAGCGGGAAAGGTGCGAGACAGCGTGGCAGCATGTGGGTGCACGCCTGTTGTGCAGGTTACCATTGTTCTCAGCAAACACTCTCACTGTGCCAGGCTGGCACCGGCAACAGCTGCTGCATGGGCAGCCATGAATCCACAGCTGCTGCGGCAGCTTGATCACGCCCCTGTCTGCACTCAAGACCCTTCCACATTCAAACTCAATCTTTATTCTCCTCCTGCTGCTGCCACCGCTGTCCTGGCCCTGCAGTGCTGGTCAACGGCATGGCCTTCACCAAAAGCACCATGTGGCACATTTCAAATGAACCCATACACTCCTGCTCCTGCTGCTGCTGCTGGTGTTGCTACTGCTGCTGCCTGTCATGGCCCTGCAGTGCTAGTCAACGGCGCGGCCTTCACCAAGGGCACACGGCGCCGTGTGGGCTTCGTGCTGCAGGACGATGTGCTGTATGAGAGCCTGACAGTTGTGGTGCGGCCATTCTTCAGTTTTTGTATGCAGGAAGTGACTTGTGGACAGTGGTACATGTCGTTATGTGGTGGTTGAGCAGCCTTGAAGGTTTAGCCAGTTGCAGCAACAGACTGTCCTAGAAGTCCAGTTTGACGTGTGTGTTGGGCCCAGTAAGTGAAACTGACCTAGCCCTCAATGCTTTTCCCAACAACTTGGAAATAACGCTCTGCGCTGTGCGACAGGCTGAAGTCCAAGTTGCGCTCTCTGCACGCTCCTGCTGCTGCGTTTACAGGAGACGCTGTCGTACGCTGCGCTGCTGCGGCTGCCCTCTGGCATGAGCCGCGCTGACAAGCTGGGCCGGGTGGAGCAGGTGGTGGACGCACTGGGGCTGCGCAAGAGCAAAAACACCATCATCGGTGAGTAATCACATCGAAATGGTGTGACGGTGTTGACGACAATACTGTTCATCAGAGCAGTAGCCTGTTAAGTGTGGCATCTACACCTTCTGATCAGCAGGCTTCGTAGGCTTAGGGATTTGGCGCTCGGCGGTCATCATGACCGTGCTGCTGCTGCTGCTGCTGCTGCTGCTGCCGCTGCTGCTGCTGCTGCTGCTGCTGCCGCTATGTGTTTGCTGCAGGCGGCTTCTTCCGGCGCGGCATCAGCGGCGGCGAGCGCAAGCGCGTGTCCATCGGCCATGAGCTGCTGATCAACCCCGCCATCCTGCTGCTGGATGAGCCCACCAGCGGCCTGGACAGCACCACAGCACTGCACCTCATCAGCCTGCTGCAGGTGCGTTATGTGTGCCGTCACAGTGGGATATACAGCCGCATCGGGTTCGGACAACTGCAGTTTCGCACCACTGCGCTGCACCCAGCCACACAGCTTGTTGCTGCTGTAAAGTTTGTACAAGGATTGTGTTGACGGTGCTGTTGATCCTGGCTACTGCTGCTGCTGCTGCTGCTGCTGCTGCTGCTGCTGCTGCTGCTGCTGCTGCTCCTGCTGCTGCTGCTGCTGCTGCTGCTGCTGCTGCTGCTGCTGCTGCTGCTGCTGCTGCTGCTGCTGCTGCTGCTGCTGCAGGACTTAGCGGCAGGTGGCCGCTCCATTGCCACCACCATCCACCAGCCCAGCAGCAGGCTGTACCAGAAGCTGGACTGGCTCATGCTGCTGGCCGAGGGACACCTCATGTACTACGGCAAGGCAGACCAGGTGGGTGTTGTAACACATGTTATACCAAGTTTTGTCTGTAACAACAGCACACTGCAGAGGACAACAGTGCCGCTACAGTACTGCTAGGTGGGCGGGACCTGAGCACTTGCTGCGGCAGCGTGCCCACCTGATAATTTGTGCCCTTTGCAGCAGCTCGACTGGTTTGGCCAGTTTGGATTGAACATCCCAGTTTGGGTGTCCATTGCAGACACACTGCCCCACAAGTACACTGGATAAAAAAAGGAATGCATGCTGACTTGCTGCTGCTCCCCTGCCCACCTGACTACTCTTTGCAGGTGCTGGATTGGTTTGGCCAGTTTGGCTTCAAGATCCCATTTGGAGTCTCCATAGCTGACTACATTTTGGACATCTCGCTTGGCGAGGCAGGCTACAGCAGCAGCGGCAAGTCAGGCAGCGCAGCAGTGACAGAGCTGTACACTGCATTCGAGCAGCAGTACGCAGGCAGGGCAAATGCACACAAGCACAACACAGGCTTTTCATATACACAGCCGCAGATCACCAACGGAGTGAATGGCAGCAGCAGTGAGGCAGTGGCTGTTGCAGCAGCAGATGGCAGCGGCAGAAAGAAGATCAGCAGCAAGAAAGAGAGCCACAAGCGTGTGGGCGCAAGCTACTGGGACCAGTTGGTGGTGCTGTCACAGGTTGGTGTCTGCACTTTTCTTGACAAATCATCAATAGGAGCGGCCAGGGCAGGGGGAGTTCCAGCAACCTCGTTAAAACCTGTGTACAACAGCAGCAGCACTTCTTGCTTGTTTCCAAACATTCTCAGCTGGCCACACGTGCTCCTCAAGTGGCGGTTTCCGACTTTTACAGCCTGGTTTGTGTCAAGTCACTGGTGTTGCAAGCTACCACCTGCCTCTTCTAGCTCAACCATGCTGTGCGTTGCGCCTTTACTGCGTCTGCGGTGCTGTCTGTGCTGCTGCTGCTGCTGCTGCCACCATACGTGTGCAGCGTGCTGGGCGTGTGCGCCGCTTTGAGCAGATGACAGGCCAGCACTTCTTCCAGCTCTTTGCCGTGGCCTTCATCACCGGTGAGCAGCTTGTCTGTCAGATGGGCTAAAGCCCACCGCGAATGGTCATACCTGTGTCTTCAGCTGTTTGCTGTGGCCTCTGACAGGAGTGCAGCGCGGCCAGGGTATGCACAGATTTAGGTCTTGCAGTGGCATTTCGCACACCATTTTTGCTTATTGCTTTTCAACATGATGTACGCTTGCATCAACTGCTGTGGGCAGGCCTGGTGTTGTGGCCACTGCTACTACGTGAGTGTGTTGGCGGCCAGTGACATGCTGGGCCTGCTGTTTTTCATGCTGCTGTATATCTCACACGCTGTTGTTACCATCTCCCAGGTGTGTTTGCAGCGCGGGTGGGCAGCCAGCGCCATGCTGGGCCTGATGTGGCATTGTTGCACACCTGCTATATACGTATGACTCTCACTTTCACCATGTTGTACAATGTTGCCCTACATTCTTGCAGGTCTGGTGTGGTGGCAGCGCGGGCAGGCATACTACGGGGGCGTGCAGGCGGCTAATGATGTGCTGGGCCTGCTGTTCTTCATGCTGCTGTTCCCCTCCATGCGGGCGCTGTTCCGCGCGCTGTTCACATTCCCAAATGAGCAGCGCATGCTCATGAAGGTGCGGCGAGGGTTCGGTTGCATCACAACATGCGTGTGTTGAGTCAACAGCAAACATGTCTGGACTGCAGACAGAGCACTGTTTACCTTCCCCAACGAGCAGCATGCTCAGAAAGGTGTGTGGTTGTTCACGGTTAAAATGGATTGCATTAGGGTATGATGCTTTTTATTTGGAGTGAAAGGATGTTCTTTGTTGGATTGCTTTGCAACCTACGGAAAGAAGGACCACGGCAACTTGGTTTGTGCATGTAGGGCAAAGCTGCCAAAGCAGCAAAAACCAAACCAATAGCCCTAACACCCGCGAGCAACAGGTCTATGGGCTTTGCACTTTTCTTTATTAGGGAATATAGGTCCATGATTATGATGGCAACTGTCACAAGGCTAATGTTGTTGGGTGGAACTGCTGCACCTATGAATCTTTTCTTTTAGAATTGTGCAACAGCGTGTGGTTTTACAGTTTTAGCTGCTATATGGGGTTTGTGAGGTAGGTCTTAACATGTGGGGTTCAGCAGTTTGGGCGCCGTACACCTTCCCCAACGAGCAGCACATGCTCATGAAGGTGCGCCGGGGTTGAATTTGTGCAGCTGCATGTCGCGCTGGGGCTTCGTGTTGAATGTGCGGCCAGCAGAGCAACCGCAGCAACGTGGAAGATCAGCAGCACAGAGCTGTCAGCTCGCTACGCAATGCGCAACCATCCGGTATGTTTCTTCTCATTCTCACAGCAGCGCCCCTCTGGCTGTTGCGATTTTGAAGTTCATCTCATCAGGCTGCTCACCTGCCTTCGCTGTCTCTGCGGCTCTCTGCCACCCCTCTCGTACCACAGGAGCGCCCGTCCGGCATGTACAACCTGTCCGCCTACTACTTCGCACGCACAGCAGCAGACATCCCAGCGGAGCTGCTCAACACGGTGCTCTTTGTCATCATTGCGTACTGGTTTGGCGGCCTGCGGCACGATGCAGGAGCTTTCTTTGGGCTGCTGTTCAGCCTGGTGCTGGTGGTGGCGGTTGCTGAGAGCTGGGGCCTGCTGATTGGAGGCGTGTGCATGGACCCGAAGACGGCTCAGGTGCGCAGGAGATGTTTATAACACACTATAATCAAGCACTGCTGCAGGCTTCAGCGTTTTCTCAGTGTGGCTTTAAGTTAGGTTTTGCAAGCGTGCTGTTTTTTGGGGCCTTTTTGGGCTGCTGTTCAGCCTGGTGCTTGTGATGGCAGTTGCGGAGAGCTGGGGCCTGCTGATTGGAGGCGTGTGCATGGACCCAAAGACGGCTCAGGTGCGCAGGAGATGTTTATAATAATCTAAATCAAGCGCTGCTGCAGGCTGCAGGATTGTGTCCATTTGGCTTGATCTTGGTTTTTCTGGCATGTTGTTTTGGGGGGCTTTCTTTGGGCTGCTGTTCAGCCTGGTGCTGGTGGTGGCGGTTGCTGATAGCTGGGGCCTGCTAATCGGCGGCATGTGCATGGACCCAAAACGGCGCAGATGGGTGGAAATTGATGCGAGTTTTGATGCGTGTTCTGTAGCGGTAGCGCATGTACGAGCAACTTGGTTGGCCTGTGGCCACAGTGAACAACTTGTGCAGTTGAAGGTGCCACAAGTTGCAGTGTATGCTGCAGTGTATGCAGTGTATGCTGAGGTGTTGGCATGCCAGGCTGTTGTAGGACAAGCTGAGGGCATGGTGTGACGAACAGGATGTTGAGATAGCGACAGGCTGTTTGTCACAGCATGAGCTCAGCTTGTTGGAAAGCTTGGTGTTACCTTTGCAAACACAGACAGCGGTACTGTGTGCAAATAGTCGAGGGATGCGGATTGGAGGTGTGTGCATGGACCGCAAGACAGCACAGGTGGGGACAGGCGAGTGACAATGGCTCCGATGCAATTTGTGCTGCAGTGTCGCCAGGTCAGCCTCTTTCTTGCGTTTGAATCTGGCTTACTTGCTGCAGACGATCAACACAGTGGTCATTCTGGCCTTGCTGCTGCTGCCTCCCTTGCACTGCGTTTAATCATGTATGTTCACATACTGCTCGCTGGCTTGCTTTTGTGTTCTGCAGACCATCACCACCGTGGTCATCTTGGCGTTCCTGCTGGTGGGAGGTTACTACGTGCGCAACATCCCGGTGTGGATCAGCTGGATCCGCTGGTTCAGCTTCCTCTTCTGGTGAGTAATGTTGTCATCGGATTACACCGTGTTGATAAGGTTACTATCAGTCCGCGCAACATCCCGTTGTGGATCAGGTGGATCCGCTGGTGCAGCTTCCTCTTCTGGTGAGTAATGTTGTCATCGGATTACACCGTGTTGATAAGGTTACTATCAGTCCGCGCAACATCCCGTTGTGGATCAGCTGGATCCGCTGGTTCAGCTTCCTCTTCTGGTGAGCAGGATGGTTGATTTGATATGATGAAATATGGATTGAGCACGCCGCCTGTACTATACATTTTCGTCATGAAGCTACATGAGCCAGCGCAGCCTGCCCAATGCATAGCGTTTTAACACTTGCAAAGCTCACATTGCATGTGATCTGAAGGATGCTGGCTGCTGAGCAATCCTTCTTGCTGCTGCCGCTGCTGCGTTGCTGCTGCTGCTGCTGCATGCAGGGGCTACAACCTGCTGATCAAGTCGCAGTTCAGGTGAGCAGGGGGGCTAGTGCTGCCGCGTACTGGTAGTCGTGCTGCCAGATGCATGCGTGTGTCTGTGCGTTTGTGATCCATTCAACAGCACGGTGCAGCACATTGAGCGTGCCATGCATCTGCTTGTTGGTGGTTCATGCACTGGCCGCTGTACTGTCAGTACAAGAATGAATTTAGACACTACCGAGTGCTGAGGACCACGCTGGATGGGCAACTGCGCATGTCAATCAAAGCTGTGCAATTCTGCTGCCAGCACGCATGTATGGCTTGACATTTGTCTGCATAGCACATCGCACACAATGTTGCGGGAACTTCAGTTGTACTGAAGGCGAGGCGGTGGCAGTTTGCCACCAAGCCGGGCCTCTGCACATGGTACTTACACATATTCTCGCTCTGCCTGCCTGCCTGCCTGCCTGCCCTTCCCCTCTTGGCCCTCCCTGCAGCGGTGTCACCTACTACAGCTGCAATGGCAGCGGCAGCAGCAGCGGCTGTAGCCCTGTGCCGCTGTCTCAGCTGGCACTGCCCACTGACCCGCTGGGCCCCGCCTACCCTGATGTGTTGATCCTGCTGGGCATGCTGCTGTTCCTGCGGCTGGTGATCTACTTCGTGCTGCGCCGCAAGACGCGCGTGAAGCAGAACGGGCTGTGAGCGGGGCTGAGCATGCATTGGACGGTTGTTTCTGCGGGGTTTCATGATTGTAGCAATCGATGTTGGCTGCTGTGGCGCGATGCACAGTTGATGGGTTGCGTGGGCTGTGGATGGCCCAGCCTAGGCACTGGAGCGGGTCTGTGGATCAATGGAGCAATCTCCGGTACAGCTGTGTAGCAAGTTTGTACAAGCAGTAGGAGCTCACGCAAGGGAAGGCACCACATCCTGCGACCGGGTGCAGCCGCTGCCAACCATCACATGTGTACAATTACTGATTGATTTCACTGGTGTACTAAAGGACGTTTGTGGCATTGAACTGTCCTATTCGTTGGCCCAGGTGCTGGCGAAGATTGTGTGTGCAACAAGTGACGAGTCTTGTCGCTGAGTTGGATGTTTAGGCCGCTGCGCCTGCAGGAGTAGGCAGTCCGCGCATGTCAACACTGCGGCCTGTTCTCATTAGAAGAAGTATGTGAATGCTCGAAATGGAGAACCCTGTCATCTGCATGACTTGTCAAAGCATGCTGCATATGCGTTGATGTGGCTAAGCACAAGTTGGTGGGTGTCCACGAAAAATGCAGCAATGTCACCATGCCAGGCAGTATAGGTATGACAAGGCGTAGCCTCCGCCACAGCGGCTGTGCTGCTGCCAGCATGTACATGCGCATACCCTTGCAGTTACCAGTTACCAGTTACCAAAGTAGGACCACAAGCCCACCCACTAAGGAGCCAGACAAGGCTCATGGGGTCCAGAAAGCACAAAACAGAATCACAGACACTAAGCGTCGAAGACCTCAACAAGCTCAGAGTACTCAGTCTCTGAAGCACTAGACTCAGCCGGAAGAAAACCAATCATCTCAGGATCGTTCCGAATCAAACAGCAGTGATGTATGAAGGCAGCAACTCTGCTCTGTCTCTGCTGCATGAAGTTGGCCAAGCTCAGCTACGACCACCAGGGCTCACAACATTGCGGGAGCCGTTCCAGTGCCCAAAATCAACAAAAAGCTTCCAGAATGTTCTCGCACTGCCAGGTACGCATCACATTCAAACACAACATGAAACTCATCTTCAACTTGGCCAGCAGCACCCCGCTCGCACAGGCGCTGGTGCCTTGGCAGCGACGAGTTGTCCACACGCTCCCATCTGCCAGTAACCACACGCAAATCATGAGAACCCAATCGAAAGCGCATCAAAGATGACAGGTGCATCTTGTTCAGATCAGCTGTGTACTGCACATATTCAGAACACCAGCTCTCGGGGCGGGACGTATTGAGCTCAGAAAACGGCGTGCATGCAAACCACCTGTCATATGTAGAGCAAACAACTGTGACCGAGCCAGCCTGCCTTGGGTTGCAGGGCAGGTTCTGCCACTGCTGATACAACCAGGCTTGAAAGGCAGCCTGGGGCTTGCCCTTATCCGCATCCTCCAACCTGCCAAGGCCATCCAGCGACTGCAGAACTCCACCCAGAGTACCCGTGTGTGTATGCAGAGCACGCACAAACGCACGAAACTGCCAAAACCACAGGGCCTTCTGCCGGCCCTGCTCTGCGCTGGCAGACTATGCTGGCCGCTAGATCCATAGAGCTGTCGCCAGTGTGCATCAAAACCAGCTGGGTCATCCGATGCCCCAGTGGCTGCACGCTGCTTGTAGGCTGTCCAAAACCTGCGCGGGTTGTGCCGCACATACATGTGAAGGTGTGGCATGGATCAAGTGGTGCTGCTGCCAGCATACACATGGATCCCACGGATCCTACCAATTGCCAATAACCGGCTGAGGGGCAGAAGGTTGTGTAACATTCACCGGCTAGTACCACTGCCGCTGGCGCCAGCCTGAAAGTCCTGACCTGGTGGTGTGACCCATGGCGTGGCAGCGTTTGTGCCAAAACTAGCATTCGAGTGAAACAGAGCAATGTCTGCTGCCTCGTCCTACCATGCTGAAACGCTCTGCACATACCAGCACTCACCTATGTGCATGGATTATGCCTGCCTGCCAGCAGCACCACAACAAGGGTGTACACTGGGTGACATGTGCGGGCTGGCTGGTTGGCTGGCTCTCTGACTGGCTGGTTAGACCAACTGTTTGGCGCTATGCATTCTGAAGAAGTCAATTATCACCTGGAAGAGCCTGCTGCGCGTGCCATAACCCAGTCGGGGCACGGCAGGAAAGTGTGATGTTACTGCCGTTGTCACATGTGGTTTTAATGTTGGCGAGCTGCGTTCAGCCAGCAGGAACCGTGTCTTGCCGTCTACAATTGAGAACTCATAGAACTGTAGACATAAATTGTGATCTTGCCATCTCACACAGAAGTTTGAACGTGTGTCACCTGCATGTCCGCTTGGTTGTTGCTTACCTGCCGCACCGGCGCGGACACCAAACACTGCACTGCATATTGCCTCGTTCGCACCATTGCAAATTGAGTACTATTTTCTTGCCGCTGCTGCCGCCCATGGCGGAGTGCTGCTACTGCTTTCCATGTCCGGTGACTCTATGGGTGTCGTAAAGTCAGTTTGGAGCACAACAGCCAGGCCAAGGCTTTGTGCTGCCTTCATTCTACTATTTGCCCTGGTGGAAGCATCTGCCAGGGCTGACTATGCCTGGCTGCCAGGAGAGGCAACACCCCAGGCGCTGCTGCTGCTGCCTCCTCAACAGCAGTTTGGAATCGCAACCCCGCCTCATGGCAAACCAAACCCCATCAGAAGCAGACAACGGTTTTGGCAGCAGCAGCAGCAGCAGCAGCAGAATCGACAGCAGCAGCAGCAGCAGCCGGCATGGCAGTTACAGCTTGGCCTGCCAAGCCACACAGCTTACAACAAACGCACCCTCCAACAGCAGCAGCAGCAGCAGCAGCAGCAGGGTGCTGAGCTGGTCATGCCACAAATTGGTTACACCTACAACGACCATAATGCCACGGAGCTCTCCCAAATGGTGCCCGGATTCAACACAGCTGGCGTGCGCATGTCGCGCTTTGTCGTTTCAGCGTGGTCCATCAGCAACTTTTCAAGCCCTGAGATGCTCAATGTAGACATGGTGCAGCGGGTGCACGGCATGGTTGCAGCTTACCTCAGCGTCTCAGTGGATCAGGTGGGCTGCGCAGCAATGCTACGGCTTCAGTGCAGGGCATGGACTGCGTCCGGGTTGCGACAGCAGCTGCTGCAGCGTTGCAACATGCTAAACATGTGCAGAGAAGCATCACTTTGTGGGCAATGTATGCTATCCCAGCAGAGCCCATGACAATCAAACCTGACTGCAGCAGATGGGACAGCAGCAGTACTTGGCTGCAGCAATGGACAAGCAGCTGCAGCGACACGGCAGCCAAACAAGCAGCTGCTGCAATGCTGCTGCTACTGCACAACGATAGAATGCACTTGCTTACAGAGAGAGCCACTATACACAGCTACCACATGCCCAGAGCTGTGACGCATGGACTGCACAGCGCAGCGTGGTACACATACATCCTAATGCCGCAGCGCTGCTGCTGCTGCTGCTGCTGCTGCTGAAACCCTGTCCTGGTGACAACAGGTGTACATGAGTGCAAGCGCCAACGTCACGGTGGGCTATGTGTTCAGCGGCATAACGCCACGTGACGATTTGAAGTGGGTGCCGAAGCATTTGGACTTCTTTGACCAAACCATGACTGGGGTGATGCGGGGGGTGAGCAGTGACATGGCAGGCGGATATGACAAGGTGAGGAAGGTTTCTTGGGTGTTTAGTGTAGATATGTGTGGCGTTTGTGCTGCTGTGCAAATTTGCTGTGCTGCGTAGTATGTGTATCATAGTTGCCTGGCCAGCGGGCAATGTGTTCCTGCGGCATGACAACTTGAAGTGGATGCCCAAGCATTTGGACTTCTTTGACCAGACCATGACTGGTGTGATGCGTGGGGTTGGCAGTGACATGGCGGGCGGATATGACAAGGTAGGTTGAGGTTTTGTGATTCTGTTGGTATATGCTGCGGTGTGCATTTCTGTTCTGTATGGATTGCGGCCAGTACATATAGAGTTGCAGCTGTTGAAACGCTGCTGCTGCTGGTGCTGCCGCTGCTGCTCCTGTGCAGAGCCGCATCCAGGTGATCTTTGAGGCGCCTTACTACGGCATGAAGCCCGGCAGATGGGCCAACAGCAGCCAGCCTCCAATTGTGCAGAGGGATCTGACAGCAGCAGCACGCAACAGCAGCAGCAGCAGCAACAGCAGCAACAGCACAAAAGCTGGCAAGGCCCGGAGGCTGTTGCACCTGCAAGCAGTAGGATTAGATCCACGCATTGCTGCTGCTGCTGCTGCTGCTGCTGCTGCTGCTGCTGCTGCAACAGCAGCACCAGACGGCACACTCAGCAGCAGGAGGCTGTCGCAGCAGCAGCAAAACGTCACCGCCCAGCAGCAGCAGCAGCAGCAGGACACCCCGGGCCAGACGCCGTCCCAAACCCTAGCAGGCCTAGGGTTTCCGGGCGTCGGCGGTTTAACCCCTGTGTGGGTGATCTACACGCAGCTTGACCCGCTGAATGTGACAACCCTGCTGGCCTCACTGTCTCAGGCCTGTGGGGGTGTGCCTTGGACTGCCGGAGCAGATGTGGCGGGGCAGCCGTGTGGTGTTGCAACGCGCAAGGCTTTGCGCCGGGCCGGCATGCGCGTTGATGATGCCAAGTATCAGCAGATGATTGTTGGCAAGCCTGTGGTAAGTTTAACGTGACAGCTGCTGCAGTGTTACATTCATTTAATGGTTGCTTTCTTGGCTTTTGCTTAGCCACATCAGCAGCAAGTGTTGTGTTGGCATGCTGGCCTGTTGTCTCAGGCCTGTGGGGGTGTGCCTTGGACTGCCAGAGGAGATGTTTCGGGCCAGCCGTGTGGTGTTGCAACGCGCAAGGCTCTGCGCCGGGCCGGCATGCGCGTTGATGATGCCAAGTATCAACAGATGATTGTTGGCAAGCCTGTGGTGAGCTGCAGACTGTAGTGTTTATGTGTCCTTTTCTGATTTGTGGTGCTGGGGTTAATGCCTACTTAGTGTATGTTGCTTTTTGTTAGGTGCCGTGTGGCGTTGCGACGCAGAATGCTCTGCGCCGCGCCGGCATGCGCGTTGATGATGCCAAGTATCAGCAGATGATTGTTGGCAAACGTATGGTGAGCATGCGGCTATGCCCACTTAGTGTATATGTTGCTTGTTGTTGGGCGCTGGGTGGTGTTGCAACGCAGAAGGCTCTGCGGCGCGTGGATGATGTGGCCTACGGGCAGATGATTGTTGGCAAGCCGGTGGTGAGTGTAGTGTGACAGCTGCTGCAGATCTTTGAACTCCTTGGCAACCGCTCCCCGCCTATCAACCATTTGCTCTGCACTCCGTCTTTGCTTGCTGTACAGGTATCCTTGGACATCCAGCTGGCAGTGGGCGTGACAGACAGTCAGCAGGCAGCAGGCACTGACCAGGCGCTGGCGGCCTGGCTGGCGCAGCCTGGTGGGCTCATCAGTGCTGTCAGTAGCAGCCCTGAACTCGCATTCGGGTCTGATTTGTTGATCAAATGGCTCAAGACGCCAGAGATCTGGACAAATCTGGTGAGAGCGTGCGGCAGTATCTTCTGGGTTTTGGTGTTTGGTGGTTCTTTGTTGTAATTATGACCTGAGCTGCTGTTGAAGTGGCTGAAGATGCTGGATATTCTGGCAAACCTAGTCAGCAGCACAGCAGCCTGGCTGGCGCAGCCTGGTGGACTGATCAGCGCTTCAGCAGCAGCTCTGAACTCGCATTTGGGTCGGATTTGTTGATCAAATGGCTCAAGACGCCAGAGATCTGGACGAACCTGGTGAGTGCGAGCGACAGCCAGCTTTAAAGGCTTTGGTGGTGATTGCTGAGAGTTACCGGAGCTCCTGCTGCCAGCAGCAGCCTGCACGTCAGGCTTGTTATTGCGCGCCCTCCGGGATTTGCGAGTGCTAGGTCCTCAAAAACCACACGTCTTGCAGCCACCCTTCCGTTGCAGTGCTGCTGCTCATGATGGCTTCATTGCTATGGCTTGAAAGGTGATATTATTACCCTTTTTCCAAAGTAGAGGGAGTCAGCATGGTGACAACTGCTGCTGCTGCTGCCATTCACTCCCAAGCTTGGCCAGCCCCACAAGCTGCAAAGCCTTAAACAGCCTGGAGCTCTTACAATAATGGCGCGTGCTAGGTCCTCACAGGCCACACATCTTGCAGCCACCCTGCTGAATCATTGCCGCTGCATCGCTGCTCCTGCTGCTGATGGCGTCATCGCAATAGCATGATAACCGATATGATGATGGTCATACTGCTGCTGCTGCTGCTGCTGCTGCTGCTGCTGCTGCCATCCACCCCTATGCCACCCCAACCAGCAGCCCCACAAAGCAGCAAACAAGCCTCAAACAGCAGCCTGGGGCCCTAATAGCATTGCTGGACTTGCCATCGGCATGGCTGCTGCTTTTGGGCTGGCAGTAGGGGTGGCTGTGTTCCTGCTGCTGCGGTGGCACAAGGGACGCCATGCGGCAGCAGCAGCAGAGCCGCACAAGGCTGACAGTGCAAGTGACACCAGCAGCCAGAGAAACAGGGTAAGTTGCAGGGTTGTGGCACAAGTCTCGTCTTCACTAGTGATTGCAGTTGACTTGCTGTCCAAATGCAAGCTTGGGCCAGCAGCACAGCAGACAGACAGTAAACATTCAGGCATTGGCACAACGTCTGCATGCATCAGCGCACTGCTGAGCTGCAAGGTTGCCTGCATCAGCAGAGCCGCAAAACAGACTAAGAAGTGACACATGCCGGGACAAAAGCTGCAGAAAAACCAGAATGATCTTTGACATGTAGTGCTGGGCTGTGTGTGTGCTGACAGCTTCTGCCAAGCTGTCCATTGGTCTGACTGCGTGTGTGTGTTACCTGTTCCCTTTGCTGCTGCAGCGCCGCAAGCAAGGCAAGCGGCGCTACCTGCTGCCAGACCCTCCTGTGCCATCGGTTGCACAGGCATCAGCACCCAGCGATGCCGAGGCAGCAGCCGAAACCGCAAGTGAAACACCACCAGCTGCAGCAGCAGCAGCAGCAGATGCGGCACATGAGGAGTTGCAGGACCAGCAATCGCTGCGGCCATGCCTGAAGGAGCTTGGAGACTCTGTTACTAGTGCTGTTAGATGGGAGCAAGATGAAGATGATGATGATGAACAAGGGCTAGCGGATGCTGCTGCAACACCAGCAGCACCCGCAACACCAGCAGCAGGAGCCGCCACAGGTACCGGCGCTGCTGCTGCTGCAGCAGCAGCTGCTGTAGCTGCTGCTGTAGCTGCTGCCAGTGGGAGCACCAGCCTGCAGCGGATACGTAGCAGCAGCAGCAGCAGCAGTACGGGCCATGGCAGCAGCAGCAGTAGCCGGCTAGGGCAGCAGCCTTCCATAACAGAGGAGCTACCACTGCAGCAGCCATACAGCCCTGCAACACCAGCATCAGCAGCTGGTGCAGGGGCCAAGGCCTCCAAGCCGTCTCCCTTTGCTGTTGCATACAACTTTGGGGAGTTTGCTGCTGCGGAGTCACCTGCTGTGGGTGTTGCCAGCACTGCTGATGCCATAGCAGCAGCAGTGGCAGCAGCGTCTGCTGAATACCCAGCAGCAGCAGGTGATGCCGGGAGGTCTGGTGCAGCAGCAGCTGCACCTCACTCAGCAGCTGCAGCAGCAGCGAGCTTGCCCGCAGCTGCCTCGCTAGATGGCGTCGGCAGTATGGCAATTGCAGTTGCTGCAGATGGAAGCTTCTCGTTTGCTGACGCCTCACGAGCTGGAAGGCTGCGCAGCATAAGCGCAGGCCGCAACCACAACAGCAGCAGCAGCAGCAGCAGCAGCACTTAGGCCTGCCAGCCGCCAGCTGGTGTTGAGCAGGGCTGCAGCAATACAGATAGAAAGCAGTAGTCTGCCAGTTGTTGATCAGCTGGGATTAGTCGTAGTAAGTGCAGCAGTGGCGGGTATGGGTTGGCCCAAGACGGCAGTAGCAGTGGCTGCTGGGTGCTGCCAAGTAGCGGCATTGGGGCGGACAGTGCTGCTGTGCAGGCCTACAGCAGCCCTAGTGCTGCTGCTGCTGCTAGCTCTGCAGTGCCGGCAGGAGATGGTGCTACCCAGGCTACTGTACAAAAGGCAGCAGAAGAGCTACAGCACTAGCAATGGCAGTAGTGGGTTTGGTTCATACTGTGGCAGTGTGCTTGCAAGCACCATGTGGGTAACGATTGTGTTTGTTACTTGAACAGGCACACAGACAGAGGGGTTTCAAGATAATGATGATGCGATGCGATCTTAAACCGGTGCTGTGCTGGTGGTTTTGTTACAGTTGTGCTGGTGCTGTGTGTTGGAGACTGCATCTGACGGCGTGCTGGCACGCCTGATCGAAAAAGTTGCTGCTGTACAGGAACCTGTACACGTAGACGCTTCAGAATGTGCTTCATTCGTACTCTGTTATCTTACGTACTGACAGTCTCTAAGCACATCTTTCCGTAGCCTGCATCTGTGCAGTGTGGCTGTGGGCTGTGGCAGGCACCCCTTGCGTGGGGGCAGTGTTGCCTATTGAGGCGATTTGGCCGATTGTAGGCGATGTTTGGCCCTCAAAACAGGCCTATTTCGCCTTTTTGCCTCATGATGCCCCTGAACCGCCTAGAATTTGCCTTGGTGAGTCGATTTCCCACTCCAACCTATCGGCAGCACTGCATGGGGGCAGGGTGTCACTTGCTCAGAGCAGCGCCAGAATGTCATTAAGCAAGGTGGTTTTGGTTGTGCAGCAGGTCACAGCACGCCACGTGCAGTTAAGCTTAACTTCATGCGCATGAGTAATGATATTAAAACCTATTGCATGGCAGTCTGGTTCATTGCCACGCGTGATCCATTAGCTTTGGCGCCAGAGCTCCTCCAGCACCCTAGGTGCCTTTGCTGCTCGAAAGCATCTCGAGTTCTATGCGCAACTAGTTGATGGCAATGAATTAAAAGTATCTATCTGGTAGATAGCCGAGGAGCGTGCCGTGTGTACCTTCAACCATCTTCGGCACGACAGTTTTGCCTGCACACGGCTATCCATGGTGCGGAGTAACGCAGGTAGGTGTTGCGCTATTGAATTCAACTAACTGCGGTTTCCGCCTATGCAACAGTTCCGTAAGCCCACTGCTGCACCTGCACTGCCTGCTGCTTGCACCTCATCGCAGGTCAAGCCGCATCCGTTCACCCTGCGGCAGCGTGGCAGACTGCAGTAGACACAGATCAACTGCAGGGCCCTCTTACAGACATGCGGATGCCACTGAGCGTCATTTGGGTGCCCACGCCTATGCACCCTTACATGACATGGCCAGCAGCACCCTACACGCCTGCTGCAGCACATTATATCCCGGGCTGCATGCCTATGGTACCAGCATACTGTGCATACGCAGGATTCTACCCGCCAGCCATGCCTATGACGCCTTGGGTGCAGCGCTATTCCTTGCTGAGCCAGTTTGCAGGACAGCATGCAGCATTTGTGGAGGAAGTTCAAGAGGAGCAGGTGCACATGAGCACCAGCCAGATCGTGGGGCTGCACAGGCAGCAGCAGCAGCAGCAGCAGCAGCCTTCAAAGCAGCAGGTAGCACCCCGAAAGCCGCCACCAGGGTCGCCTGCACCAGCAGCAGCAGCAGCAGCAGCAGCAGCAGCAGCAGCACAGGGCAAGCGACCCTAGCACACCTGCTGAAGCCCAGCCTGAGGCCGGGGCAGGGGATGCTGCCGCCGCCACTGCAGCAACGGCAGCAGCAGCAGCAGCAGCAGTGTCGTTGATGCTGTGCATGCTGCTGCTCGTGATCAGGCTGCTGCCCCAGCCACCCCTGGGCCAAGCGATGCCAAGCTGCCAAGCTGCTATAAGCAGCCAGCTGCAGCGCCATTCACGCCATGTTTGTCACCTGCTGGCGTCAGCAGCAGCAGCAGCAGCAGCAGCAGCAGCAGCGAAACAGTTGTGGAGTACAGCACACAGCCATCAGCACCACAAGGAGTCGTGCGCATTGTGGTCCCGCTGGCTATTCCTCTTCCCTTCAAAGGAGAGGCCTCTGTGCAGGGCTCTGCAGCAGAGACTTGCTGGCACAGCAGCAGCAGCAGCTGCGACATTGCAGCGGCACCACCAGCAGCAGCTGACTCTGATATCATTGCAGCAGTAGAAGGCTCAGCAGCAGCAGCAGCAGCAGCAGCAGCAGCAGCAGCAGCAGAAGCCCTCTGCAGCGCCTGCAAACTATGCACAGAGTGCCATGCGGAGTCGGTGGCTGGTGGGCAGGCAGTGGCGCTGCCTTGCAAGAACTGCTTCCAACGGGCCTGCCTGCTGCCCTGGCTGGGGCAGGAGAGCGCTGCAGACCAGCAGCAGCAAGTTTTCACGGCGGCGGCAGCAGCAGCAGCAGCGCCCTCTGGCGACGTCAGGCCAGCAGTACAGCTGCTGCAGCCAGAGGATGCAGCAGCGCAGGGGCAGCAGCAGCAGCAGCAGCCGCAGCAGCAGCAGCAGCAGCAGCAGCAGGAAGCATACGCTCTGATGTCAACAGCAGGTGCTACAGCAGGTGCAACAGCAGTGGCAGATGAGGTGCTGATTAGCCTGGCGGCAGACGAGAATGCGCCAGCAGCAGCAGCTGCTGCTGCTTCTGGTGATGCAGATGACAGGGTGCCGTGCAGCTCAGCAACAACTGTGCCTGCTGTTCCTGCAGGCCGCAGGCTGCCTCCTGGCTTCTTCAAAGCTGACAGAATTAGCCAGGACGATACGGCGGGTTACAGCATTGCTGACGGTGCTGGCACCATAATCAGAACCGCTGTTAGCAATGGCAGCAGCAGCAGCAGCAACAGCGGCAGCGGTCCCGTGCAAGAGAAGTGCGAGTTAGACCTGAAGGTGTGTCCAATGTTGTTTATGCGGGGCTCCTACAGCACCTGGCCCGACTGCCCTTACAAGCACCCTGCTGCAGCAAGATGCTAGCTGTGGCTCCCCCCTAGAGCTGCCAAGGTCAGCTGCATCCTTTGCTGTACAGCGGCAGCAGCAGCAGCAGCTGCCATGGGTGACCACTGTGCTGCTGTTGCATGCACGGTTCAGTTGAGTGAACCGCAGAATGTCCAGTGTTACCATGATGGTTTGAACTGTACATTTTTCACAGCTGACTACATGTGAGTGCAGCAATTGCGTTCTCTTAAGTTGACAATTGCGTTTCTTAAGTTGACTGCTGGCCAACACATGATTTGACAGGTTTCAAGGGTTCAGTCATTGAGGGTGATCTGCGGGTGTGAACGTCACACCGGCAGTGCCTGCATGCACAGGGGAGGGGCCACAGCATCAGCTTGAGCAGTTGCGCAGTGGCGGCAGGATACTGCGCCTCACTGCACGATATTTTCAGGCTGTGTGCTGCTCAAAACATTCTGATGAGCGATTCATCTGGAGAGAGCCTCTGTTACTGTTCTGAGATGCTCTGCCTGCTGGCTCCAGGTGGTGCTTGCATGTGGTCAACTCACCATGCACTCTCTGGATTTGCTGACTTACTGCTATACTTTTTTGCTCGTGTCACAACAACAGACTTTGAGTGTTCAGTCATACTGGTTGAGTGACGAGTGCAGCTGAGAGTGGACTCTCAATTACGCACTATGGCACGCACCAGCCTCCTGGCAGGAGGTGTCACGGTGTCAGCCTGAGCATTGGGACATTATGGCGCGATACTGCGCCTTACTGCACTTCAACTCTGCGGCTGTGTGTTGAACATTAACTGTCAACACAAACTAATACTACCCTGGAAGCTGGATTTTTGAGGTCGTGGTGTACACTGGTACTTGTGGGTCCAGTCATCATGCGCTCTCTTGGTTGGCTTTGCTTGCATATATCACCTCAGCAGCTTCATCTGACAATGCAGTACGAACTCGTTCCGCGGCACAGCAAAGGCCCAAGGCGGCAAAGCTTGTGCATGTTGCTGTCGTAACGATTACTTTCAGCGTTACTTCAGTCGCTGACTGCACAAAGAGGATGTGCTGCATGTGATGGCCTGAGGGCGCCGTCTAGCTATGTGAGTATGCATGATGTTGCATTGTGATTCAATGCTTGTAATGTATGCAATTGGCAACATTCTTTATATGTCGTGCCCATCAGCAGCATAGCTAGCCTGATCTGTTTTCAGACTCTGAGAGGCATATACAGAGCATAGATTGCTTGTTATTTTGAACAGTCTGTCTTACTGCAGCGTCCACAGCACATGCACATGCGTACGGGAGCATCGTCAGCTGCCTGGCATGTAGACACAGCACAGCATGAACAGATTGCAATTGATTGAGAGGTGGCAGCGCATCTGCATGCTGCCTGCTCACACATTGCAGTGACTGTTACATATGTGCACGTATGACTCTGGGGTGCTTTTGCACCTGCGTGGCATCCACCATACAGCACTCACAGTGCATCTGATGGCTGAAGCGTACTCGCCGAGAAGTCCTTGGCTAATCTACTAGAAAATGCTGCTACAACATGCACACTGTCGACTTGAGAATTGGTGGTTGACTGCTAGCCTAGAAGATGATCTTCCGTGAAGTGTCACAACGTGTACTCAAATGCAACCCCTATTTTTTTGTGCAACCCCTATGACTACGACGTGGCCTCCAGCACGGAGGCTACGCGGCAATCGCATGCATGTGAGGCGAGGGGTGATGTGGCAGACAATTTCTCGGGCTGTGCGAAACAGACAACAATCAGCACCATCACAATCCCTCACAACACTTGTGTTCACCAAGGCTTCAAGCAAACTCAAAGCAGCTGCTCAGCTGCGAGCTGACTGACATCTGCGTCTACATGCACGCTGTGAATGTACCTAACATCGGTTATAACAACAGTCACCAGCTGTACACATCACAAGTGCTGCAGCAGACAACTGCCAGTTGTCAGGGCCAGAACTAGGATAACTCCAGACTGCAATTACAGCCAGTGGCTGTCCAACGTTTACCACAAATTCAAAATAGTAGGCTGCCTACCATATACTGATATGACCTGACAGTGCAGGGCCAGAAATAGGACAACTCCAGACTGCAATTGAGGACACAATGCACAACACATGTGTGGGTATACAAAGTGTGCCGCACATGCTGTGCACCTCATGCGGATATAAAGCAACAGCGTTGAATCGCTGGCATGCTGTGACTGCTGCAAACCAACACAGTAAAAGCTGATGGAGTAGTGTGTCTGTATATGTGAACCAGACGTCTTGGACACTTTCTAAGACAAAACTGTTGTGCATGCTGACGTTGCTGCTTGGTGACATTGGCACTGTCTTAATGCCAGGTGACTGGCACAGAGTGCAGATGCTGCATGCTCTTTCACGATTCCTGCAAAGAATTACTCTGTGGGACGCCAGTGGAACTTTGCGCGCAGCCGTCATCAAATTCCTATGCATGCAACAAGAGCATGGCCGCGGCGCCTGGCAAGGACTGCTGTCTGTCTGTTCAATCATCAACCTTGCGGCAAGCAATCGTGCCATACTCCTTAGCTGTCTTGCCATCGGGCCCATCATTCCAACTGTTCCTCAAGTAGCATTCACCCTTCATGTTAAAAACCACAAACTCGCAGTCTTCCCCCCAAACGTATGCGTTGTTGGGGTTTCTCCCTACAGTTGTCCCACTACACTTTGACTGGCAAGCACTCAAAGTAGCCGCGATGACATAGTTTGGCTTGCAGATGCGGCAGGAGTTCCAGCCTGCCACCTCCCACCCCTTCTGACACTTCCATGTGTAGGCCGCTGCGCTTTCTAAAGATGCCAGGGCCATCACAAGGAGCAGGACCAGGGTGGCTGCAGCAGCAGCGCTAGCTGGTGAAGTGGTTGAGTGGTGCCTTGCCATCTGATCTGCAGCTGTAGCTGGCGTGATGTTTCAGTTAAATGCCTGAGGATATCTGTACAAACAAAGGCAGAAAGGAGTGTTTGTTATTGATACTGATTAATAATCAATATGGTGAAACCTATGTGAGTAGCATCAGCTGTTGCAGGCGTGGCTGAACCCAGCAAGCAGCTACATCACCGCACAGTGGAGTCTTTTAGGCAGCTGGTCGAACCATAGCATGTGTAGTAAACACTGATACGAAGGTGCTGGTGCACTGCATACAACATACGATGATGGATAGCATCAGCATTTAGATGAAAGGCAGGCCTTGCAGGATGAGCCCCCATCTGCTTGCAGGATTTGCCACGTGCAGCTGCTCTCTGCCAGAACTATGTTCAGGCGCACTTCACAGTTTCAGCAACTGAACTGTGCTGAAAGTATCAAATCGTGTGTCACATACTAAACACCTACCTGTGAGGGGCCTTCATCGCTGCTGCAAATCACCATGACAGCAGCACTGCCTGCTGTTCTAGAGCTACATGCAGCAGCAGTGAGCACTTGCCTGGGCCGAAGCCTGACGCCGCTTGAAAGCGAGCTTTGACACGGCCTTGATCTCACACGGGTGCTTGCGACTAGCTACGGCAACTCTGCTAGCTCACGATCGTTTCGGAAGTTTACTGCTCAGATGTACAGAATCCCGTCCGACAGCCAGTAGAACAATCACCGTTGACTGAACATACACAACTCATATCGTTTGATATAAGTGCTTACGGCTACGGAGAGGTTCGCCCAGCACCTGCCATTTTGACCTGCTGGAGCGTAAGCCGTGGTCATCATGTTATATCGGCAGGTCAACTCAAGTCCAGCGGTAGGCCCTGAGGCAGGGCCTGAAACCCGGATATTTGCACCCAACCGTCGCACGACCAGGATCAGCCACTGTGGATTGAATTGCCAGCTACCCAAGGGGGGGGGGGGGGGGGCACTCCATCCACTGACAGCATCATCATTCCTTTCCGCCTGAAAACGTCAGGATATGTTATACAACATATTAACTAACTACTGCAAACTTTTTAAGGCGATACGGCATGCTTTTTGGGAGGGGGGGGGGGCAGGGGCCTGGTCAACTTTTTGTCTTAGGTTTCTTAACTTTTTGCCAGGCGCCTGATTGATGCTCGCATAAGCTTTTTTGAAAGCTTAGATCACCATCTAGTCATTGCACACTTTTTCAAGGCTAGCAAACACTTGTTGACATGTGGAGCAGCTTGCAATCGACTGACCACTGGTGTGGCACATGTCAAATCCCAGCAGCAGCAATTGTTTTGGTCGGGCAGATTGGCGGACATGTCCCTGCAACCATGCGTGAACACAGCTGCAGTCGTCAATATACATTATTGTTACTCCCATAAACAAGTCAGTAAGTCAGGGGCGTGCAAGCGCAAGTTTTCCAGGTGACTGCAGGTGGGGGGGGAACCTGTTTGGGTTTTTTGTGATGATGTCCTGGAATTTCTTTAGTGCCCCCCCCCCCCCCCCCCCCCTGAGCTACCTGCAGTTCGTGACTGTTGCACACAGCATGGCAAGCCATGACATCACTGAGGCTGCACAGCAGGGCCTGCTGGGCAACTGCCACGCACTGCCGGTGCTCTCCGAATCATTCAAATGAGACATGTGCACAGTATCAAGAAATATGCATTGATATCGGCCCGGCGCATTGGCTGCAGTGTTAGGTGCTGTAGGTGCTCCCAGGCAGCAGAAGGAGCCTGGGTTTGTAACTGATGATCCACATGTTGTACGATCATCTCTTTCACAGCCTGCATCTATTGAGTGCCAATGTTCAAAGCAGGCATCCCTTTCAGTGAGTGACAGGGACATGAGGGCACTGCTGTCAAGTACAACCCTGACTTCCCTGCCCGGCAGGGAAGTCATGGTTGTACTTGTTATGTCACTTGTCATGTTGCTTTGAATCAATGAGGCAGGTGTGCACCGATTTATTAAGTATTCCTGTGATGTATTTTCAGATTGGCCTGCATGCTTAGCGAATTCAAAGGGCTATGTTCTGTTGGTAGCTCTGTTGCTGCCATGCCAGGTGCAGCTGCATACGCGCCAAAACCGCTGCGACACATTGGAAGCCTCGTCAGGTCGAAAATTGCTCGCATATGGCCGTGAAAGGAACCATTTACAGCTGACGCAGCCAAACAAGGGATACTGGTGAACAGCCTAGGAACGTGCCGTGTGCTACTGCAACAATCTGCGGCACGACGTTTGCGACCGAACACGGCGGCACAGGATGTGGGGTAATGCAGGTATGTTTTTGTGGTGTTTGGCTTTAAACACAGCATCGCTGATGCAGCTCCCTGAGCTCTTGGCTGCACTTGCCTGCACTACTGTAGTGCAGGACTGCTTGCTGCTTGGCCCTAATCATCGCAGGCGCTTCCGACTTGTGAGCCCTCGAACAGCTTGGCAAACTGGTTCGGATACAAGTCTAACTCAGGGCTGTCCTGCAGGCATGCAGGTGTCTGTGGACACGTCCTGGATACCAGGGCACCCTCACATGCCTGGGCCTGAAGGGCCCTACATGCCTACTGCTGTTTCCATACACGGCGGCATGCCTATGATGCCGGCATACCCACCCTACAGTGTTTGTTATCCTCCAAGTATGGACTCCATGCCTGGAGCGCAGCAGTATCCCCAGCAGCGCCAGCCTGCAGGACAGAGTGCAGCAGCTGTGCAGGGACTTGCAGGACAGCAGGCACAACTGAGCAGCTGGAAGCCCAGGACGCAGAAAAACCAACAACAGCAGCAGAAACGCTTGCTTTCTAGGCAGCAGCTAGCACCCGCAAGACCACCACCAGGATCACCACATCAATCTGCAGCAGGACAGCACCACCACCACCACCAGCAGCAGCAGCAGCAGCAGCAGACAAGCAACTGCAGCTCACCAGCTGAAGCACTGCCTGCTTTGAAAGCAGGCGATGCTATCAAGACTAGGTATCATTCGCAACATATGCCTGCACGGCCGCATCACCAGCAGCGCCAGCTTGCAGGAAGTGCCGCAGCTGTTGTGCAAGCACTTGCAGGAAAGCAGGGGCCGGAGCACCCGCGCACCCGCCAGTTTTTAGGCCTGGAGGAGCCGCAGGTGCTCAATGATAGCATCGCCACCATGCCGCTTGACGAGCCAGGTGCAGCTGCACCCACAGCAGCAGCAGCAGCAGCAGTAGCAGCAGCCGCGGCTACCTTGCCAAGCCACATCTCTTCTCCAGCGGCAAAGGCTGACCACACAGTGAGCAAGATAATGCTGCAGCTGTCAATTAAGAACGTGCACCAGTTCGTGCCTCGTGGAAGTTGATCAAGCGCGCCAGCAGGGACGCTAAGGCTTGCACACTGCACTTTGTGCAAGTTTAACTTGACGTGGGTGCTTTATGAATCAAATGCTTTGCAGTTCTTGCCTGCCAGCTGACTGCAAACTCTTTGTTTTAAAAAAATAACCAATTCACTTGGCACACGAATTCAATGTCCTGTTCTCTGCCCCTGCCCCTTCTTCTGGCTGCGGCTGCCGCTGCTGCTGCTGCTTTTGCTGTCCATGCAGCTGTTTTTTGCCAGGGTGCCGCCCACTGTACAAACCAGTGAGCTTGAGCTGCTGTTTGGCGGCTTTGGCAAACTGGCAGAGGTGAACCTGTTCCGGGCCTGGGGCAGCGCCCAGCAAAGCAAGGTGAGCAGGCATAGCTGCAGGTGAGCAAGCATACCTGCAGCAAGCAAACCTGCTGGAGGCATGTGTTTGAAACAATCAAATTTGAGACGAAGCATCACGCTGTTGGTCATCAAGCACATTTTAGACAAACCGTCCTGCTATGTCAAAGGAAAATTCCAGCAGTTACCTATGTTGCCGCATGAATCTAAGCAGAGACCGGGGTAGGCAATAAAAATATTGCAGCACTACCACACTGAGTGATGCGACCGTGTGCGCGCGGCAGCTACTTTCACGCATGCATGTGCAGATGGGTACGCTGACCATGGCAGTATGCACAGCTGCCGTAGTGCCCATTTGCCAGCATACTTGTGAAACCCCACGTATTGCTGAGTTTCCTTGCTGTCTGCCAATCTTCCTGCTTGTCCGTTGGTGCAGGGCTGCGGCCTAGTCACATACATGGACAGTGTGCCGCGGCCGCCATGGCGCAGCTGCACCGCAAGTACGTGTTTCCTGGCAGCAACTGCGCTGTCGTGGTGGAATGGATGGACCCCAAAAAGTTGCGCAAACTCAACCAACATGGTGAGCCCTGCTGCAGCTCACTGCTATTCAAGCTCTATGACGTGCATGTGCGTCATCGAGCTGATGGGCAGGGTTGTGATGCTGTATCATGTCTTGTATGGGGGGTGACTGATGTTGATGGTGATAGCACTGCACTGCATACAGCAGCAGCAGCAGCAGGTGCCGAATTTAGCGCGGTATCTGCTGAACATCATCAAATGCAGTGCAGCTCAACTCCTATGTCGCTGCAAGGACACAACATGCGCCCTCCACGCGCGTATCGCATACCAAGGCTGAACGTGCTGCATGTTGTTGAAGCCCCGCCTGCTGCGTCCTCATCGGCTGCTGCAGCACCGCCATCACCGCCTGCTGGTTATTCACCCCTGGACTTCGCGCATGACATCTGCAAGCTGCTGCTGGACAACGTCCCGCTGTCTGTATCAAAAGCAGACATCGCCGCAGCGCTGCGGCAGTACGGCTGCGTGGTGCAGCAGGCGCTGGCGCGAGACAGCTCTGCAGTGCGTGCTGATGCTGCAGAGTGTGATGGTACACTTGCTGGCTTTCTGGACGTCAGCGCTACCTTGACCATGGCCAGCTAGGTGCAACCGCACCCACAGCAGCAGCAGCAGCAGCAGCAGCAGCTACCTTGCGCAACCCCATGTCACTTCCAGCGGCACACGCTGACCGCACGGGGAGCAAGCTGTTGCAACAGCCTTTGACTGGACATTGTGCACCAGGTTGTGCCTCCTGAAAGTCAACCAAGTGCGCCAGCAGCAGCACCAACGCTTGCACACTGCACTCTGCTTCTGTCTGCAATATCAACCCACAGTGCCCTGTTGTCTGCAGCTGTGTGGTTGCTGATGCAGCGCTGCTGCTCTGCTCCTGCCTGTTTCTGCAGCAGCAGCAGCAGCAGCAGTGGCAGGAGGCATACACTCTGCTATCAGCAGCAGCAGCTGCTGCAGCTGCTACGCCTGCACCAGCCGCCAGTGATTTGCAGATCAGCCATGCAGCAGGCAGCAGCGCTCCTGCTGCTGCTGCTGCTGCTGCTGCTGCTGGTGTTGTAGGTGACAGCGTTGTGTTCAGCGCAGCAGGTGCAGTTGCTCTTCCTGCCGGCCGCAGGCTGCCTCCTGGCTTCTTCAAAGCTGCAAGCATCACTCCTCAACACACCAGCACAAGCAGCAGCAGTGCTGCCGACGGTGCTGCCACCATAACCAGAACCAGCAGCAGCGATGACAGCAGCAGCAGTGATGCGGCATGATCTGAGTCCAGATCAGATCTGACAGCGTGCCCGATGTTGTTGATGCGAGGCTTCTGCAGCTCAGGTCCTACTTGCCCTTACACGCACCCTGCAACAGGCAGGCGCTAGCTGCTGCTCTGCTGGACAGATCTCACCACGCATAGGAGCAGCTGTGTACGTTGCTGCACAGCAGCAGTAGCAGCAGCACAGCAGTAGTAGTAGCAGTAGTAGTCGTGATAGCAGTAGCATGCACCTGCCTGAGGTATGCAGGCGCTGCAGATGAAGTGTTTCATGTAGTGAGGGCACAGCAACCCGTGCACTGTTGCATCATTCACGCAATAAGGCACGGGTAAGAGTGAGCAGTTGCATATGCATGTTGCATCTTAGGAGGTTCAGCTTTCAAGCAAACACTGTCTAGGATATCAGTTGTCTTGGGTGAAATTTTGCAGCTGGTGGTGGGATTGTCACATGGGTGCTGCTTGAAGAGATGCCACATCAGCATGGTGTCATTGTTCTGTTATTACAGTACGGTACGTGCGCCTCTCTGCACTTGTTCTCTGTGGTTGTACCTCTTCTCTGTGGCTGTGCGCCAAACACATCGTCACATGCGCCGTTACGCATCCACCGTAGTCCTCAGGACTCGGTTGGGGTCTGAACTTATTCTCATACATGCTGTCAATGCATGTTGGCTTCAAGGGTCACTGCTTACATATGAGTCCAGTCCCCTCCACAATCGTCAACTCTGTGGTGCTGTTATTATGCGTTTGTTGATGGAGTTTGTTTCCATCCTTGTGTGCGCATGGGTTGTGGTGCGGACACCGTGTTTGTTGGGTGGGCTAAGCATCTGCAGTGATGCAGTGGCATGCAGTGTGGCTGCTGGGGCAACTGCTGACAATCTTGTGCATGCTTCGAGCCGCTGCTGCAGCATGATGATTCACAGTGTACTTAGTTGCAGGAAGCACACCTTGCGGAAGCACAATGCAACTCAGCGAGGCCAGGCCAGCACATGGTGCAGTGCCTCTGCTTTCTTCCACGCGTTCTGAGTGTGACCTGACGAGTTGCCATGTTTTGCATTGGCGTGATCTAGCCGCTAGTTCAACTACCAACTTGGTGATGTACTTGGTGTGTGTACAATTGCGTGACTGTTACATGGCACATAGCACACACATCGCAAACAACGCAGTTGTGACACAGCAGGTTGCTGGCGGCTGATAATGTGGAAGCACCACACAGACGACAAGCAACCCAGATGCATCTCGCATATGCGAGATGCCCTTGATAACATGTTATTCAAGTACGGACCGACACACAGCGGCTGCCATGCAGAGCTGGTTCTTGGTCAGCAGTCAGTGGTGTCATGGCGCGCCAGCCAATGCTGATCAGCATCATGATGTTGCAAGCAACGCCACGTTAAGTCAGCAAAACAAGAGCCAGATGCACGATCAATCGCCTTCTAGCCAGACCAGGCTCAGGCCTTCCTTCTTTCTTTACTAGCAGCACAGCACGGCTCACACAACATGTGGAGCAGGCAACACGTGTCACCTGCGACAACAACAGACAACTGCAATGCAGCAGAACAGCCAGATGCACTGCCCTGCTTTCTCACAGCAGGGGGACCCAGAAAGGAAAGATAATCACATGAGCTGGCCACTCACGCCATACATGAAAACAACACATATGCCTGGTGCATGTGCAGTGCCCCGAAGCACTACTACAACTCAACCATGCGTGCATGAATGCACAAAATGAGAACGTACAGACCATGCAACCCCGCCGACAACAAACAGCGGCAGCATCGCGCATGAGTGACAGGACAGCCCGCTTGCGACGCGACAGACGCATTGCTTGCGTGCTTGCAGGGATGTACAGCAGCACATCAGGTGCGCGGCACAGGCAGCAGCACACAGCTGGCGCACTGCTGCTGTGCCGGCCCGGCCGGAACAACATTCCACCGGAGCAGCCACAACCACATGCAAGAACTGCTTGCGTGCTGCACAACGGTCTGCAGCAGCAACACTTTCGCAAAGCAGGCACGCACATGTACGTCAAAGCACGCCACAGTAGGTGGCTGCAGGTTTAGAGCCCACTGCCTTTCAAGTCAAGACACCCCCAGCACAAAAGCGTGCAAGCCACAGTTGGTGGCTGCCGCCTCACCAAAATAACATCAATACAGTAGCAGACATCGATACAGCAGCAGCTGAGGGTCACGAGGTGACCCCCTGCTCAGTCCAAAGCAGTTCTGCTTGCCTTGTGCAAATGCCGCAGCCATCCACCCCCGAGTCAAATCCCCAACAACAGCCCATACTTACAAACTTAGAAAACACCAGGGGCAACAGCACCCCAAACAAGAGGCAAGATTCGCTGCCTTACTGCCTGGCAACAGCAGGACACGCAACGCCACGCAAAGCTACACCGCCGCTACAATCCTTTTGTCAGCGGACCCACCCTATATGTTCTTTTTTGCTGCAAAAACCGAGCGGACCGCTGAAGCCGCCGGCAGCTGAGGTTCCACCGTGCTGTGTGCACGCCCTGCAAAATGTGGCTGCGTGCTGTCACTGCCAACCACGCGTATGTACTTTGTCGTTCTGATCACTGCAGATGTAGCTGTAGAGGTTGCGGCACAACCACACACACCAGCCACGCTATTTCGCATTTCGCCACGCATCGCCACCATGAGCAGCTCTGGCTCCAGAAACAACTGAAACGCTTACGCGCTGCCCCGTGCTATCACTACGCACTGCGTATCCAGCAGCACTCCCCCTGTCCAGACCCACTACTATTCGGCCTCGCACACCATCAACCAGCCAACCACATGCAGAAGCAGAGCAACCATGCCCTGCTAGCCACATCTGCAAGGCAAGCTAGCGCCCCAAGTCGGGGCGGGGAAACAATGAGAGAATGCGGCAGCCTCTCAAAATTTGAACCCGGCAAGAGGCACCAGGCGCCCGAAGCAGCACCCGCAAGTGTCGTTGTGTTTTGCAGCAGCAGCAGCAGCAGCAGCAGCAGCAGCAGCAGCAGCAGCAGCAGCCGCTGCACACACCATTCAACACAAACCTGACCCTGACAACACACGCACACACACTTCGCATGCAAAGCTGTGACCTGTCGGCTGAGTGTGCAAAAGCTGGCAGCTGCTGAAAGCCACAAAAAGGTGGCAGTGCAAGCTGCACACACCATGCATCCCCAGCCCAATAAGTTTTGCAGCAGCAGCAGCAGCAGCAGCAGCAGCAGCAGCAGCAGCAGCAGCCGCTGCACACACCATTCAACACAAACCTGACCCTGACAACACACGCACACACACTTCGCATGCAAAGCTGTGACCTGTCGGCTGAGTGTGCAAAAGCTGGCAGCTGCTGAAAGCCACAAAAAGGTGGCAGTGCAAGCTGCACACACCATGCATCCCCAGCCCAATAATCTTCAATATTCCAGAGGCTGCTGATCGCTCATGTAACAGACACTCTGCTAGGCACCTGAAGCCAACCAGACACACCAACACACGCGACAGCACCACAGCTAAGAAGTGCATACGCAGCGTGCTGCTGCAGCACTGCAGCACCCCACACCACCTCAATACTGCCCGCCAGATCGTGCTGCACGCAGCGAGCACTGCCAAGCAAGCACACACTGCAATCACTGCAGCGCAGGGCTGCTCTCCAAAATAAACTCCAAATGCTGCCCCTGGCCCCTAGATCCAAAGCCAGTAGCCAAATACCAGCACCCGGCAACTCGCCAGGCTCAGCAGTAAGCTGCCACAGGCTTTGTGCTTTTTCCAGACGTGCTGGACACAGGATTGCCGCACGCAACACCCTGCAGCCTACGCAGGAGCAGCAGCCCTCAGCAGCACTGCTGCCTGTGCCGCTGCAGCTGCAGCAGCAGCAGCACCGCATCCCCACACACACCTCACAACACCCAGCAACCAAACCAGACGACGGCGTTGATGTGCCGCGCTGTGTCCGCGCAAGACACACGCGCAGCTTGCAAGCCTTTCATTGATCCCCCCTGGGGCTCCGCCACTTGTCAGTGATCGCTGATCAATGATCAATGAACCAATCAGCTGGTGACTTGTGCCTCCTTCTCGCCATCACCGCCAGGCTTTGCACGACACCCGCAGCTGGCAGGCTTTGTCAGTGACTGTACAAAGCAACCAATTACTTGACCAATCAGCTGGTGGCTTGTGCCTCCTTTTCACCGTCGCCGCCAGGCTTGCTGCCGTCATTGTCGTCCAGGGCACCGCCCAGCTGCGTGGCCAGGCTTGCGATGAGGATGACAGCAGCACCACACCAGCCCATGGGGCCCCAGCGCTCGCCAAGGAAGCAGTAGGCCTGGTGTTGACAAGAAATGGCAGCAGCAAGCAGCATGGGTGAGACAGCAATGCAGAAGCAGCACGGCAGTACATGAAAAGGTTGGCTACAGCCTGACAGCAGGAGCATGCAGTGCATGTGCTCCACCGATGTCAGCGCCAAGAGCACAAGCTGCTGTGTGCTCAGACTCACAGCAACTAGGGCAACCAACCCCACACAACCAGCCACCTCTTCCCAACATGTCACAAAACATGTCATATACCATGTATTAACTTACCAGCAGCGCGCCCGACACCGGCTCCAAGCTGTACACCAGCGCCGCTTCAGTAGAGCTCACATCCTGAAGCGCCAGCAGCTCAATCAGCAGCACCAGATCCGTGCTGCAGAAGCTCGTATATAACAACTCCATCAGCGGCTGTGCTGTGTCAGATCCCGTGTCGATCCACGGCGCGATCGCGCGCAAGCCGCCGCCCAGTACATGTCCAAGGCTGCCGGCGGCTGCGGCGGCGTCCTGCCAGTGCACTGCTGCTGCTGCTGCCATGCTGGCGGCTGCGACTGTCGACACGATGATGGACATGAGGGGCAGGGCGGAGCCCTCTGGGAGCTTGCGGCTGGTCTGCTCGGTGCGGAAGAGCTGCATCGCGAAGAAAAGCGCGGAGATGATGCTCAGCAGGTCGCCTGCAGCAGCAGCAGCAGCAGCAGCAGCAGCAGTTGAAGAAGTGTTCAGACGAATGATAAGAGAATGTTGGAAGCTGTTCAAGCAGCACTACACAGACGGCATGTAGAGGTCAGCACAGCCGGCAATGCTCTCCAACAAGCCATCAACGCACACCTCACATCATAACAGTGCTTTTATCAAACATGCACGGGTGACTACAAGCATATACCTGAAGCACAATCAGACTCTCACCAGAGCAGCCAGCCCACACGCCCACAGCACGCTACAAGATTGTGAACAGGCTGAAGAAAATGCTGCAAAACATACTGCAACCTCACCAACATTCGGCGGCTCTCCACCGCCCTGCTCCAGCAGCGTTGTGCCCACCAGGGCAGCCAGCCCACACACCCACACCACATTGAACACTTACAAAAATGCGGCAAACATATCGCAAACACACCCACACTCACCGACATTGGGCGGCTCCCCTCCGCCCTGCTCCAGCAGCGTCGTGCCCACCAGCGCAGCCAGCCCACACGCCCACACCACATTAAAAAAGTACAAACCTGCTGCAGATGTACTGCAAATGTACTGCAAGAACACACTCACCGACATTCGGCGGCTCCCCACCACCCTGCTCCAGCAGCGTCGTGCCCACCAGGGCAGCCAGCCCGCACGCCCACACCAGCGGCTTCACCTTCTGCCCACTCAGCCCCGCCAAGCACGGCACCGCAATCACTGTGAAGGTACTCAGCAGGCTCGCCCGAGAAGCTGGTGTCAAAGATAGTGCCCAGGACTGGGCCAGGTAGCCGAGTGCTGTCCATATGCCAATCTCCATGCCTGCTTTGCGCACTGCGGGGTTGGCTAAGCCCTTGCGGATGAAGGGAGTGAAGGCTGCTGCTGCCAGCGTGAAGCGCAGCGAGGTGAAGACCACCTGGCGGCGTCATGTGACGTGTTATGTGACAGAAACAGATACAGATGAGGGCAGCAGGGCAGCAGCAGGTTAGCAAGCGGGCAGCAGTGGAATGGCTGGCACAAGTAGATGCTGTCTTGCTGCTAGACGTGGTGCAGCTGCTGCTGCTGCTGCTGCTGCTGCTGTTGCTGCTGTTGCCTATGGTGCACATGAACGCATATGTATGTAAGTTGCTGCTGTTGACTGTCCAGCAGTACATATGCCGTGTGCTGCCAGGCCACGCACGCAAGTTGCTGACTGTGCTGGCACGTCAACACCGCGAGCTGCTGACACTGCTGACCCTGCTGTCATCTCTCTAGTACAAAACACTCTGCTGCTGGATCTGCTGCCAGGTCATCACTGCCAGCTGCTGACTCATCGCTGCCAGCTGCTGGATTTGCTGCCTGGTCATCACTGCAAAGATGCTGACTCAGCAAGCAGCAGCGCACCGGGTCAAAGGCCTCATTTGACTCCTTGAGCACCACCCAGTTGGTGCCCATGACAAAGGTCATGATGTTGAGCAGCACCAGGCCCCTGCAGGACAGTTGCAGGAAGGTTGCAGGAAAGTTGCATGAAAGAGGGATGATGAGGGAAACGTGCATGCAATGACAGGGCATGTGTGTGGTGGAAAAGGACGGGTCACAGGAGCAGGCGCTGCTGTGGCAAAGCACATCGCAGCATGCTACCAAACCACTCTGCAATGCATAGTAGGTTACAGCAAAGTGCTGGCAAAGCAATGGATCTGCTGTAAACACCACAAGCAGACATATGCAGTCTTTGCAATGCATAGTAGGTGACGGAGATTTGCAGCAAAGCAGTAGATCTGCAAATATCTTCTCATGCAGCCACATGCACCACATATGCATCACATGGCGCAGTACGCTGCATGCAAACGCAGCCGCTGCAGCCAAAGCAGCACTGCACGGGCCACAGTTGCTCACCTGATGCGAGGGTCCACAGAGCCAACCTTTTTAGCTAAAGAACGGATCACCGGCAGCGCTGGCTGCAGCACCTGATGTACTTGCTGCGGCAGGAATGAAGGTAGCTGCTGCTGCTGCTGCTGCTGCTGCTGTGGCCGCTCCAGTGCGACCACTGCAGGCTCCTGCTGCTTCGTCTGCTGCTCCGTGCGCGTTGAGGCCCGAGCCTGCACTGCCAAACCTCGCATGCGTGCTGACGCTGCCAGATTCCAGGCAGTTGCTGCTGCTGCAGGCATGCTCCCCATGGCCTCCACAGAGGGCGGCTGCCGAAGGTTTGATGAAGCCTGAGCATTTACCACAGCCTTTGAGCAGCAAGCAGCTCGCCTCACGAAACGGGTGCTGCCGGAGCTAACGGGACCGCGTTGCTGCTGCCCTGTGCTCCCAGCGGGCCTTGACCGCTGCATGATGAGTCCACTGCACTGCATCTTTACTTTAAAGATGCGAGATCGAGGTGAACAGCTTGCAAGTGGCTGGTGGGCGTCAGCGCCCTCCGCAAGCAGAAGCCCGTCGCCGTGAAAGCTCGTTCAACTAGAAGACCTGAAATGTAGAAGTGGAAAAGGAAAGGTGTCGAGCTTCTGCGGGAGCGGAAACAAGAGCCAACTTTGGCAAGTTCTCTGAAGATCTGGTCGACCTCTTTGAACGTGTTGATCACATTATGTTCAAGTCACAACAAGTGATGGGCTTGATAGCTGGCCAGTGCTGAATGCAGGTTCATGTGCGTGACAAGTCCTTTGTCACCACTTCTGTCACGCTTTGAAGCACCGACCGTGTTGTTTCTGCCTTTTAAAACTAGGCGTATTAAAAGTGCACGTATTCAACGCTTGAGGACCCTGGTAACAAATCAATCGTGTTCAAACAGTGAAAGTTGGTGCTGGCGAGCTGGCTTGAAATGCCCCGCACTAAGCAAGACATCAGAATGCCGTTACAAAGGTCCCGAAACTTCAAGAGCTGTAGCTCAAGGTCGAACACCGTGATCTGGCTTCCAAACAACATCCTCACGTGCTGCCTTATCCAGGCGCCGTCCCCAAGGCGTTCAGAAGAGACTGCAAGCCCACGTCCGCTGCCAGATGAATCGTCCGCAAGTGCCAACCCACCTTGATGTCGGTAGGGGCCAATGGGACTCACCTCACAACCTTGGCTTCAACTTGTTACTCAGCCAGCCTGCTGCTGGTGCTGCAGTGCGTTCAAACACACTAAGAACAACACGATTTGTGCAGATGAAGATACATGGAACGCAGCCTGGTATGCAGGCAGCTGTCCCATGTATGAAAGCAAGCTCACAGCCTGTCACGCTGCCAGCTTCTCTCTGCCAGCTGCTCTCTCGACTGCGGCAGGCTGAATGCTCTCCACTGCTTGCTCGCTGTCACATCACCTAACACCCCGCAGCTGCACCTGCTACACCTGGCCCACCTCCAGAGGCCCCACCTCCAGTTGGGCACACGGCCGATTGCGTTACATTGCTATGGCTGATTTGGTTAACTGCTGATGACCACCTGGCCCACCTCGTCACACACAGCCAGCCTCCTGCAGCCCTGCACATGCGACGTGGCGCAAAACAGCAGCCAGACAGCAAGTACACGTGCAGTGACCTTGAGCACGCGATACACGAAACTGCAGAGCAAGGAAAAGATGCAGGCAACTTTGTTGCCGGGTGTAACCGCACTATGCTGTGTGCAGGCAATAATGCGACAACAGCCTTGTGGCAGTCGCTGAATGTGTGCCTGCAGTTGAGTGAAACAAATGATTGCTGCAAGCTCGCAGACGGGAGCTGCTCTTGTGCATGGCCACTTTACTGCCACACCCTTCTCACTTGAAAGAGCCTCTCGCTGCTGCTGCTGTACACAAGAAGAAGAAGCTCACCTCCTGCAGCAGCCCCCTGCTGCTGGGCAGCTCTGCACCTCACGTTTATCGCCTGTAGTCCCTGCTGCTGCCACGCCGCGGCGACCGCTCACGCTCCCGGTCATAGTCCCTGTCCCTGCTGCTGCCGTAGCGGTCACGCCTGTCCCTGTGCAATGCAGCAGATAGCGGCGACAGCAGCAGGGTTGCTATGATGTACACGCCAGGGAAGCTTGGGCAGACCTCGTCAGGTCCAGAAGTGCAATCCAAAATGTGCAGCTTGCTGTCACCTTGCATCCAAAATGTGTCAAAGTGCAGCTCCTTCACACCCTCACGCATTGCATGTGACTTCACATCACCCAAGGCTGTCCCGAGCAATGCCTGCAAACTTGGACAGTGCACGCAGCTACAACAATGCTGTTTTTGCAGCTGCACACTGCGCACACGCAACACACCCCTGGCGGCCAGCTACTGCGCAGCAACAACATTCAACCGACAAACCCAGCAGCACCTCTCACCTGTCAGCATAGGGGTCCCTGGCGCTGCTGCTGCGGTAGTCGCGCTCATCCCTGCCGCTGCTGCTGCGGTACTCCCTGCTGCTGCCACGCTCGCGGGCCCGCTCCCTATCAGGGTCCCTGTCCCTCTCCCTTTCCCGCTCCCGGCCGCTCTCGCGCTCCCTGTCCCGGTCCCGGTAGTCCCTGCTGCTGCTGCGGTGGCGCGGCTCAGGCTCTGAGATGGGCCCGCTGCGCATGCGCTCGTCGCGGCTCTTCATGATCTCCGCGTACGTCTCGCGGATCTTCTTCCAGCCCAGGTACTGCTTGCCTGTCAGGTGGTCCTGCAAGTAAGTAATAAAGTCAGGAGCAGGGGTGAGGGTTGTCTGGAGCTGGCGAGTTGCGCTGTGCGTGCTGTGTTGTTGGCTCAGTGCATTCAGTGCATTAGTAAAGGTTGGAGTTGCTGGTTGGACACATGCTGGCAAGTAAAAGAACGTTTGACAGCTAGGGCTATTCTGCTGCTTCATTGTACCATGCTAGCACTCTACTGCTGATGCATGCACTTCTGCTTGCTGGGTGCGAAACAAGCGCATGCAAATGCACATCTGCCGCTACGCTACAATGCCCAGCGCTGAAAACCCCGCACGCCACGTACCTCACGAGCTTTCAACTCGCCAGGGGTCTACAACACAACGAGAGAGGAATGGAGTGAGGCACGCCGCCATATGCATGCAGTGCAGAAGTCAGGAGTCAGCTTTACTTGGCTGCAACCAGATCAGCGCTGCTGCATGCGCAGCAAAAGTACAGCTGTTCAAACTACTGCTGCAAACTTTCAGGCCACGTACCTGGCTGCCAACATGCACGAGTAATGCATGGGGCAGCGGAACACAGCTAGCATGTGACTGTGATTGGCCCCGCTGGATGGGTGTTGCTGGTTGTTGTTGAGCACCTGTATCACAGCGAGTGTGATGGCCTAGCAGGGCCGCACCTTCACCCTGCTAGGCCGTAGCGAGCGCTGCATTGCTGCCTTGCTGCCAAACATGACAGGCTGTGTGCAAGCCGCAAGCAGCGGCCAAGTCAGCTGCAGCGACACCCACAACCATGCATACCTGCTGTACAGCTGAGCTTGCAGGAAGTCCTGCAGGAACAGCAGCAGCAGCAGCAGCAGCAGCAGCTGCTGCTGCTGCTGCTCGACACATGACGTCTCACTGCTCCAGGCACCGTCTGCACCTATCCATACTCATAGCCAACTCTAGGCATCATCTGCAGCTTCATCTTGCAGCATCCTCAGAAGCCATGTGCAGCAAAGAGCTACCGTGCTGCATCCCACCTTAAGAGCTGCTGCTGTGGCCACACTCGCAACACACCACAACAAGCGCAATCAGCGCCTCCTCCACCCAAACCTACTTACCAGGCGCCGCTGGTCATTGTCTGTGCTGTTGATGAACACACCGCAGATGTCGCACACCGTCATTGTGCGCTCAGGCTCCGTGAGCTGCTTGTGCAGCGTGTCGTGCTGCCGCCCGATGGCCTCCGCCTGCTTCGTGGCCTCGATGGCACCGTCCACGTCACCCTCCTCGCCCAGCTGCCCTGCACGCGCCAGCATCTCTGCAGCACAGCAGCAGCAGCAGCAGCAGCAGGTTAAAATGCTACTTGATGGCTTTGATGGCCCCATCCACGTCACCCTCCTCACCCAGCTGCCCTGCACGCGCCAGCATCTCTGCAGCACAGCAGCAGCAGCAGCAGCATCAGAAGCAGCAGTGGCAGGATGGCGAGAAGATCAAGATCAAGACTACTACAAGTGCGTACGTCCAGGCACACAAGGCAGTGTGGAAAATTGCATGGCGCGGCCGGGGCGATGCAGCACACCCTGAGCCCCACGCAACACGGCTTCAAAGCACGGTCAGCTGCACCCGGCCTCTCGTGCGTAGCAACCTTGCGCCGCCGCTGTCCTGCTGATGCCAGCGGACACATCACATAACATAACATACCAGCTTTGACTTATATTTACATTAAACATTGTTTGTAACGCACCGGCCTGGCGCATCTTGATCTCGTCCAGCCGCCGCTGGTCATCCACCTTGAGCACCTTGGGCCTGCTCTCTGCCTCAGCTCGCTCTTTGTTTTTGCGAATCTTGGCGTCCATGTCGCGGATGAGCTGCTCCATGTAGCGGATCAGGTCGCGCTCGTAGCCGAATCTGTTGCATCAGTTTGCAGGAAAGGTGGTGTAGGAGCGAGGCAGCAGCACAGCAGGCGCGTCGGGCATTACGCAAGCAGAGCAGCTTTGAGTGCTATGGCGTTGCTGGCGTGGAGCATGTGACTAGAACACAGGGGCGCAGCACTGCTTACATGGTGGGGCACGCGGGCTGCTGCAGGGGCCGTGACAGCCTCACAGGCCCTGCGGGGAGCTTCAGCTGCTGCATGAAACCCGTGCGGAGAGTTGTGTCTAGTTGCAGCATGGCTGCAGAATACTGCATGTGCTGAGCCCCTACAACATCCAGCTGTGGTTGGTGATACGCTGTAGCCAAACTGCAAGTACTGAAGTGAGCAGCACTGCCTGCAGCGTCTGCAGCCTGAATCAACCAAGCACGGCGTGGCTAGGCTCACCTGTCTTTTTCTCGCTGCGGCAGCTTGTCCCACTGCTCCTTGATGTTTGCCCACTCTAGGTGATCATCGTGTATGGTGAAGCCGCAGCTGCCTGCAGACAATAGGGGAGACATGCTCATGGCGGTGCACTGGCCCTTGCACAGCAGTAGCAGCAGCATTGTGCTACAGGTGCTGCAATGTTCGAAGCATCTGGCACCATGGTGAAGTCGTCGCTGCTGCGCATGCGCTCACCTAGGTCGCTTTTCGTATTTCTGAAAAGCCGATTTGGACATAGCGCCAGCAACTCATACTTGCAGACGGCTGGGTCGTCGAACTCCAGCGGCTTGTTCTGGCGCTTGTCGAGAGGCACATCCCTCTCCTTGCCCATCAACTCGTCCAGCATGTTTCTGAATGCGTCCACCATCCTGCTCTGCTGGCCGAAAGGCTTGACTGCTCGATGTGAAGAGCAAGTACTGGACAAGAAAACCAGCAGATCGGCACCTTGTATACCCTGATGATGCCCTTAAGAGATAAATCAGCTTGTGGTTAAGCACTCAAAGACCGCCAGTCCGGGATCAGAACAGCAGATGCAAGTTACTCTACACAAGAGCGACTGCCGCAGCTGCCTGATATTGGCAGACATAACTTATATCAAAACAACCACATGAAAGATAGTTGCTTCTCGGCTGTGACGGCAAACCGGGCATGCACCAGTGACACAAGGGTCAATGTGACTGTCAGCCTGCTGGTCAAAGTCCATGTGATGATGCCTTAAACCATGCTGGCACCGAGTGCAGGCCGTCCGTTGGGCTTGCTTCGCTGTATTCGTGGCACTGTATTCGTGGCACTGCACGTTGCCTTCAACCTGTGCATGAGTTGCTGTGCTTCTGCTGCATGACAACTGCACCCATCACTTCTGCCAGCAACAGCGTGCCTGCTGTGTTGTACTCTGTTGAACATAATGTCATTTGAGACAGACGTCAAGTCGACTGAACAGTACAGGCATGAAGTCTTAGGCACTCCAGGCACCCTGCAAGTGCTGGAGTGCTACAATGATTGGGCAGGACCTTGCAAGCCCATTCAAGCCACACTGAAGGCACTGTACTTCTCCCTCAGTGACAGACCACTCAAATTCTATACGGCAAGTGGCTTAACATTGCTACATCAACAGCAGCCCATTTACTGAGGTCAGCTGGTGCCGGTGGCAGCAGATGCAATGCTGCCAGCTGCTTGAATGGCATGCAGTTCAGTGTGGCAGCAACTGCATGGCAAACACCTGCTGTAGTGTACTGCATGCACACCACCTGCTACCCTGGCTGTTGGCACACCTTAAGAAACTAGAGCATGTTTTGAGGACAGACACAACGCTCACGTGGCTGCAGGCAAGTAATGATGGCGACATTGCCATGATGCTATACTGCCGACAGATGCCTCCCGCCTCAGAAGCAGCAACAGTACTGCTGTCAGCAGCAGTTGTGGGTGCATGAACCTGGGCCTCAGCACGCCATGTACAGCAATGTTGTGAGCTGCTCCTGCTGTATCTGCTGCTGTTACTCCTGTCTGCAGGTGAATGTAGACAAGGTGCACGGGTTTGAGCAGTACAGGGGCAAGTGCCAGCCGGTGTTCCTGCTGCAGAAAGTGAGTTGCAACAACAGTGCAGGATTGTGCACTGTTGCACTGTTGCACCTAACTCAGCTACCTCAGAAGTTGCACCTGGCAGCTGCCAACAGCGATGACTGGATGCGCAGCATCAGCAAGCTGAACCGCTGTGTTGCATGCCTGAAGTCCAGCATATGTGGTTGCAAGCAGCAGCTGCAACCGGCAAGCAGCAGCTGAAGCTAGTGCTACAGGGGCTGTGTGTGCAATGGCAGGCAGGAGGCAAGTCAAAACCAACCCAGACAAGTATACTGCTGCAGTACAGCCGCATCACAGCGCCAGAGCATCAGACTTCCCCAGGCGCAGCCTCTGGCATCTCACTCTTGCAGGACAGACAGTAGGGCTCGTTTGTTGCCGCTGCGTTTCAATTGCATTACATTACATTACATTACATGCTCCACTCGACGAGGAGTGGGAACCCCAGTCAGGAGCCAACGAGAGGCTCATAGGGGAGAATTGCTCAGCAACCTGTATCATAGTTTGCCCTGCCAGCCATGCTTGCTGCTTGCTCATGCTGTTGCAACTGTGCTGATACCCGCCTGCTGCAGGATGGTATCGTGCAGCAGACTGTCACAGGCGTGCAAGGGCCCCCCCTAGTGCAGCTCATCACCAACATGACCTCGAAGATGTAACATAACTTCAAAGATGTGCAGAGCAGCAGTGGTATCAAGGCACTTGGAGCAGCTCTCGCATGTGTGCAGCGGTGATGTGCTGCCAGCTCAGCAGTTGCAGCTAGTATGACAAGTTCGGTGGAGCAGGCATGCTGCATATGCAGCCGTCACCCAGCAGTCGTGGCAACTACCACCACTTCAGCTGCGCTGTTCTGTTGTCTCTAAGGCCAGCTGGGGAGGCTCCCCAGGCGGTCTGGTCTTGAGCTTACTCAGCAGCGCCTGCTGGGGGCAGTCCGCTGAGCTCATGCGGGTAGCATAAAATGGGTTTGCCCAGAATCTTGACCCACGAGAATGCACTGAGTGTTCAGGCCTACAGCTGGAGTGCGTACATCATGTATATCTGCTGTATTGCGCATTGAGCCTGGGCAATTTCTGTTGAGCATCAGATATACCGGACGTCTGCTGCCGCAGCTATAGCTAGCTGCAGTGCTCTACTGTGTGTTATTAGCACCTGCCGAGGGTTGGTGTTTGATGGCACCTCCAGTGGTTGCCCATTGAATCGTAATGTGACTCAGCTGAGCTCAGCCCTGAGGCTTGTCGTGCGCTTGAGAGCCGCTGCAATTCCGTGCGTGCCCCAACCTGTAACATCCGTTTCAAAGAAGATCTTTGCGCGGTGAAGTCATTGTCCAGCGTGGTTACAACGGAAGACATCTTGGCATCTTGAGGCAACTTTTGATTGCTGTTGCCTGGCCGTGTGCATTGTGCTTTTGCACAGCGTGCTTCCTGCAACGCTTAGCACACATGTGGTTCACACCCAGGTTGAGTACTGTACTTGAGAGCTATAAAAACAGCGCCGAAACTTCGGCGGCTGGTGCGGCACGCTGCATACAACATGCCCGATGAAAAGCGTACACAGTGATAAAAGAAGGCGCAGCGTGCTCCGCTGTGTGACGATGCGCCACGGCCACCATGCTCGCACGGCGGATGCGCCCACGATGAGGACTGCACCACAAGCACAGTAAAGGCACAGGGCATGTGCGCGCTGTGGTGCAGTGAGTGCAACGCTGGCAGCTGCAGCAGAAGACTTCTGCCGTAAGAACCAAAAGAGATGCGAGTCACCACAAAGGCTGCGGTATATGTGTTGTACCACTATAGAAACACTACAGCTACAGAAACACAGGCTGCAATAAACGCCATACGCGCCTGTCCTGCCCTGCTTATGCTGTCCACATATACACAGATACAACTACCTCCCCAGCAAATGCAGAGCAAGCGAGCAATGCCAGCCAGCAGCGACAGTACAATTGCAAATGCCTGCTGCACAACCAGCCAAGCATGCCTGCCTTGCGACATTGCACACTGACCAGTGCCTTGCAGCATTGCACACTGATGAGTGCCTTGCACTGCAAGGCTTGCAGCACAAGCGCCTGCTTTTGTCAAGCCTGCGTGCTGCTGGTAATCCAGGCCTATGCGGCACTGGCAGTCCCTACAATAAAAACCCAGCGAGCATACAACCTGATACAACCATTGGACCCTGGATGCGTTTTGGTATACGTTATGATAGTACTACCCTGATACTGGGAGCATCCTGCAGCTGCTGCAGCACACATTTCACAGCACAAATGACCTATCCATCGTATCTCTAGTCCCTGTTGACCTGTCAGTGGCAGCACATGCCAAGGGGCAATGCCACTGGCCATCGCGCAGCACAGCCATAGCCCTCGCACCAACACTGTGTGTGCAGCAGGCAGCACAAGCGCAACAGCTGCCGGCACGTATGGCACACAGACACAAAACCCATCCCCAGTTGCACATCTTGAAGCCTACCTAAGCTATGCGATGCTGTAAATTTGCACGGCAGCCTCAGCACAGCACACGCAGGCGCCCGTTGCACTCTTGCACCCGTCAAGCAGGCACAATCGCACCTAACACCATGTACTCACACGATATGACCAAACCAAAAACCACACCTCAGCAGACCTGGCCCAGCATGTGGCGTATTGCCGAGAGCCGACAGCAGCCGGACATGCACACCTGGTGTTGCCACCGCACGGTCAACGTGCGCAAACGCACACAAAGTACGCACACCGAAAACCCTGGAGTGCAACTCAATGTCTTGACACAACACACTGACCTATTATATTCCACGCGACAAGTTTACCGCTGCCTCTGTTGCCTACACAACACATGTGCAGCCGCTGCTGCTCTGCAAGTAAAGAGCAATGGCATCTGCACTTGTCGCCATTGCATGCAACTGTGCATGCACACACACGCAAATGGTGTAAGCACTGCAGAAGCACAGTCTAGTAAGAGGACGTGAGGAGTCAAATGGATGAATGGAAGCATGCTGCTGTGCTGCTGATTGTGCTGGCCACCAGATCTCATACCCGGCAGTACATCATGCATGACAAAACAGGCACAACTAAGATAGTACACGCTATACAGTACACACAGCACACACAAAACACAGGAAGTAGTACATACTGGAAGGACCTGTCGGACCCTGTTCTACTCACACACTATACTGGTACTACACATTCAAAAACAAGGCGCAATATGCAGCTTTGAACAAACACACGCACGCATGGAACCTACGCCTTTATCACCTGCCGGGATGTGCTGCAAGCCGCAGCAAGTTCGACGCGCTCATTCCCTGCAGCAAGCACACACACATTCCCGGACACAAGCTGACAAACCAGTAAAAAGAATCAGGGTTGGTTGACTGCCAATCCAGCCTTCACGTCCAGCGCTCCGCCTCTCTTTCCACCAGCCAAACCTCACCACGTCAATAATAGATAAGTGGCAGGCCAGCTCATGTATAAGGCCAAACAAAAGTATGACGGCACACATCATGCCTGGCGGCGCCCACAAACACATGCTGCTGCTTGTGATGCGCCAGCATGATGCGCATGCACCTGTCCATGGTCACACATGTTGGCACAGCACAAAACTGACAGCTGTGGACGCAGACAGGGAAGACAACTTTTGAATAAGATACCCAGATCGGGGCCAGGCATGAATTGAAAACTAGTCAGGGCGACATACCCAGTGGCGCCCTACAAAACTGTGCAATTGCGCGGCAGTCTGCTGTGTGTTGTCTGCTGACTGTGATGCCATAGTTGGCGCATGAACAAAACTTGGCGCCTGTGTCAGCTGTGATCTGCACCACTTCCACACCCGCAAGTGCATGCACCTGCTTCCATGCCTGCCGCATTACACGCCATCAACAGCATCAGCACAGACACATATATGCTGCAATTTTGGTGCATCCCTGCAACGCCGTGATGCAAAACTGGGCAAGTCACTGAGTCCAGTAGGGTAGGATGCCTTTGGACCAGAACACAGCACTACAAACTGTACACATGCTGAGTCCAATTTGCAAACTCCAGCACAAAACTCCGTACTCGTAACACCACACACCAAGAACTTCACGGTGTGAACATAAGGACCCTGAAGTTCACACCCACCAGCTGCGCTGCCACGCATGCTCAAGCTTCTCCCAGCGCTGCACAAGCGATGCAACAGACCCGCCGCCACACACAGCGTCAGAGCCAGCAGCAGCAGCAGTAGCAGCAGCACTCATTGCAGCGCTGCTGCTGCTGCCGCATCCCAGCTCGCCGTCTGTCGCCTGCAGCAAGCTCTGCAGCTGCTCGTCCTGAGCGCTGCAGCTGCGGCTGCACTGCATGCTGCTGTCAGCAAACAACGGCACCCTTACTGCTGCTGCTGTTTTGGGGTGTGGCACAGCGCTGCTTGTTGCGCCTGCTGCAGGACGGGGCTGATGAGGCTGAGCAGTGTTAAATTGAGCTGCCGCTGCAGCTGACAGAGGTGAGAAACGTACATCGTTTACAGCACAGCCAGCGACACCTGCTCCTCCTGCAGCACTGGCTGCTGGCTGACAACTGCACCTACGCTGAGGCACTGCAGCAGCAGCAGCAGCACCAGCAGCAGCACTAGCACCAGCAGCACCAGCAGGCCTGGCTGGGTTGCTCAGAGTGCGCCTGATCCTTGCACCACTCTTACTGAAGCTGCTGCCGCCGCCGCTGCTGCTGCTGCTGCTGCTGCTACTGGCATTAGCACCCCACCACTTGGCTGCGGGCTGCTGCGGTGTCAGCGGCGCTGCTGTAGGCTGACAGCTGCTGCTGCTGCTGCTGCTGCTGGGCAGGGAAGGTGCAGCTGTGCCACAAGCAGCAGACGGACTTGTTATAGACGACAAGCTCAGCCGTGCTGAAGCACCCATGACAGCTGCCGGTGCCCTGTCTGCTGCTGCTGCTGCTGCTAGAACAGGAGCCGGCAGCGCTCGCATGCTGTCACCAGACGCCTGCACACCACCTTGTGCAGCAATAACAACTGCACCAGCCACAGCTGCTGACCTGCCAACAGTGTCGTTGCAAGTGGCGGGGCTACTGCTAGACATTGCAGCCGCTGCTTTGACAGTCACATGCGCTGGCCGTTTTGAAGCCTTTGCTGCTGCTGCACAGCTTGCTTTGCTCTGTGATGGCGCCGCAAAAGCCACCACCCCGCGCCCACTGGCGAACGCAGGGGGTGGCAACAGCACCGGTGCCCCTGCCGCCGCCTGCTGCTGCGCTGCAGCCGCTGCTGCAAGCGGGCATGGTGCTGTGTGCAGGTCAAACACACAGTCCAAGCAGCAGGGCACCTGCACCAGCACTGGTCGTGCATCTGCTGCTGTAGGTGCAGGCTGTGCTGCTGCTGGCTGCTGCTCGTTGGCAGAGGCAGGACGCACACAGGGCTTGTCCCTGTCTTTAGAATCATGTGATGCTTCCAACAGTACAGCTGTATATCCAGCCTCTGTGGCTGCATCCTCCATCAAGTCCAGCAAGCTAGTGGGGCTGTGAGGGTTTAGCAGCTTTGCCTTGAACCCTGACCGCTGCGCCGCACAGCCACCATCAACACGCTGCTGCTGCTGCTGCGGTGTGGCCTGAGCAGCATCTGAAGCCGCTCTGTCAAATGTGCTGCGGCCCGCCGGGCTGCTCGCCCTGCTGCTGCCACCGCTACTGCCCGCAACACTAGCCGGGCTACTGAATGAGGCCCTGCCGCTGGCAAACACCCCACGCTGCTGCTGCTGCTGCTGCCAGCGCTGCCGCGGCTGCATTGCGCCGATGCCGCTGCCGCTGCTGCTGCTGCCACCAGCAACCCTCTGGTGCCTCCAGGTGTCTGTGCTCCAATTGAGAGCTTCTAACAAGTCGACTAGTGAGCCAGCTCCAGCAGGTGCACCTGACCCAGCACCACCAGCAGCAGCAGATGGTTCAGATGAAGCAGAGGGCAGCAGCGGACTGTCTGCAGCCTCACTCCCAAGCTGCTCTGGTGGCGTGCTGTTTGTCTTATCAGATATCTGCCGCACGTCTCTGCAGCCATCATTGCTGACATTCTGTGCTGGTGCTGGTGGTGCTGCTGCTGCTGCAACACAGGAAACATGCGGCACAGTCAACTTGGCTTGACGGCCATCAGCAGCAGCAGCAGCAGCTGCACGGACATTGGCGGAGCTGCTAGTGTGTTGCGGCCGCTGCTTCAAGGCATCCTTCTGTGGCGCAACCTGCTGCTGCTGCTGCTGCTGCTGCTGCTGGAAGCGCTGCCAGAAGCTCTGCAGCTTCGCACTGCTGCTGCTGCTGCTGCTGCGGCTGCTGCTGCTGGTGCTGGCAGCCGCCACGCCCCTTCCAGGCAGGCCAGGCACACCATCGCTAGCTGCTGTCTTGAGCTGGGTTCGTGCCTGCCCAGTTTGCACGTCAGCAAATGGGTTGCTGTGTGTCACTATGACCGCTGGGTCCAGCAAAGCAGCGACCGTGCTACTAGGTGCTCCTGCTGCTGCTGCTGCTGCTGTTGCTGCTGCTGCTGTTGTGGGGGCACCCGAAGCAGACACAGGGCGCTTTTTGAGCATCGGCAACTCAATGCCTGCAGGAGAGTGGCTCAACAGAGTGCTGTGGGACTGTGCACGTTGAGGCCCTGGCCTGCTGCTGCCTGAGCACGCTGCTGTAGCAGGCACAGCAGCAGTGGCAGCAGGTCTGCCTGTACGCAGGCCACGTTGAGCTATCCAGCTGCCTGAGCCGCCATGCTCAGGTTGCTGCCAACCCTGCTGCTGCTGCTGCTGTTTTGGCACATGCTGCTGCTGTGGATGCCACGCCGCGCCAGCTGCCGCATGCTGCCCAGGTTCAACTGCACCCTCAGCTGGCTTGCCTTGGCCTGCTCGTGCTTGCTGCAGCACTGGCTCGCTGCGCTGCCTTGGCAGCCCTGCCTGCGGCTGCCGTGTTGCAGCTCTGCCAGCGCTCGCAGCACCTGCTGCTGCTGCTGCTGTTGCTTCACTGGTGCCGCCACTGCCCTGCTGCTCAAACCCTGCTGCTGCTGCTCCAGTTGGTCCTGCAACTTCGGCTGCCGCCAGACTCCCCAAGCTCCAGTCCCAAAAGTGAGGTGCAGCAATGCCATCTGTGCCTTCATCTTCCTCCTCCTTCAGCACACTGCTGCCCCACAGCAACGCACTTGCACTGATGCTGCTGATGGACGGCAGCTGGTGCCGCCAATGCAAGCCGCGGCCACCCCTGCTGCTGCTGCTGACGCCGCCCTGTGGGCTTGCCGGCGCGCTGGCAGAACCTGCCAGCTGCCGCTGCCGCTGCTGCTGCTGTTTAAGCTGGTGAGACGAGGAGCTGCTGCTGCTGCCAGCAGCCCCTACCAGTGCATCACTGCTCCTGCTGCTGGTTAGCTTCACTGCAACAGGCGCGAAATCAGCACCCTCACTCCTGCAGCCTGCCACTGCCTCCTGCCAACACACCTGCTGCCCCTGCGGCTGCCCACTTACGGTACCAGCAGCATCAGCAGCAATAGCAGCACACGCCGAATGTCCAGAAGCGGCAGCAAACGGGCTCCTGCGACTGCTGCCACCGCCATCGCTGCTGCTTGTGACGCATGCCGCTGGGCCCAGTCCCTCCCACGCAAGCTGCTGCTGGCGCTGCTGCTGCTGCTGTAAATGCCCTTGCCAGCCCTCCTGTGGCTCTCCCTGACTCCCAGCATCTCCTCCGTCAGCCCCTGCTGCTGCTGCTGCATCTGCCTCCCCCTCAGCTGCAAGCTGAGGCTGCATGTCCACATACTTGATGCTCAGGCTCAGGCCCTGCGGCAGCCCCTTGGATGGCTTGTCCAGCTGATGCCTGCTGAGGCTGTAGCAGCCGCCAGCCGGCAGGAAGGCTGTGTTGAACCAGCTGTAAAACAGCTTGGCGCCACCCCGCAGCACCTGCAAGGTGGCAAACAACACCAGAAGGTGCCTTTAAGATCCTAACGGCTGTAGCAGCCGCTGGCTGGCAGGAAGGCTGTGTTGAGCCAGCTGTAGAACAGCTTGGCGCCACCCCGCAGCACCTTCAAGAAAAAGGTTCAAAAAACCACCAGATGATGCTTTAAGAGGCTATAGTACTTGTCCGTCTAAGAGAACACGCGAGGTGCACAGATTGGCACAATAACACACGATACCTGCAACACGCGTCGCTCACCAGCTAATCAGCAGCCAGACACCACACAACTGCATGCACTCTGCTACGGCTGTACCACCAGTCGCCAGCTGACGTGGTTACATACATACAACGTCAGCCCAGCACATGCAACACCAGGCCGCTCACCAGTATGCGCACGTCACCCTCCACCACGCAGCAGCCAGCCTGCTCTCCAATCTCATTCACGTCCTCAGCAGCAGCAAGACACCCGCCAGCACTGCGGCTGCAGTCAGCAGTAGATGCTGCAGATCCTGCTGCTGCTGCTGCTGCTGTTGCTGCATCTGGAGGGCCTGCTGCTGCAAGCTCCTCAGGTGCTACTGCTCCAGCTGCACAGCCCAAGCAGCTGCAGCAGGAGCCTCTGCCAGACGCTAGACAGCTGCACCGTGCTACTGCTGCAGCACCATCGACTACCTCCCCAGCAGCAGCAGCAGCAGCAGCAGTAGCAGCAGGCTTCACCGCTGCGTTGCTGCTGCTGCTGCTGCTGCTGCTGCTGCCGCGCCGTGCTGCAAACAGGCTGAGGCCCAGGCTTGCGGCTGGCAGTGTGAGAGTGAGGCTGTCGCCCGCAGGACTTGCTGCCACGCTGCAGCCACCATCCTGCACCTGCGGCGGCGCCGCACACGGCACCAAACACACACCTGCAGCAGGCAGCAGCAGCAGTGAGACATGCGTAGCATGGTCAGTGAAAGAAACTTCCCGCCTGTACCGGCCGCTTCAAATCTGATTGCTGGATGCAACAACACGCATGTCGCAATATCTGATAGATAGCCTGTACTCGTAAGGCCTGAGCTCAATGGCAGGGTTGTCCCCAAGGCTCAGAACAATCGCCCATGCCATCAAGCTGACATGCGTACAGCTAGCCCGCCGGCCGGTCTACTCACCAGGCACACTTGCAGCAGCCGGCCGCAGCGCGCGGCTCGCAAACACCCTGCTGCCGCCTGCCGCGCTGCTGCCAGAGGGCCGCACCTCCACCACTACGCTGCACTGCTCAGCACTGCCTGGTGGCAGGCCGCTGATGTGTATCTGGCGCAGCTGCAGGCTGCGAGGCTGCGGTAGGCGGCCCAGCGGCTTGGGGCCGGATGACAGCACCCTCCAGCAATAGCCGACATACCTGTAGATGTGTACAGGGCAGGGAGCAACAGCATGCACGGCGATAGAATTTGGTTGTTGGTGATGATGGTCAGCCCATGCATCTAGGAAGTCGTCAAGCGGCTTGCAAGCATATCAACCGACGAGCGTCACAATGGGGGACTTGTTGCACCAGGACGCTGTGTCAAGTGCAGCAATGCATATGGTGCGTAACTAATCCTGTGCCTGACGGCAGTCGACCTGCAGAAAAACAATGCTGCCATCTATAACCGCAGTCGCACACCTGCGCTGGCTCGGTATGCTGACACCGTTGAGGTCATGTGTGCGCCGCGCAGCATACAGCTCCAGAACGTCGCGAGGCGGCTGTGGCAGCTGCAGCAGCAGCAGCGGCTGCACACTTTGCCATGGGTGCCAGCTGCCTGCACTGCCTGCTGCTGTTTTGGAATCGCTGCGGCCGCCGCTGCCGGTGCTGCTCTCGGTACCAGCTGACGCTGTGTAGGGCGGCAAGGTGCTTGGCGCGGCTGGCGCATCCCCGCCATTGCTGCTCTGTGCAGTGCTGCTGCTGTCAGCATCCACCGCTGCAGCATCTGCACTGCTGCTGCCTGGCAGGTTTGCGAGCGCTGGCGCATTGAGGTGCAGGTACAGCATGAGGCAGCAGATCATGATGCCTGTCCTGCCTTTGCCGGCCTTGCAGTGCACTGCCACCACGTTGTGAGGGTGCGCAGCTAGCCATGCTGCCGCATCGGCACAGAACTGCTGCACCACAACCAACGCAGGCGTCTGCGGGGCGCAGAAGCGGGGGCAAGGATGAGCTGATCAGTATGCTTGCGTACACGCTTGAGCTGTTATGCATCCGCATGGTGCAGGGCTGAGATATATATCTTGCTGATTGCTGTGGCAAGGTTAGGATGCGTTGTAAAACGCACGTTACGCTAGTGCTGCAGCACAATCCCAATCCCATTGGTCAATAGAGAACCCCGCTGCAGCCGCGCTGCCCATGAACTAAACAGCAACATGAGCTGGTAAATCAACAGGGTTTGCAGGAAAGGTGTTGCGGTGGCAGCAGCAGCAGCAGCAGCAGCAGCAGCAGCAGCAGCGCATAAGCCCACCTGGTGGTCGTCGAAGGCTAACTGCTGCAGCAGCACGCCAGGCAGCTTGTCTGCGCTGTATCTGTGCTCGCTGCACAGGTTGTACACCTTGGCGTGGCCTCCATGGTAGGTGGTGAGGAAGCGCGCTATCTCTGGGAGAGGGTTGCGGTACAGCACTGCGGTGCACGCAGGCAGAGCGTGCGCAGTGTGGTGAGATGTCAGGATGCGAGAGTGTGCAAGTGATTGGGCCAGAGGACAGTCGGGTTGTTTGTGCAGCAAAGTGGTGTGCAGCATTGGGTATGATGCATCCACAGCGTGCAAGAGCTGCTGACACTGATGAGATGGAGCTGTCGTCACGCAGCCCTATCTGTTGAGACAAGTCGACACAGCTGTAGCTAGAACGCTGGCTCGAGCAAGAGTGCTGTCCTGCAAGCAACTGGAGTCTCACAAGTGGAGTCTGCTGGGATGAGGCACTGCTGTCTGTGCAGTGGCGCCCTGACTTCTGATTACTTCTGAGCGCTTCTACTAATCCCGTGATGCTAACAAACAGACCGATGCACTGTCATCATTGTGCTGCAGGGCTGCTGATCAGCGCAACTGCTAAGCAGCGCACCATCCTTGCCCTCTGCTGGCAGGCCCATGGCAATGATGCGTGGGGCAATGTACGCCAGGTCCAGGTCAAAGCCATGGGGGCCATCCTGGAACCTCCGTTTGTTCTTGGACACTAGCCCTGCAAGCAAGCAAACGACAGTAAGCATGCAGCATGAAAATTGGCAGGCAGGCCAGGCCTGAGGGAGCCAGCTGTGGCTGCTGCTAGGGCCAGGGACTGGGAACGCCTGGGAGGCTCTGCAACAGCGTTGATAGTTAAAGTCAGCTGTTTTTGGTTGGTAACAAGCTGCTGGACTGCCCCGGAACAAATGTCAGAGGACTTCGGGAAGGCTTGCTGGTGCCCTGCTGCTGCTACCAGGCGCTGCAGCAGCACCGCCTCGCGAAAACTGTATAATTTACCCAAAGACACTTACTTCTAATCCATGTTGCCATTCCCTAGGAACCAAGTGAACAGACTAGGAGATGTCGCTGTCGGTATCCCGCCTTGCACTGCTTGCTGCACGGATCAGCTCTCTTCTAGTAGATGCTGGCCTAATAGAAACCGAAAGAATATTTCAACGCTGCTGAAAGCCCACAGAGTGCAAACATACTAGCGCTGGTTGGCACCCTGACATATGGGTCACCCTAAGTCGGGCAGTCCGCCCTCAAAGCACTATTCACTAGCCATCTGACAACCACAGCTTGCACGGGAAGCGCGATATGCACCCCATAGTGGTAGGTGCCTTGCTGCTGTCACATTGTCACGTGCAGGATGCACTTAATCTACGCCGATGTCGCTGTATTGAGCGTCGATCAAATGAAGGGTGTTATAATGCAAGTATTTGACAACAGTTCCAGGCAGGCCGGGTTCTGGAACTGCAGTTGAGGACGTGCCTTGGATCTTCAGCCTGGAGGTACCCTGTACCCAAACTGACACACGCACAGAAGCTTAACAAAAGTTCGCACGACGGCTCTTTTTCTGCAGTATAGGTTTAGGCGTGTCGCCGCTGCTTCAATTGGTGAGGCCAAGCTGTACCTTTGTTACGCTTTGTAAAAAGATTCAGCATGTGTACAGCCTGTACCGCTTACTAGGCTTGCATCAGCGCTGGCGGCTTACTGGGCTTGCATCAGCGCTGGCGGCCAGCTGGCTGGCGGTTGGCTAGCCTGCTGGGGACCATGACCAACCCACTAGGACACAGCCTAGCTGTCGAAAATGCAATGTTGATTTGATCGGCGTGTTACAATCCTCTCAATGGTGGCAGTAAGCCAAAGCCACATGCCAGGCAGTGCCTGGTGCCCAGAACATCATGATGCAACATCCGTCACCGCCTCGCACCGCCAATGCAGACCTTTGCTAGCGATCCGATACTGCAGTGAATCCTGCATCAGTGATGCATCCATTGCAACAGGCTCATACTCGCTGCAGCTGCTTCACAGCAGTAACAGCACGCTAGAAGAGTACTGCTGGATCACAGGCAGAACAACACCCAAGCACACAGCGGCACTCAATCCCAGCCTGGGATCACTGGTCACCTGGCGGGAGCCTGCTGGCCTTGCCTCACAAACCACAGGGCACACACTAGCAGTGGACATTGTCCTTCTGCAATGCTGCACACCACTGCTGATCATCAGGTGTGCGGCATATCGATGCTACATAAAAATCTCTGGTCTTGCTACACGTGAATTTTCTAGGTGAAGATGCTGGCTGTGCATTTCAGCATCCCCAGAATCCCGCAAAGTATGACCCGATAGCTGCTCACACAGCTTCTTGGCCGTGGTTTGTTGATATTGACTACGCACCCAGCCCTGCTGCCTACACCATGACACAGAGCAAAGCCACCGTGCCTACATGGTGATAACGCCTTGGCAGCACAGCACCTGCTCAACTCATGCCTTTGCAGGACTACCGGCCAGTTGAAGTCACATGTTCTTACAGGCTTAGTGCTACCCCAACACGCATATTGCACTCCTGCAGGGCCTGCCAGCTCCCAGCCTGCCACCACACTGCGGGGCGCACCCACAGCTGCATTAGCCACAAACCAACCAGCAACCCAAAGCATTACTGTCACCAAGACACATCAGGCCTGCCCACCTGCCAGCACTGCCTCAAATGCTTTGGCCGTCACCGCTGCTGCTGCTGCTGTTGCTGCTGCAGCAGCCTCATCCCCGGGTACTTCTGCTGCTGGAGCCTCATCCGCTGCTGCTGCTGCTGCTGCTGCTGCTGCTGCTGCTGGCTGTGGCACAATGTAATCGCCCGGCTGGTCAAACACGAGCTCCAGTGTCTCATTGCGGATAACCCTGAAACCCCTGATGGCCTCCTCCAGGGAGGGGCTGTCCACCTGCAGCAGCAGCAGCAGAAGCAGCAGCAGCAGCGGCGGCAGCAGCAGCAGCAGCGACAGTGACAGTGTGAACTCCAAGGTCTCATTGCGGATGACCCTGAAGCCCCTGATGGCCTCCTCAAGGGTGGGGCTCTCCACCTGCAGCAGCAACGGCAGCAGTGACATTGTCAGCTCAATTGTCTCATTGCAGATGACCCTGAACCCTCGGATGGCCTTCTCAGGGTGAGGCTGTCAACCTGCAGCAGCAACGGCAGCAGCGGCAGCGGCAGCAGCAGCAGCAGTGGAACCACCTTTCAAACCAGCACTATACACCCTCACGTAAAAACCAGATTAAAGCATTTTAAGGCCTCCAACTACCAGGCCAAGCACGCTTGACTTGGCAGGTCCATGCATGCAACCACATGCATGAACGCACGTAGCGCCACCTTTTCAACTGGAGTCCAGCTCCAGCCCTGGTTGCTGACAGTCAGCTCATCCAGCACCTACTTGGCACCCGGCACCACAAATGCACCACACCGCCAAAGCCGAAAAGGCTAAAACAGCTAGACATGGAGCTAGACCCAGCCTGTTGCTTAGAGTCCAGCTCCAGCCCTGGTTGCTGACAGCAGGCCATCCAACACAACCTTGGCACCCGGCAGCACACACCTACCACGCCACTAAGCTAGACCGACGTGTAGCAAGACCAACCTTTTCAATTGTAGTCCAGCTCCAGCCTGCATTGCTGACAGTCAGCCCATCCAACACAACCTTGGCACCCGGCAGCACATACCTACCACTACTGAGTTAGGACGACATGTAGCAAGACCCACCTTTTCAATTGGGGTCCACTTCCAGCCCTGGTTGCTCACAGTCAGCCCGTCCAGCACCACCTTGGCACGCGGCACGCCAATTTTGCTACACCACTCACCCCGACTGGCATGTATCTGGGCTATTGCTAGCAGCACGTCCAGCACAAGACCAACCTTTTCAATTGGAGTCCAGCTCCAGCCCGCGCTGCTGACAGTCAGGCCATCCGGCACCACCTTGGCACCCGGCACGACAATTCTGCTACACCACTCGACCCCAGTGGCATATTTCTGGGCTATTGCTAGCAAAACGTCTAGCACAAGACCCACCTTTTCAATTGGGGTCCAGCTCCAGCCCTGATTGCTGACAGTCAGCCCATCCAGCACCACCTTGGCACCCGGCACCGCCCGCACCACCAGGGCGCCATCAACCCTCAGGTTCTTGACGCTGATGTCGTGCCCCTCCAGCAGCAGCACCGACTTGGGCGCCAGCAGCAGGCTGCCATGAGCCACCTTGTCCTGCGAAGAAGTCAGAAAGCAGCGGAAATCTTGATGAATAGTTGCGCCACTCCCGCAGAAGCACCTATCTGGGGGCCAGCAGCAGGCTGCCCTGAGCCACCTTGTCCTGCGAAGAAGTGAAACAGCACAGCAGCATCTGGATGAAGGGCATGTAGCATCAATCATTGTCATACTTTGTGATGGGCAGCAGCAGGCTGCCCTGAGCCACCTTGGCCTGCAAAAAAGTGAAACAGCACAGTAGCATCTGGATGAAGGGCATGTCGCACCAATCATTGTCATACTTTGTGTGCTGTGCAGCAGCAGGCTGCCCTGAGCCACCTTGGCCTGCAGAGAAGGGCACATATGTTATCACGGCAACAGAGGCAGTGACGACTGACTCTACACATGATCAACACTGTTTCTATCCCTCTCACAACACCGCAGCCAGGCAGGGTGTAAACGAAAGGCACAGCACAACCCGCGGCCACTCCTCTGCTGAAATCCATGCATGCAACGCACGTAACAAAGTGACATAGTCGTAACAATGTTAGTAACACCGCTCACCTTCACCGCAGCAGGCAGGGTGCAAAGGAGGGGCTGAGCACCACGCGCGGCCACTCCTCCACAGGGATGCCGATATACATGCCCTCCTCACCTACCATTGGGTACAATGTTACCAACTGCATTCCTAACAGCATTTATAACACAGCCCACCTTGACAGCAGCCAGGCAGGGTGCAAAAGAGGGGCTGAGCACCACGCGCGGCCACTCCTCCACTGGTATGCCGATGTACATGCCCTCCTGGGGGCTGCCCACATCAGCACCAGCCATCAGCATCAGCGCCTCGCAGTTGGCCTGGCAAGGAAGGCAGCAGCAGCAGCAGCAGCAGCAGCAAAACGGCACCAGGCAGTTGACTGCAGGGCACGAGCAGCGCCCGCCATCAGCATCAGCGCCTCACAGTTGGCCTGGAGCAGCAGCAGCAGCAGCAGGCAGTTGGCCCAGCCAGACGGCTTAGAATACATTCGGCAGCGTGTTGAGCGTTTAAGCAGAATCACAATTGAGCCTTGTAGGTCTCCATCACTCCTACTGTGGCGATGCACCCTGCACCCTCAAGCAAACAGCATTGATTGTTCAACAATGAATATCTGACATAGCCTGTATCCCAAACATGTAGCCCGCACCTTGTAGATGTCCATCTCCCCAGTGGTGGCGCTGTGTGTGGGGTTGCCTTCAGCCGCCTTGGCGCGCGCATCAGCAGGCGAGTTCTTGACTGGGCTGTAGGTGGCCCACACCTGCAGGCAAATTGCATACATGCACAACTAAAATGAGGTTGTGTAACTTGAGGCAAACAAGCGAGTTCTTGCCTGGCCTTTGACTGCGTGAGTAAGCAATGTGCAGCTGCTGGCAGTGTGGTATAAGGGCAACCCTAAAGTTCTAGCCTGTCAGGTTGTGATGCGCGCAGCCTGCAGCACTGACCTAGAGAACCACCCATCGCAAACCAACAAGTAGCAGTATGCGCAGTTTCCACATCTAACTGCTGGCTGGGTTGCCTTATCAAGCACATTCTGGCGCCAACAAAGCAGAGTTTTGGTGTAGGCCTTGCATCAAGCGCGCCTGGTTGACATACACCCTGCCCAAACGCTTCAACTACGCCCTGCCGGCAGTTCGATTTCAAGTTTCACCCCCAGCCGGTTTACACAGCCTGTCACAGCCCACAACAGCCCAGCCCAGTTCAACCCCAATGAACCCTCCTGCCAAAGCACTCTCACACCAACATTGCCCCACCTGGTTGACGACTGTGAAGCCGACTTCATTATATGCCGGCAGCGCCTTTGAATAGTCCTGCGCCATGCACTCGTAGTAAGTGGCACACAAGTCGCCCAAACACTTGCAACATGACTCCACAACCACTACGAAACCCAAACCATAAACTGGTATCACAGCAGATTCCTACCTGGTTGACCACTGTGAAGCCAACCTTTGCATCTGCCGGCAGGGCCTTGGGGTAGTCCTGCATCATGCACTCATATCCGCCCCAACACTTAATAAAAGCAATCTAAAAAAAACCAAGTAACCCCAGCCATAAACCTTTGCATCACAGCAAAACCTACTTGGTTGACGACTGTGTTGACAACCTTGGCGTCTGCTGGCAGGGCCTTGGGGTAGTCCTGCATCATGCACTCCACCTCAAAGACTCTCCAAAGCCACAGCCATCTGACCCCTGCTGAACCACCCACCTGGTTGACGACTGTGAAGCCCACTTTGGCGTCTGCCGGCAGGGCCTTTGGATAGTCCTGCATCATGCACTCCAGGCGTGTGCTGCTCTTGAAGGCGGTCTTGGTCGCGTCCTTGTACTTGGGGTTTACAAACTCGCTGATGTTGCCGCCCGTGGCTGCCAGCTGCGGCACGTAGCTGGAGAGCTTCAGCACCAGCTGGTTGATGTTGCCGGGGAAGGGCGACCAGCCTGCAGGACATATCAATGTAAAATGTAACATATGACAGTATGTGTTGGCACCCAGCTGGCCAGCTTGAGCACCGCCTAGTTGATGTTGCCGGGGAAGGGGGAACAGCCTGCAGTGCAATACATTTGGTGTCATGACAAGTCATCGTTAAATGTGCACAAAGCTGGCTGGCTTGAGCACCAGCTGATGGGGAGGGGCGACCAGCTTGCAGCGCAAAGGCCATTCAATCGCACACACATCGTTGTTGCAGGCAGACTTGCAGGATGCATACTTGCAGGTTACATCCAACAGTCAGACTCAGCTGCTACTAGAAACACCAGCAAACATGCATAACCAAATGAAAACCACGCTCGTCGTTCACGTCGGTGGTGCTACGCAGCAGCGGGTCCAGCTGGTTGTACTCCACGTTCACAGCCTGACACAGATCTTGCCACGCATCACCCATCCTACTAGCCACCATCAGCCAGATCAGCTGATACATCTGTTCAGCCAGGTGGTCATCAATTAGGAAACCTTGTTGAATCAAAGCTCATTAAATGTTTGAAGGTAACAGCTAGCCAACTCACCGCTCTCATCATTCACATCACCATCCTTGTTGATGGTGCTGCGCAGCAGCGGGTCCAGCTGGTTGTACTCCACGTTCACAGTCATTGCGCCGCTGCCGTCGGCCTTTGTGAGCCGCGTGATGGCCCCGATGGCCTCCTTGGCCTTGCGGGGCACTGCCAAGCTGTTCATGTCGTAGTCGTTTGCTGCTGACAGGCCAAGGGCAGCCAGCAGCGCACGGAACACGAGTGCATTGGTGTCCTGCAGGAGAGGCAGCATTACAGCATGGCTGTTGCAGCGACTGTGCAGCTATGTCTGCTAGCTGCCCTGCAAGCATCCTCAACGTCCCCAGCAGCAGCAAGGCTGTCACCACGTGCACGCTCAGCACTGAGAAACAACAGTATGGCTTATGCAGCCTAGCCCATGCATCCTACCATCCAACAGTTTCTGCCATTTCCAGCAATTTCTGCCACATTCACGTGCTGCTGTTACGGCGTGGCAGGAGCAGGAGCACACCCACCTGGAAGAAGCACGACCCCTGCAGCCCCTGCTGCTGCTAGTACTACCCCTCTACTGTCCCCACACTGTCCCACTGCTGTCCCAGTGCTGTTGCCTTACAGTACTGTCCCCAAGCTGTCACGCACCTGGAAGAAGCACACCCACTGCAGGCCCTGCTGCTGCCACTGCTGCGTGAGCCCGCTGCGGTGCAGCAGGCCGTGCACATCGCCATGCCCGTGCGGCTTTGTCTGCACTGCATACGCGTCGCTTGGATCCAAAGCCAGATGTGCATCATTGTCAATCAGGCAAGGAACCTTCTCCTGCTTGATCAGCACCACCTGCAGACGGCCAGGCAGTCAAACATAAGTCAAAGTTTCAGATAAGATTAGATCCAGAATCTAGTGTGCAATGTTGTCATTCAGGCACGGCACCTCTTCATGTTTCATCCACACCACCTGAAAACCGTGAAACAGTCGAACAACCTGCCAGGCAAGTCAGGCCTCTTGGTGTACCAAACTGCCGGTTGAGTCAAACGCCTGGCAACTCAAACTGCCGGGCAAGTCAATCCGCCAAGAAACTTAGATGTCAATTGCAATGCACAATAGCAGCTCAGCAACGCAGCAGCACAGCAGCACAGCAGCCCACCTGCCCTTCTTCCATCCCAAAGTTGCTGTGCTTCTTCAGAAGTGCCTCAGTGCGGCCATGCGTGTCATCGCTTGTCATGATTGCCAGCGGCAGGCGGCGGCCCTCAGCTGCTGCACCAGACGCGTCCTGCAGGATTGACACGAAACAGCAGCAGTGACATCGGCACAGGTGGGAGGGGTCTGCAGTTTGCTGATTGGGCACTCTAGCTGCTAGCTGCTGTGGTACTCAATGCCCCAAGCTATGTAGTGTAGCTTAATGCTGCTTCAGCAATCCGCATTCATGCAGGACAGCAGCCTGAACTGCATGCGCTTATGTGCAGATGAAAGTGTGTGCCACAACGTGGTAGGGCCAGTGAAACTACATGTAGCCTGCTGCGTGACATCTGACAATTTGCACCTGCAACGCCAGGATTGACTCGATGTACAGCTGCAGGAAGCAGCGCCCACTAGCGGACTCGCAGGGCAGCGCCACCTTGATGCCTGCAGGAGGCAGCAGTTTGACTGGATATCAGCAGTTTGACTAGATCTCAGCAGTTTGACTGGATCTGGCTTGATGCCGGCCATGTCTTTCAGACTGGCTAAATTCTTCACCAGCTGTGGTGGTGATTGCCACCAGACCAACAAACATAGCACCAAGGCCCACATACAACCTATAGCAGCCACCAGAAAAGCAAGTCAAGGTGCCTGCGCCTGCTGGTGCAATGCCACAAACGCTGTCACAAATTGCAAATTTAACCGCACCTTGGTAGCCCAGCCGCTCCCCCAGCCCACCAGCCACCAGCACGAATGCCGTCTGTCCTGCAGCCGCCAGCCCTTGGCCCTCCAGCTGCAGGAAGCGCCCCGAGCTACAATCACCCAGCCACCCTAAGCACACTCCGCACTGTGCAAGCTGCCCTGGACAGCCCAGCCGCTCTCCAAACCCGCCTGCCACCAGTATAAACACCCAAAGGCCGTCATCAGAAGAACAACATAGCGTCAAACCTTGTCCAAACAACCGCACCTTGGTAGCCCAGGCGCTCCCCCAGCCCGCCAGCCACCAGCACGAATGCCGCCTTGCCTGCAGCCTCCAGGCCCTGGCCCTCCAGCTGCAGGAAGCGCCCAGAGCCAAAGTCCAGCCGCTCGCCTTCAGGCACTGACGGCGTGTAGCCGTCAAACGCATTGCGGCCTGCAAAAGGCATTATGGCAGCACACACGCACACAGTGATTGAGCGCGATGTGTGCACACCCCATCTGCTGCTGCCAGGTGTACGGCACTGAGGGCGTGCAGCCGTCAAAGGCGTTGCGGCCTGCACAAAAGTAACAGTTGTTGCACCAGACAAGCGTGTCATGACTGTGTGCATCTCGACTGTGATTTGTAGCCGTCAAAGGTGTCGCGGCCTAGCACAAGGCAATTTGGCGACACACTCACACGCACAGCAGTATGTATGTAAATATGTCAACACCTCACGGGTTCCTGCCAGGTGTTGTTTGTGAATACATGGCCATCCTAGGGTGGCTCATGCCATCTACAATGGTTTTGAACCGCATGTGTCCAATGACAAAGCTGCAAGCTCAACCACAATCACAGGGAAAGCCCAACAGCTGTGGGTGTGGATGTGCATTCATAGCAGTGTTTGACGATCAGGCAAGCGCTGCAGCACCATTAGCGCCACTGCCTGCACAGATCAAGCTGCTGTGAAACATTATTGGGGTTGCGTACAGCTTGCAGTTGTTGCTCACCTTCCTTTGAGTCTGCCAGCAGGTGCTTTGCGTTGTGGATGTAGGCTGCTAGCCCTCCATGGTAGTTGGCGTCAAGCAGCACCAGCTGCTGCAGCAGGCGCCGCTTGTCAGCATCGGCCTCTCCTGCAAGTAGCAGCAGCAGCAGCAGCAGCAGCAGCAGCTCAACCCAAAAAAATGCCATGCTGCAATACGTCAAGCAGGCATGAAAGCACCGGGTCACAAACAATGAACAGGAAGCAGAGACACGCAGGATGCAACAGGCTGGCAGCTGGCAATGCACGTATTGTGGAAACGCCTGTAAAAGGCCTCTCGAAAGGGATAGTATCGCAGTCACCCACCGGGTGCCGGCCATGCAGCAAACAGGTGAGCCTGTCCCTCCTCAACCAGCATCCTGATGATAGCTAGCTCCTGCACGTATGTCAAAGGAGATTTAAGGGATTGTACACAGCAGGGGCGGCAGAAGGAGCAGCAAGAGCAGCAACAGCTTGCATGACGGAAAATTTATCAACCGCCAAAGTTGCGCAGTTTGCTTGCAGTTGGTGAGTGTGTTGCTAGCTGCGTGGAAGCACCTCGCTGTTGCTGCTGCACAGCACATGTCGGGACGGCAACCCCTGCACATACAAGTGCATTGCTGGGTGATACGCAGGCGCAGCTGCTTAGCTGCACTTTGATGCCCGTGCAGACATCCAACATGTGCATGCTTACATGTATGTAAGCATATTCAGCTGGCACATATGCTTACATATCCAGCTGGCACACTCAAAACACGTGCTTACACGCTGCAAGTGCTATGACCAGTGCCTGCTGCAAAGCAGCCTCTGCTGGCGCCACAAGGCATGCCCTAACACACCTGCTCACTGAAGAGCTTCTCATTCCCCTTTAGCGCATCAGCAACAGGGTCCGCAGAAGCAGCAGGTGCTGCTGCTGGCTCCTGCTGCACTGCTGCTGCAGGCGCTGCCTCTGCATCCCGCACAGGAGGCTCGGGAGTTCCAGGTGCTGCTGGCTCTGCAGCATCATCCAAAAGAGGCTGCATCTTGATGGAGCGCTGCTGGTGTCCTGCTGCATCGCCTGCTCCCTTCTTGGTTTTCCTGCAAGGGCAGGTGGCCAGGCAGCATCAGCGCCAGTCAAAGTCAAGCGCTGCATGAATGCAGCAGTGCTGCGTGCTATGTGTCTACCTTATAGCTACAGCAGCGCCGGCTCCAGCAGCAGCTGCTACGCCCACGCCTGCAGCCAATCAGGGGAACTGCTGTGAGATACTGTACTGTAGTGCCTCAGCGGCACCTTCGTCCGTCGTGTGCACTACACGCCTCACCAGCCACTAACTTCAACACCCTAATAGCCATTTCAGCTGTTACAGCTGGCTGCACCAGCCGGAACGCCAGGAGCGTCGATCACTGAACGTAAATGACTCGAGCAGAGGTTTGTACGTATGAAAGGCAAAATTGAAGGCTGAACAATGTTGCAGATGCAATGAATAAAAAAAAGCGTTTCAAAAACTGATCAAGCGTACAGCCAACCCTTGGGATAGGGCGCTGCAGGACAAGTGTCAGTATCCAAATTTTCCCTCACAAGGTTGAAGCAACAAAACATGACTCAATCGTGGAAAATAGCACTTACAATTGCACACGGTCAGCTGCTTTTCACACGAACGCCCTATCATTGACAACTTCTGCCTGCATGGATACAGCAGACTGTGATCATCTTGCGCTGTAGCTCAGACGTTGTCCGTGCCACGTCTATGAGAAGACATACGTCGCAGAAAATTGATGATGCAAGCTGCCGAGCAGTGTGCTGAGGGTGCCATGGCTGGAAGCGCTTGGGAGTCCCTGCCAGCTGCACTACTGCAGGTGGTTGCAGTTGCTGCTTCAGCTTGAGTCGGCCATCAACACCAATCTTTAATGTATCAAAAACATCTTCATAGAGCTTTGGACCACACACAGCACGCTCCAGCTGTTGACAGCATGCAAGTGCATCTTCAAACCATTGTAGTCGCCCAACCAGACACCAACTGGCTACTTCTGCTGATGCTGCTGCTGCTGCTGCTGGCACATCAACATGCTGTGTCTCATATGTATGCGTGGTCTGCCCCTTCCAGGCCATATCCTCTTACCTGCCCTGGAACGACATATTGACCAGCCGCCTCACATGCAGCCACTGGAGCAGCACACTGGCAGCGCTCATCACCCACCTGCGCGTGCATGTGGCGGCTGGTTGCAGCAACACTGGGCTGCAGCAGCAGCAGCAGCAGGAGCAGCAGCAGCAGCAGCAGCAGCAGCAGCAGGAGCCTGCACAGCTGCTGCTAGCAGCGCTGCAGGCGCTGCCGTGTGTGCATTCAATCACACTGGTACTGACTGAGCACACAACAGCAAGTGATTTGGTGGGAGCGTTGGATGTCATCGGTGCCCATGTAGGCTGGGTTTTACACAAAACATCTGCGTATTGATAGCAATGCTGTTGACTTGTGAGGCTTGCTGCTGCCTGTAGTGGCCTGTGGTGGCATGGACTGCTACCTGCACACAACCAGCCATGCTGCTGTTGGCGCTGCGTTGGGGAACAGCCAAAAACTGAGTACTGGTTGCAGTCAGCCTTCATAGGTGTGTCTGGTGCTGCATTCAGCCACTTGTTTGCCTGCAGCTGAGGCGTGCACAACTGGTAATGCACAGTTGTAGGACGTGCTCTGTGACGATTTCATTCGTGAGCGTCGCCAAGGCACATATATCTGTGCTTGTGTTCTTGCCGCTTGCAGGCTGGCATCCATGCTGTGGAGCTGTCTGAGGTTGACCCGATCTACAAGAGCATGCAGTGAGTCCAATGTTGCCCTGGTGTACATAATGCAACATGCAGAAATGCCATTGCAAAAATGCCATTGCGCTGGTGCTCAGGCTGGCAGCAGAGAGCTGCTGCAGGTTATGCGCATGTTGCTCTGGGAGGTTGAGTTGTGCAAAAGATTGACCCGTTTTACAAGAGCATGCAGTGAGTCCAATGTTGCCCAGGTCTAAGCAATGCAGTGCGCCAAAGCCCCGCTGTGCTGGTGCTGTGGATGGCCAGCAGCAATTGTGCTGATGAACATGTGAAGTTATTGCAAGATCAGCCTGTGCATTGCACACTTCATGCCATGTGTGATCAACTGTTATGCAGCAGACATACCTCAGCCAAAGCACCTGACCAGGGATGTTGACATCACCATGTACAGTTTTGCATTGTTGTTGGCAATGTTCTCTCGCTGCTGCTGCTGCTGCTGCTGCTGCTGCTGCTGCTGCTGCTGCAGAGCTCGCAGCTATGCGCACTGCTTGCACCTGCGCAAGCTGCGCCATGTGCGCGCGCTGCGCATCAAGTCGCCAGTCAGCTGGAGCCTTGATGACATCTGGCAGCAGGTTGGTACTGTATGCTGCTGTTATCATCAGCAAATGCACATGCATATTGTTTGTTGCAGTCGAACACAGGAAGCGCCACGTGCCTGCTCTGTGCATCAGGTCGCCAGTCAGCTGGAGCCGTGACGATATCTGGCAGCAGGTGGGGTGCAGTCTTACTATTTTGTCATCAGCACAAACGCACACACAATGTTTGCTTGTTCTTGCAGTTGATTCAAGCTGTTTTATCTAGGTGCTGCTGTGGTTTTACATGCTTACACTCAGTATCGTGTCACCCTGCTGATGCTCACACACAGGTGGCTGCCATGACAACCCACAGCAGCAGCAGCAGCAGCAGCAGCAGCAGCAGCACAGGCGCTCCTACTAGCACAGCTCACGGCAGCAGCAGCAGCAGCAGCAGCCAGGGCCCACACCTGCAGTCTCTACGCATCGATTCAGTCTCCCTCCTGAGCCGCCAGCAAGTCTGCAGCACACTGCAACCGCACCTCATCCCTACTGGCCTTACTCACCTCGCTACGCCCCTACCTGGCCAGAAACATGCAGCTGGGCAGGTGCTGTGCAATGCAGCAGCAAGCCATGAGGGCTATGTGAGGGCGATTGCAGGGCTGCAGGATTTAAAGAGTTTGGTGCTGCTGGGGGCGTATGAGGGAGGCACGGCACTGCTGGGAGGCATGAGCCAGCTGAGTGAGCTGGTGGTGGGGGTGGGCGGTGCGCTGAGGTGAGCCGGCAGCAGCAGTATGTTGCTTTGTAGGTGGTTGGATTCGTTTATGCAGCAGTTGAGTGAGCTGGTGGTGGGGGTGGGCGGCGCACTGAGGTGAGGCGGCAGCAGCAGCATTCTGATTTATGTGTGTCTTGATTTGTATGTGCTTGGACCGTCTGTGCAGCAGCTGAGTGAGCTGGTGGTAGGCGTGGGTGGGGCGCTGGGGTGGGGCGCTGAGGTCAGGCGGCAGCAGCAGCAATTAACATTGTAAGTGTTTGGATTCGTTTATGCAGTAGTTGAGTGAGCTGGTGGTGGGACTGGGCGGCGCATTGAGTTGAGGCGGCAGCAGCTGTGGTTGCGTGTGTAGTTATGTGTGTGTTTTGTGATTGTGAGATGAACATGGACGCTTGCATGTGGGCACTTTGACAAATGCGCTGAAACTGATGTTTGGTCCTGCCAGATAATCCAGGGTCCTGTGCCACTGTATGTCCTTGGTTTGTCCTGCAGGGCGATCCAAGGGCTGATCGTGGATGAGGGCGACAGCGATGACGAGGACGCAGCAACCATACATCATACGTTGCATGTGCATAAATGGCACAACCCTAGTTTTAATGTGTATCTTGCAGGGTGATCCAGGGGCTGATGGTGGACGAGGGAGACAGCGACGATGAGGACGCGGCACCCATGCATCATATTTTGCATGTGCATGAGATTCGCAACCCTGGTGATGATGTGTAACTTGCAGGGTGATCCAGGGAGTGATGATGGATGATGGGGACAGCGATGACGAGGACGCAGCACTCATCAGGTTGATGGACCCCTGGGGTTTGTGCCCTTGTGTTGCGCCCTGCCGGGCGATTACTAGTAGATAACATCCTGCTGTGTTGTGTAACTTGCAGGGTGATCCACGGACTGATGGTGGATGGTGAGGACGCAGATCTCATACATCATAAGATGCACATGCATAGCATTCACCGCAGGCCGCGACAGCAGGGGCAGCCTGTGCGTGCAGCAGGGTCGCAGCAGGAGTCCCCAGCAGCTACGCCACCCCTGTTGCATGAGAGCCAGAATGGTTTCAGGCCCAAGCGTAGCTGTGCGGATCATCAGCTGGTGCTCAGTGAAGTGTTGAGCGGGCGACAGGCAGAGGGCAAAGAATCATTCTTGTTGTTTGTTGACACGTACAAGGCGTTCCCGACTGTTTGGCTTGATGGTTTGTTCCAGAAGCTGTGGGAGAAGGGTGTACGAGGCAAGATGTTCCGTGTGTTGTACAATCTATATCAAGGATCCCGGCGTTTGGTTTCGCATGAGGGTGAGGTCACAGACAGCTTCAGTTGTGATCTTGGCCTACATGAAGGTGATGTGATCTCTCCTACATTGTACCTGTTCTTCATTGATGACCTGCTGCAGGAAGTGCATGCCAGGCACCATGGTGTCACACTTCTCGGTCCCTGTGGTGCGCCAGCTACTTCAGTTGTGGCTGCCATGCAAGCTGATGACTTTGTTGCCGTATGTGACTCCCTGCAGGAAGCACAAGCAGTAGCTGCGACTGTTTACGCTTACAGTTGCAAGTGGCGCTTTCAATTGAACAGTCTAAAGTCTGCTGTTATGCATGTAGTCCCACAAAACATCCGCAGCCAGTTAACAGATTCTGGCATTGTGTGGAATGGCGTGCCCGTGCCCGTGGTCTCTGAGTATTGTTATCTGGGCTTATGGTTTAATACTGCATGCACATGGGACACACACATCTCCAAAATGTTGCAAAAGGCGGCACGTGTGTCTGCTAGCCTTATGCCGATTTGGAAAAGTCGGCGCATTAGTGCGGAGGTGAAGCGTATTGTGTTGCTTTCGTGTGTTCGACCAATCGTGGAGTATGGTGCTGAAGTTTGGTACCCTCCGCGGTCTGGTGGTCAGGTGTTGCTGGGCAAGATTGACAAGTTGCAGGTTGATATCATCAGGAGTGCTATGCGTTGTGGCAAAGAGAACCCAGTCGTACAGGGTTTGCTAGCTGAATGGGGTGTGAAGCCGCTGCACATGTGGCTACACCAGCGCACAATGGAGTATTACTTCATGGTACAGGGTATGCCTGTATCCAGATTGCCTAAGCAGGTTGTTTCTGCAGAATGGAGGGCCCAGGGCGGTGCTACGCTGCTAACCGGTTGGCAGAAGTATGTACACAGCCTTTTGTGCAAATATGGTGTGAATGTTGCAGTTGCATCCGGGTCAGCTAAGGAGTGCAAGAATCACATCAGGCGGCAGGTGGCATCCATCTACGCTGATGTGGCGGCTGATGCTGCCTGCAAGAAATCGACTTTTGGCACTTACGTCACTCACGTGAATAAAACTCATGTTGATTCTATGCGTTTCAAGGCACCTAGGCCAATTTTGTGTTCAGGTTGTCCTTCACGTGGTATCGAGCTCCTGATGCGAGTTCGTCTGCGCTGCTTGTGTGTGCATGCACGTACAAGCACATATGGTGGCCGTCGGGCCAATCCTACCACTGTCTGTCCTGCATGTGTCTCTGCTACTGAGACTTTGTCCCACTTTGTTTTGGAGTGTCCTGACACCTCTGATTTGAGGGAATCTATGTACGCACAGCTGCGAAGGCTGCCAGGTTGCGCTGAAAAACTGCGCACTTTATTGGCCATGACTGACCCCTCTGCCATGGTGTTGCGGTTTGTTTCTGACGATGTCTGGGGTGGATCTGGTGTTTGCAGGTTGGCTGCTCGGCTGATTGCTGACTACCTGCTTCTTGCCTGGAATCACAGGAATGTCTGCAAGCGGGATAATGAAATAGTGCTCCCTCCCCTTCCCCTTCGCCTGTTCTTTCAGCCGCTCCTGTGGGGCGCGGGGCCGATGGCGACGTTGCTATGGCTTAAATGGTAACGATGATGATGATGCATAGCATTCACAACCCTACTTCTCGTGTGTGTCTTGCAGGGTGATCCAGGGCCTCATGGTGGATGAGGGGGACAGCGATGACGAGGTCACAGCAATCATGCACTCACATGATGCATGTGCATTGCAAAATGATCAATTTCTTGTTGTGATTTGTATCTCGCAGGGTGATCCAGGGGCTGATGGTGGATGACGGCGACAGTGATGATGAGGATGCGGCACTCGCCAAGCCGCTGCTGCGCTCGCGGCAGCTGCAGCGCCTGGCCCTCACAGGAGGCGACAGCATGTATGTGCCGGTGCGGCTGGATTGGTTGGCTGGGGCGCCACAACTGCAGCACCTGACGACGTGTGTCGTGCAATCTGGCCAGGTGGGTGCGGCGGGTGTTATGACGTGTGTTATGATAGCATGTACGTGCTGGTGTGGTTGAATTGGTTGGCTGGGGCGCCGCAACCGCAGCACTTGACAACGTGTGTCGTGCAGTCCGGCCGGGTGGGTGCGTCGGGTGTTATGACATGTGTTATGACAGCATGAATGTGCCGGTGCGGCTGAACTTGCTAGCTGGGGCGCCGCAACTGCAGCACCTCACGACTTGTGTCGTGCAGTCCGGCCAGGTGGGTATGTCAGTGTTATGACATGTGTTATGACAGCATGTACGTGCCGGTGTGGTTGGATTGGCTGGCTGGGGCGCCTCAACTACAGCACCTCACAACTTGCGTCGTGCAGTCCGGCCAGGTGGGTGCGTCGGGGTGTTATGACATGTGTTATGAAAATATGAATGTGCCGGTGCGGCTAGATTGGTTGGCTGGGGCGCTCCACCTGCAGCACTGTTGTTGGGTCGTGCAGTCTGGCATTGTGCAGTCTAGCAGGGTGGGTGTGTCATTGTTATGGCATGTGTTGTGACGGCTTGCATATGCTAGTGCAGCTGGGTTGGCTAGCTGTGGCACCTCAGCTGCAGCACTTGACGACATGTGCCCTGCATCTGGCCAGGTGGGAACGGCAGTTGTCGCAACACGTTGTAGTCAAGGTTATGTGCTGCATACAGCAGTGAGTGTGGAGGATGAGATACAGCATTTACAGCGACGAGTTTGGGTCCTGCTGTGCACCGCTGTCAACTGTCGGCGCAATGAGCGGATCAAAGCATCCTGCGTGCACCTGCCTCCATCCCGCAGACGATCGCCGCAGCTGCTGCCGGTCAGCTGCGCAGCCTGGCCTGTCGCCTGATGCTGGCTCCCTCAGCCGAGCTGCTGGCCCAGGTGGCAGCTGCAGGCCAGCAGCTGACAAGCCTCACACTCAGCAGAGCAGGTGAGCAACAAGCGCACCAACTGGCTTGTTGGCTGTAAGATCTAGTGCTGTTTCTTGACAGCGTGCCACATCCCAGGCAGCCACTGCGTATGAAAAACAGTAGTAAAATGCAACCGTCGACATCATTGTTGCCGCCTCCGTCTTTTGCTGCCTCTTTATGCGTGTTGCAACCAGATCCGGACGGCCTTACTCGGCGGCGCCCCTCCCGCCTGCAGCGCCCTTCCTTGACACTGCAGCCGCACCTGCCTCACTTCAGCCAGCTGCAGCGCCTCAGCCTGGCCTCGGGCGCAGAGCGGCTGCTGTTCACGCTGCATCAGGCGGTTTATGCTGCTGATGCTGCTGCTGCTGCTGCTGCTGCTGCTGCTGCTGCTGCTGTGTCTTGCACCTGTTTTTTCAACAATCAACATCATTGTTGCCGCCTCCGCCTTTTGCTGCCTTTTGATGCGTGTTGCAACCAGATCCGGACGGCCTCACTCGGCGGCGCCCCTCCCGCCTGCAGCGCCCTTCCTTGACACTGCAGCCGCACCTGCCTCACTTCAGCCAGCTGCAGCGCCTCAGCCTGGCCTCAGGCGCAGAGCGGCTGCTGTTCACGCTGCAGGACCCCGCTGCTGCCTGGGCAGCTATGCCGCAGCTGAAGCAGCTGCGGCTGCAGGGGGTGGGCCTGGGATACGGCACTGACAGCAAGCCACTCTCAGGCAGGCAGGTGAGATTGTTATGTGCGTGGTACAGATGTTTCTGTTGCTGTTTTCGTTGCCATTTTCATTTGTTGTGCCGGACTGCAGTGGCCGCAGGTGCTGCGGCTGCAGGGGGTGGGGTTGGGATATGGCACCAATAGCAAGGCGCTGCCCAGCAGACAGGTGAGCACACCAACAGCAACCTGTGCTGTTTTTGTATTGGTGATGTTCTTGTGGCGGTGATGGAGCTGTGGTTGCTGGGTTTGCAGCGGTCTGAGGCTGCTGATATGCTATGGTGCTTGTTTGAGTTGGATGGCCACACGCCTGGCAGCTGCGGCTGCAGGGGGTGGAGCTGGGCTACGGCACTGACAGCAAGCCGCAACCTGGCAGGCAGGTGAGAAGGCTATGGCTTCACATTGAACCATGTCGGTTGGTATCAATCGTGGTATGTATTGGCCTCGGCAGCCATGCCCCAGCTACGGGGGCTGCGGCTGCAGGGGGTGGGGTAGGCTATGGCAGCAACAGCAAGCCACTCTCAGGCAGGCAGGTGAGCTTGTGGTGTGTGTGGTACTGATATTTTCGTTGTTGTTGCCATTTTCAGTTGTTGTGCCGGACTGCAGTGGCCGCAGGTGCTGCCGCTGCAGGGGGTGGGGCTGGGGTATGGCAGCGACAGCAAGCCGCTGCATTTCAGGCAGGTGACGGAGCACGTGTCCGTGGTGTGAACTGGTTTAGTTTGTGACAACCTTCGCCAGCTGTGACTCTGCTGTGCCTCTTTTGCAGGTGGCGCTGGAGGTGCGGGGTGCCGCACACCTGGCAGTCGCATTAAGCTGCTGCTGCTGCTGCTGCTGCTGCTGCTGCTGCTGCTTTTGCAGGTGGCGCTGCAGGTGCGAGGTGACACACGCCTAGAGGTCCCGCTAGACTCAGGAAGTGCCACAGTGTCAGGCGTCATGCACCGGCTGACCCACATGGATCTGACAAGCAAGTTTGAAGAGGAACTGACAGTCATTTGGCTGCAGGACTTGCCTCAGGGCTTGCAGCAGCTACAGCTCAGCCGCTACGCTGTGGTGCTGCCTTGTCAGCAGCAGCAGCAGCAGCAGCAGCAATGCATGCTGCCGGATGTTGGCAAGTGCAGCGCGAGTGGCAGCAGCAGCGGCGTTGGCATGTTCGATTGTTTAGAGGGCCTGTCATTGCTGGATTGCTGTGTGCTTGGAGTGACACAGGAGCTGACGCCTAACCAGCAGCAGCAGCAGCAGCAGCACAGCAGTAGTTCCTCAAGTCACATCAACAGCAGCAGCAGCAGTACTGGCAGTAGGCATAGCTGTGTGTGTGGATCAGCACTTCCTGCAGTGGTGTGGCCGCTGCCTACATACCACCTGCTGCAGCTGATTGCTCCAGGCTGCTTAGTAGACCTCGAGCTTCAGGTGCCATTTTTTGAGGGCGATGTTGCGCTTATTTGCAGTCAGTGGGGTTCGAACCTGCAACGGCTGCACCTGCAGGCAGCAGCATGGTTTGCAGCGGGCTCTGAGCAGCAGGTAGCATGGGGCATTGCAGCAGCACTTGCTGCTGCTGCTGAGTGTGGGCAGCTTCGGCAGCTGAGGGATCTGGCACTAGACTTCACAGAGTTGCAGCTGCCAGACAATGAGCTGCAGCTGCTGGCAGCAGTCAATGCTTCTACTGCTACTGCTGCTGCTGCTGGTGGTGGTGGTGGTGGTACGAGTTGCACGCCCAGTGCCAAGTGTGGCAGTTTGGATGCACTGGGGATCGGCATGTTGAGGGTGTGCTGTGGCTTCAGGAGCTTGAAGCACTTGAAGCTTGCTGTGGACTTGCAGCACTGCAGAGTCACCCTGGGCAGCAGCAGCGGCGATGCATATGACACACATGACAGCTGGCAAGCACCAGGTGGCACTGCTGCTGCTGCTGCTGCTGCTGCTGCTGCTGCAGTCGCACGTGCTGGCCCCAGGTCACAAGCGCACGCTGAAGCACCACAAGGCCCCAGCAGCAGCAGCAGCAGCGCGCTGTGCAGCTGCAGTGGTGTGTGGGACCTGGCAGGTCTGCAGCATCTGCGTGTGCTTGATGTGCTGCTGAGAGTGCCGCCGCTGTCAGTGCTGGGTGACTTGGGTCCTGGTGTGTTAGGGTGCTGCAGGGGCTGCGGGGGTGGGGTGGGTTTAGAAGCTGTGCAGCTGTTTTTGAAGCATGGGCTGCCTCAAGGCTTGCCCACATGTGAGGTGCACTATGAGGAGGTTTCAAAGTCGTTCTGAGCCTCATGTGTGAAGATGTCATCGTTCATACAGTTCGTAAGATCGTAGCATCAGTGGTGTGGATGCGGAGCCGCGTGGATCAAGGGGCTTTCAGCATGGAAGTTGAGTTGTGGGATGATGATCATGCTGTGCAAGGGCATGACACAGGTCAGTTTGTGAGCTCTGTACACACACTCGGTGGCAGTCTGATCAATGAGCCGACATGGGCACAGTGTCTTGTCTTACTTTTGTTTCAGTGTTTTGTCTGACGTCGTGAAGGGTATGAGAAGCGCAGGAAAACATGTGCGACCCCACAGCAGTTGATTCGTGATGGGAGCCGCTGTGGCCTGGTCATTGCGGGCGCAGTGCATCTGCATGTGCACTTGCATGGCCGGCGGCTGCAGCCAGCTGATGCACGTGCATGTGCCTGGAGGTGCAGCTGCTGTTTTGCAGCATATGCATAGTGCATGCATGGCGCGTCCTGGGACAGCATCAGCTTGCACGCTTCAGCCTTGGTGACATTGGACAGCATCAGATTGCATGGGTAACTGCAGTATTGTGTACTTCGAAGTACGAATTCGTGCAAAGGTGCAGGGTGCTGACGCACACATTTCTTGGCATGTTCTGTAACTTGTCATGTGGTGTAAACTTGGAACTGTCCAAACAAGAGCTTCGATGTCCAGGCAACACAGCCACAGACCAATGATCATCTCTCATGTACCCTTCAAGCAAGAGCCAGCTTAAGGAAGCGCTGCTGCCAACCAGTGGCACATGCACATTGCCTAGCTGTACATTCCCTGCAGGCTATATCAGCGCACTGATATGGCACATCGGCACATATTTAGCATGCACATGCTACACTGGTGCGGGCACACGTCAGTCCATCAGCTCCATCTGCTGCTCCAGGCCCCTGTTATCATCATCATCCAACAGCGTTATAACAGGCGCAGCAGCAGCAGCCGGCCCCTGCTGTGCACGCGCTGCAGGCTTCCCAGCTGCAAGCTTTGGCAAGCACAGCCGCTGCCAGCTGTGCAGCACTCCTGCCACTGTCACCTCCGCTTCCACCCCCACTGCCAGACACAGCTGCTGCACCACAGCCGCCGCCATTGCTGCCGGCGTGCTGCATGGCAGGCAGTGCACCAGCAGCAATGAACTCCTGCTGCCGCTGAAACACACTGTCTTGACTGCTGGCGGCCCGAAGAGCGGGCCACGCGACTTTCCGGCACTCATTCTGCTGCCGACATCACCACAGGTACATGTGTATGTAGGTGCTGATGTGTACCAGCGGCCGGTACAACTGCGTCCACCGGCGGATGGTCACACGCCGCAGTGCAGCTCAGCGCCTACATGTACACGTACCTGTCATGATTGTGGGGGCAGTTGTAGCCTCGCAGGCAATTCTTGCAGAGGTTCTCTGCTTGAGTGACACCCACGCGCCTCTAATTCTCATTCTGCTGCTGCCCTTGCCGCAACCGAGCCCGCTTTTCTTCCAATTGACGCACCAGCTGTCATGCTGTTCCTGCGCTTCCTGCAGCTGTTGCTGCAGCCTCCCCTGCTCCTCCTCTGCCATGCGCCGCTCCCATTCCAGCTTGTCACGCTGTTCTTGCTCCTCATGCAGCTGTTGTCGCAGCCTGTGTTGCTCCTGTTCCAGCTGACACATCAGCTCAGCATGCTGTTGCTGCGCTTCCTGCAGCTGCCTTTGCAGCCGCTCCCGCTCCTCGTCTGCCAAACGCCGCTCCTGTTCCAGCTTGTCACGTTGCTGCTGCACTTCCTGCAGCTTCCTTTGCAGCCCTTTGCGCTGTTGCTCCTGCTGACACACCAGCTCGTCATGCTGTTGCTGCGCTTCCTGCAACCTCTCCCGCTCCTGCTCCCGCTGATACTCCAGCCTGTCGCACTGCTCCTGCGCTTCCTGCAGCTGCTGTTGCAGCCCCTCACGCTCTCTTTCTGCCAGGCGGCGCTCCCCCATTACAGCAACTGCCGTGTCTCGCCTCTCCCGCTGCGCTGCTGCCAAGGCTGCTTCAGCCTTGCTCACAATGTCAAGCACGCAGCGGTCCCAGCCGTCACTATCGCTCGCGAGGTTGTTAACAGCTGCTGCGATTGTCTGCTGAGGCAGGGGCAGCTGCGCAGCCATCCTGTTAAATGCGTGCAGGGCGTTGGTACCGGCAAACTGCAGCAGCACAGCAGAAAAGATTACACAGTGTTGAGCTACACGCAAGCTGTGCCTCAGCCTCATGTATGGTCCTTGCTTGTTATTGTGCAGTTGTGTTGTAAACTAGTGCATTACCTCACGATGCATGCTCCATCCAACCAGGAGTGTTGTGAGTGTTGTGAGTGTTGTGAGTGTTGTTGAACTCCCACGGGCTAAGAGCTCTCACCTCGCATGCTGCTGCTACAGCACCTTCGTCAACGCAATGAATGCCATCGGCAGTCACGCCATCACTGCCGTCATCATTGCCGTCACCAGTGACGTATTGTCGTCATCTGTGCCGGCATCAGTAGATGATGATGCTGCCAAACTGCTGCCTGCAGCCAAGCTGTCTATCTTTGCTTTGAGGCCTGCAAGGGCCCTCAATGCTGCAGCAGCTAGCTCAACTCCGGCTGCTGCTTCCGGCAAGGTCCCCACCACACTGCCCACGTTAACCACCATGCCTGTATTGTTAGCTGAATGTAAAACAGACAGCTGCTCAGTTGGCTGCATGAGACTGTTTCCTGCAAGTGCAGCCGCATCTGCTGCTGTGCCACTTAATGCGTCACCACTGCCAGCTGGAGCCGGGGTTGGTTGTAAGGCGGAAAGCTGCTCAGTTGACTGCTGCTTTGCTTGCACCGCGCTTTGATCGGCAGCCGCAGCAGCCGCAGCAGGCGCCAACGCCGCTGGACTGGTTGTCTGTGCTGTGTAGCATGCTGGCACAGCAGCAGCTGCGGTACTGCGATGTGCAGCAAGAGGCGACGTAGACTTCTGCTGTGTTGCAAGCATGCAGCCCATTTGTTGTGCTTAGTAGGCTGCGGTGGTCAGTGTCACGTGCATGCAGTTGAGCGTGCCTTCACGTGTACGTCGCTGTTCCCGCTTTAAGGCACACTTCACAACTATTGGAATTTTACCACAAAGCATAACGGATAGCTGTAATTATTTGACATTTCAGCGTATCCAGGTCATGTAAATTAGGCGCAGCGCTCGCTCGGCTTGAGCTTTCGAGTTGCAACAACCCTTGTTACACTCGAGATGTCCTGCAGCTGAAAACTGCTGACGTAGACGTGCACCTGTAGTGAGAGCCAAACAAACATATAGTTCCAACTCTTAGGTGCAAGCAGCCACCTGTGTCACGCAATCACTGCAGATGTGAGCAATAGCCAGCCGGGCAGCTAGCCAGGCCCAGCAATACAGCAATACTCGGCCAGCCAGCCAGCCGTCCATTGGCCCAAGCGCCTCACTCATTCAGGCGAAAGATGCTTGACAAGCAGCTCAACAGTAGGCCATATCAGGTGACGAGATATGATTGTCTCTAACTACTGTTCTCAGACAGCCCATGCAGCTGCATGGCTAGTAGCAGTGTTTGCTTTGCTGCAGTTGAGCCCCTGTGGAGTCTATTCTCCAAACGTTACCAGTCATACCAAATCAGTCGACCAATAGCAACAGCGGCGACAGCTGCAGCCACTGCACCAGGGAGGCCGTGCGGCCAGCTGACTGGAAGAACGGTGTCAAGTCGTCTACATGTAATTTGCATCACCGTGATGCCGCGACCGCATTGACAGACCTGGTTGCAAAAAACAGCAGGCGCTACTGCAACCTTCAGCTGCCTGTCATCGCCGCTTGCTACACCGCAGCAGACAGACATCAATCCATCAGCTCCATCTGCTGCTCCAGGTCCTTGTCATCTTCGTCATCTAACAGCGTTATAACAGGTGCAGCAGCAGCAGTGGCAGCAGCAGCAGCAGCCGGCCCCTGCTGTGCACGAGCTGCGGGCTTCCCTGCTGCTAGCTTTGGCAAGCACAGCCGCTGCCTGAGCTGTGCAGCACTCCTGCCACTGCCACCTCCGCTGCCGCCACCACCACCAGAGCCAGCTGCTGCTGCAGTACCGCCGCCACTGCTGCCGGCGCTGCTGCCGCCGTGCTGCTTGGCAGGCAATGCACCAGCAGCAATGAACTCCTGCTGCCGCTGGAACACCGCCATAATGCCTTGCTGGCTGCCGCCGCTGCCAGCAGCACCCCGCTTGCTGCCGCCGCCGCTACCGCTGCTGCCGGCAGCTGGCTTGCGGGTGCATGTGTCGCCGCCGCTGCCTGGCGCTGCTGCTGCACTTGCAAGCTGCTGCTGCTGCTGCCGCAATTGCCCAGCATGCTGCTTGCTGCCCACGCCTGCAGCATCGAGCTGTGCTTCTGCTGCTGACCCATGTACGGAGGGTCCCAGCTCACAAGCCGCACTGCGCAGACCACCGGCTCCATTCTGATGCTGCTGCTGCCTGTTGCCGCCCAGCTCTTCCTCGTCATCGCTTGACAGGTCAATCAGCAAGCTGCCGAACACCGAGTTATGGATGAGCGGGCGCGCTACCGCTGCTGCCTTTTGCGCCACCGCGGCTGCTGCTGCTGTTGCTGCTGAAAGCCCTGCGCCTGACTTGCTTGCTGCTGGCGCTGCTGCTGCATGCGAAGGAGTCAGCAGCGGCCCGGCAGCAGCAACAGAAGAGCGCCGACCCCTCAGTGGGTCACTAGGCTGCAGGTTGAGAGGGTTCACAGTGCCTCCTGAACCCCGGCGCCTATGTACAGCACTGCCACCACCACCACTGCTAGCAGGGTCCCCTGTAGCTCTCGCTGCCGAGCCATGCTGCCGCTGCTGCTGCTGCTGTCCTGCCTGCAGGCCTGGCAACGGTGTCAGAGCTGCTGCTGCCAGTGGCTGCTGTGGCAGCCCAATGTTTGGCGCGTGCGCTGCCTGATTATCCTGCATGCTGCCAGTTGTGCTTGGCAGAGTGCTGCTGCAGGGAGAGATGCCCTCTGATGCCATGTCATCTGCCACTTCCTGCTGCTGCTGCTGCCCTAAGGGCCGAGACAGTGGCCGGCGTTGGGGCTGCCAAGCAGCAACCTGCTCTGGCTGCTGCTGCTGCTGTGGCTGCTGTGACTGCGACATGATGTGAGCCCTTTTAAGTGCTGTCACAGACAAGCTCCTGGGCCCAGCCTTGGCACCACCACCACTAGGAGCCCCTCCTGCTGCTGCTGCAGCAGCTGCAGTGCTAGTTACAGAAAGTTGACAGCCAGCAGCAGCATGGTGAGCAGCAGCACACGGCAGCCCATCATCTGCTGCAGCCAGTCCCGCTGTACTCGCCAGGGGCGGTGTTGTGGGAAGCCCTACCTGCTGCTGCTGCTGCTGCTGCAGTAAGCTCACGCCTCTGCTGCTGACAGCTGCAGGGCCAACACTTGCGGCAGCAGCATCAGGCTGCGCATGCTGACCGCTAGGAGAGTCGGACAGCCCGTCGCCACTTTCATCCTCATCAGCTATCACTGCATTGCGCCCCTGCCGCCGTCGCTGCTGCCTGTGCTGCTGCTGCTGCTGCTGCTCACTGTCATCATCGCTCCACGCATGTGCAGCTGCGCGTGCTTCACTGCTGCCCAGCTGCTGCTGCTGCTGCTGCTGCTGCTGCTGCTGCAGGACAGTGCTGCAGTGCTGCTCAAAGCCTACATCACCCAGCGCTGCTGCTGCTGCCAGCCTGCTGCGCTTCTTGCCGCTGCTGCTGCCGCTGCGGGCCTTTGCTGCTGTGCTCAGCTGCTTGTCTATGGCCCTGTCTAGCACCTTGTCTAGATCATCCAAATCATCTGAGCCTGACTCAGCACCTGCAGCAGCGGCAGCTATGGGCGTAACCTCGCCAGCAGCATCAACATCAGAAAAAGCAGCAGCAGCAGCACCAAGGTTGTCTCCATCGCTGCTGTCTGCTGCAGCTGCAGCATCAAACAGAACGCCAGCTGCTAGCCCGGCCTGCCTAGCTCTAGCCAAGAGAGCAGCAGTCTGAGCACTGGTGCCAGCAGCTACTGGCCGCTGCCTGCGCTGCTGCTGCTGCTGCTGCTGCGGATGTGGCTCGGCAACCTCTACCAGCATGACGTCATCGTCATCACTTTCAAGGGAGCCTGTCAAGCTTTGACATTGGTCGGCTGCTGCTGCTGCTGCTGCTGCTGCTGCATGACTGTGCCGAGCATCCTGCTGCTGCATCATTGCTGTGCCTGTAGCTGAACTGCTTAGGTGCTGCAGGACTTGCAGCTGCTGCTCATCCTGCAAAGCATCTTCAACATCATGCAAGCCTTCAAAGTCTAAGGCTGCGCTTGCATCCCCATCAGCAACAGCTACAGCAATGGGGGCACTGTCATTGCCAGGCCGTGCCTGCTGCTGCTGCTGCTGCTGCTGCTCAGCGCTGCCACTTGGTGGCGTCCGCCTTACTGGCCGGGTCAGTGGTGGCAGCATCAGGCCACCAGTACCGGGTGGCTGCTGCTGCTGCTGTTGCTGCTGCACCTGGTGCTCAGGACGCTGCCCCTGCTGCCACTGTTGATGCTGCTGCCACTGCTGCTGCTGCTGCTGCTGCTGCTGTTGAACGTTGCCTATGTTGGATGGTTGAGTCATTGCCGGCTGCTGCTGACCAGGCTGCTGCACTTGATGCTGCTGCTGCTGCTGCAGCCATGGCTGCTGTCCTGCAGCAGATGCTTGCCCATCGAACCCAGCAGCAGCGGGAGCAGCAACTGCTGCTGCCTGCCCTTGCTGCTGCGGCAACTGCCCTGCTCCAGCACTGCCTTGATGGGCAGCAGCAGCAGCAGCAGCCGCAGCCGCAGCCTGCTGCCCAGGTGGCTGGCCTGGTTGCTGCCCTGTCGGCTGTTGCTGCTGCTGCTGCTGCTGCTGGGCTGCGCCGCTCCATGCTGCCGCTGCTGCCTGCTGGTAAACATCCTCACAGGTGCGGCGCTCAGCACAGTGGTCTGCAGGCAGTGGCAGCACAGCATTAAAGTTACGCACATTGCACAACACTGGCAGCACTTACCATTGTGATGAATGCTAGCACGTTCAACGCAAACACAAGCCATACACAACTTGCTGTTGCAGTGGTCCCAAACTTGCTGGTCAAGTAGGCTAGCTCGTCATTACGCATCTGCTCAGCCACCATCTTTGGGCTCAGCACAGGTGTAAATTGTATCCGTAGGAATTGTTCTGCAGTTGCGCACCTGCTGGCTTGATGATGTGCTGCAGCAGTGCCTGCCTGGCAGCCTCCAGGCGCTCAACCTGCAGCAGCAGGCAACACGAGGCAAGTCGTTTTGTAAACCCAGCCACGTCCCTGTATCTCAATCATGTTTTGATAGGCACTGCAGCTCTGGTACCTCTGCCCACGCTGCTGCTTGTCATCTACACGTGATGCGCGTCAACAGCAGCAGCAACTGCGACCACCGCATACCAAGTTACCCAGTCCCAGACGGTGGGTTGCTGCTCACCACGCCCCCGAGCACCACCACATTCTCCGGCTGCAGCAGCAGCACGCCACGCCGCACTGCTGGGTTGACCAGCAGCAGCTTGATGCCTGCAGGCATCAGCAGCCCCAGCGCAGGGCAGTGCCGGTACTCCACAGCCACCAGCTGCTGCACGCCTGCAGGAAACATGCGGCATGCAGCACAAGCGGAGTTGACCATGCTGCTCGTGTGAAACATGAGTGGTGATGGTTGCATGCTGATTCTAATGTGGTATAAAGAGGGAAGGCAGAGCTGCTACATGGGGTGTTGCAAGCATCGTGCAACTGCCACAGGTTCAATCTTCTGCTGGAGCCAACTGCAGCAAAGCAAGCGGGAATGTAACAGCTGCTAGTCCTGCGCGGCGCGTGTAGGCCTGCTGTCGACTGACTGCTGGCCTAGAGCGCTGCATGTCAGCTGCGCTCACCATCTGTGAGGTGCAGCTTGAGGCACCTGTTGTGGGCTGGCTCACGGTACCTGCAACAGTGAACGTGCAGCAGCATGCTGAGAGTGCTAATGCTTGTGCAGCCAGGCCGTTGCAGCATGCAAGCACAGCTGTCAGCAGGCAAGTGCTAGAAGCAGTCGCCTGTAGTTCGTTATGCAGCCCCCAGCACCAGGGAGTGCACGCCAAGGCAGGACTTCCCGGCCCAAAGCCAGCAAGCCATTTCACCAACAGCAGTGCCTGTGGCTCTCACCTGTCTTTGATGCCTGCTGCTATGTTGACTGCCTCATCCAGCTGCAGCATGAACTTGCCCTGCATGGTCTGCTTGTGCATGTCCTGCAAGCGGAACACAGCATGCATCTCCTATGTGCTGGTGATGGTTCAGAAGACACTGGCACCGTCTCCTGGTGCTTGCAAGATGGCACCTCAGGGCTAGAGTTTCAGGCTCAGCAGTATATGGAAAGACTGACGGACTCCTGTGTGTGCAAGCAAATAATGATATGTACTGGTGTTTGCAGGCACTGCTGGTTCGTCAGCTCTTCAAGTGGCTCGATGGCTTGGCACCCTCACTTGTATGGCTGCTGGCAAGTGCCCTCCAGCACCCGCTGCTCTGAAATCCGCCATTAAGAGCTGCTCTAATAGTTTCTGCCGCTGCTGGTCGCGGGGCAGCTGCCCAAACGCCCCATCATGGGCTGTCTGCAGTTGCTGCAGCAGCTGCTCCAGCCACTGCTGCTTGATGGCAAAGCCAAAGCTGTCCAGGATATCTTGCTGCACCGTAGCAGCGGCTGAAGACATTTGTATTGAACGTTGTAATCACATTTGACGGGTGTGGACAGCGCTCGCAGCAGCCAGAACCGGACAGAGAGCACAGCACAGGCAGCACTCAAGAGTGGTGTTGCTCTCCATACATGAAACCAAATAGAGGCGATTTAATCAGTCAACTATATTGCTGTAACATCAGCAGACACTTCCAGGACGTCCCTGCAGGCTGCAGAAACACCTTCGACAGACCCACTCATGTTCAAAACCTTTGCCGTAACAAGCAGCACGATCTGCACGGCCAGCTGCATCAAAATACCTTGCCGTCATCAAATGTTATATCTATGTGAGGAATCGCTCGAATGGTGTGAACCCTCTCTGCCCATGCACTAAACTCAGCTTCCTCAACTGGACAGTTCAAGCTACGTTGTGCTGTAAAGATCCTACGACGTTGCTTGTCCCTGCGTTTGTTAACGTCATTAGCTCACCAAATGATCTAGACAGAAGGCTGCCATCATGGTCACTCCAGGCTGCCCCAGCGCGCTCAGCGGGCAGAAAGTGCTCAGTAATGGTAAGCGTCGTTGTTGAAGCAGTTTAGAACTGCCGTGAAGCTGCAGTGTCGTCACTTTCATCACGCTACTGCTGCTGTTGCAGGGACCCTCGCATGCAGGACTCAAGCCAGCAGGCGCAATACTGGCAGCAGCAGCGCGCTCAGTCGCACTCGGCAGCCATATAACGAACTATCAGAGTTCTCACCAGCGGCAAAAGGCGAGCAGCTGCAGGGATGGGAAGCAACTCCCTCCGCCACTCCGCTGCCAAAGCTCCAACCTATTAGCAGGACTCTAGCCAGGGAGCTGTTGCGGGAGCAGCGCCTCAAGAAGCGCCTCAAGCAGCAGATAGGCCTGCTGCAGCGGCAGCTGGTGCAGCATGGAGACTCTCAAACGGCCCTAGCCAGCAACAACCCCGGCAGCGCTGTCAGCAGCAGCAGCAGCAGCAGCAGTGGTGTGCAGCTGTATGAGCAGTGGAGCGAAGACCCGCTGTTCTCTGCAGCCACCCCACCCTCGCTGGAGCAGCTGCAGCGCAAGCTGGTGCATGTGCAGCGGCAGCTGCTGCAGGCCAGCAGCGAGAGCCTTGCAGACATACTCACAGGTCGGTTTTGTTGCAACTGCAAACACAAAGCATAGCTGCAGGCGTACTGCATGCATGCAGCGCGTGGCATCTGACAATGTCATTGGCAGGTCTGGTTGCATGTTTTCTTGCAAGTGCCATTTCAAAAGCAGAAGCAGCTGTTGTGTATCTGAAAGGCTCACACAGCGATTTTGTACTGCGTGCCTGAGTGCTCTCCATGCTTGCCCAGCACTAACAAGCTCACTGATGTCCACTGGATCAGCCCTTTAAACTTGCTTGCTGGCCAACCTTTCTGCTTCTGCCGTGTCTGCCTGCAGTCACCACTCGCTTGCAGGACATGGCCACCTGCCTAGAGCTACCCCTAGACCTCGTAGTCCCCATGGTGGCGCGCCACGAGCCGCTGCTGCTGCAGCCGCTGCAGCAGCTGCCGCCGAGGCTCTCCTTTCTCTCCTCAGCTTTACAGCTACCCCCTCGCAACGCAGCAGAGCTGCTAGCATCCTCCTCGCCGCAGCTGTTAGCCACTCCGCTGCAGAAACTGCAGTCAAACCTAACACAGCTGCAGCGTGTTTTAGGCAGTCGAGGTTTAGATGCGGTTGAGCTCTTGCAGGAAAGGCCCGACCTGCTGGCACAGAGTCCTGCAAGCATTGAAGCAAAGCTTGAGAGGCTGCCTGGGGCGCTGAGCATGAGCAGGCAGCATGTGAGGCAGCTGGTGGCAGAGTGCCCGCAGCTGCTGAGGCGCTCAGTGTCCACGCTCGCGCAGAGGTGAGAGTGGGGCCGGCTGGTGTCAGGTTTGACGAAATAACAAGCGTTGTGCAGTGCTGCTGCTGCTGCTGCTGCTGCTGCTGCTGCTGCTGCTGCTGCTAAGGCCCTCAGTGTGTACGCTGGCGCAGAGGTGAGGACGCTGTGTCCAGTCCGGATGAGGGGTGTTGTGCAGTCTGCTTTTTGTTGCGGCTGGAGAAGGCAGCAGCCGGTCTTCTTTGCGCATCTCTGTGCATCTTGCAGCAGCACTTCCTGCAACTCTCCTTGCATGTCCTGCTGCTCAGCTGGCGCCACATTTCATGCAGCTGGCTGAAAGTCTGCCACTGCCTGTTGCCACTGCTGCTGCTGCTTTTGCTGATTCCTTGCAGGTACCGCGCGCTGTGTGCGCTGTTTGCTATCCCTGACTCCTTTGTGGAGGAGTTTGTGCTGCAGGAGCCGCAGCTGCTGTGCCTGTCAGCACCTACACTGAAGGCCAAGTTTGACTCGCTGCTGGTCAGGTGAGGCCAGGAATGACTTGCTGCTTGTCAGAATATGGTTATGGAATGTTTGACTTGCTGCTGTGCCTGTCAGCACCCACCCTTAAGGCCAAATCTGAGTCGCTGCTGGTCAGGCAAGGCTTGCTGCAGTGGCAGCACAGCAGTGCATGGGTTGAGCAATTTTTGTAGAGAGCCTCCTAGGCACACAGAGAGGCAGACAGGCAGGCAGGCAAAACGAGTAACAGCTGCTGCGTGGCAGCTGCTTTAGGCAGCTGCTTTGTGGCAGCTGCACAGGGTGCAGTGAGCACGAGGAGCTGTGTTGCAGCAGTGCTTTTTGCTGCACTGGACAGACATGAAGGAGCTCACTGCAGCTCTTGCACCATCAGAGGACAGTTCTTTCTGCCTGCAAATGCAGCGCCACCCTGCTGTACTTGACACTGAATGTGTGTTGCTGTTGCAGGTATGGCGCCTTCTCAGATGATGTGGTGGACATGGTGCTGGTCGATCCAGCAATGCTGCTCAACGCGGACCCTGCAACAGCACCCAAGGCTCCCACGGTCAAAGCCAGCCGAAAGAAGCAGGCGGCAGCAGCAGCAGCTGCTGCTGCTGCCTTGCAGGAGAGCTCCCTCGGCAGCAGCAGCAGCACTGCAGATGATTATAGCTCTGCAAATTCAGATGCAGACGTAGCAGAGACAGCAGCAGCAGATGGTAGCAGCAGTAGCAGCAGCAGCAGCGGAAGTATGAGTGAAGAAGAGGAGCAGCAGGCAGCACTAGAGCCGTGGCAGCTGGTGCTGCAGCAGCGGCAGGAGAAGCAGCGCGCTGCACGGCAGCGGCAGCGGCTGCGGCGCCAGCTGCAGCAGCAGCTGCAGCAGCAGTGGCTGGCTGGAGGCGATGTGGCAGCAGTGCCTGAGCAGCTGCAGCAGCAGCAGCAGCAGCAGGAGACGTACCTGCCGCTTGGCAGCATGCCTACTAGCCGCCAATCGCCTGTGCGGCAGCTGCTGGCATTTGCTGCTGCTACAGGCTTAAGTGCTGCTCAGGCGGTGCAGCTCTGGCAACAGGAGCCGGCACTAGCGCAGCTACCGACAGCACTTGTTTCTGCACAGGTCTCTCGGCTGTCAGCTGCACTAGGCCTAGGTAGGCCAGGGGCAGCAGCAGCAGTAGCTGCCAGCAGCATGCGGGGGTCTGCAGCAGCAGCGGGCGGCTGGCAGGCATCCGCAAGCAGCAGCAGCAGCAGCAGCAGCAGCAGCAGCAGCAGCAGGCCTGTCCTGCAAGTGCTGGTCAAAGAGCCTGGCCTACTGATCTTGCCGCCTGGTCAAATGCAGGTCAACATGCAGGGCTTAGCCGACCTGCTGTCCCTAGACCTCCATGCTGGCCTCATGCCGCTGCTGTGGCAGCAGCCAGGACTGCTACAGCTAGCCCCTGAGCTAGCTGAGTATCGACTGCAGCACCTGGCAGGCTTGCTACAGCTCAGCGTGCCAAAAACCTTGGGTTTAGTCTTGCAGGAGCCTCGGCTGCTAGTTGAGCGGCCGGTGCTGCTGGCTGCTCGGCTAGGGAGTTTGTGTACGCTGCTGAGTGTGCAGCGTGGTGTGGCGAGCGAGTGCGTGCTGCGGGAGCCGCTGCTGCTGTGTGTGGATGATGACGAGTTGCAGCAGGGCTGGCTGCAGCTGTGTGGGCGGGTGGGCGGCTGGGCGCCTGATGCTGTGGATGTGGTGCTGGCTGACCCTGCTGCTCTGCTGCGGGGAAGCTTCTGAAATTGAGGTATTAGGACATTTTCAGCCAGTGCTAGTGTAGGGGCTTGCAGCTGTTGACAGAGAGGTTGCATTATGCTTGTCAGCGGGCGAGCACAGTGATCGCTGTGGGGGCGGGTGAGCTTGATGCTGAGGACGTGGTGCTGGCTGCCCCTGCTGCTGTCGGCTTGTGAGCTTGAAATGTTTACGATGATGCGTGAGTTTGTGTAGCGACGTGTGGATTCAGAGTCGTTCACAACGTCGTACTGCAATGTTTGTCTCTGCAACTCTCTATACTGTCGTGGGGACCAGGTATCAGTACTGAGAGACGTCTCGGAGGCGCGTTGTCACCATGCCAGCCCTGTGCTGTCCGCTCAAATCGGCCCCGCAGGCATCGGCACAAATAATCATGGAACAACCTGCAAAGTTGACTTGTGGCAAATTGACTTTAGTTTGTTTTTCTGGTATGATCGAGCGTGGCGTGATTTGAAGTGATCGGTTGATCCAGCTGATCCACTGAACACCTTTCTGCAAGGCCGCCCACCACAGCCCACCAGCACGCCGATGACCTTTTCATGAATAACACTTTCAGTAATACGTTAAGCACGTATAGTCTGCTAGATATTGTCTCCGTGAGTTGTTATGCGCAGTTTCGTACTGACGTGATAGGAGTGCGGGCTGCAGGAAAGGTGCAGTTGTCCTCGCTGCAAAAAGCAGGTTTCGAGCCTACGGTTCCCACATTTGCGCGGCCGAACATAGGTGCCTAACGCCCCTCCTGTCGGCCTTGCCAGGTACTTCGCGGTGTTCCCCGCTACGCTCAGAGGGCCAATTTGCAGCGTACATACACCATCACTTGACCTTCTTGCCTGGAACGAATGTTGACCTCTCTGCAAGGCCATATGTCAAGTTACACACAAAGATAGACTTTCTGGGGTGAGTCTCCTTGAGTGACAGCCTGTTTTGCTGAGTCATCTGCGACGTTCCAGATTTTCGGGTGTTCGTTGCAACGTAGTTGCCTGTGCACACCGTGTAACCCCTCTTCTTGTTGACCTCTCTCAATCTTGTGGCTATCGGAATTATCAAATACGTGAACTGAACGGCAAGTGACAAATGACAAGTGACTTTCTAAGTGACTCTCTCTCTTCTGCCTTCCCTGTAAAAGTTCTCTCTCATTGCAGCTCCTGTACACACATCTTCATAAGCGGGGAAGCCACCGGCAGCCCTGCCAAGTGACACCAGCAGTGTACACCGTGTACTGCAGTGACTGCAGTGTCACCAGGGTCACTGTCACTAGTGACCACACTGTGAGGTTCATGCACCAACACCACACAGCTTCACAAGCCAGGCAGCCACCAGCAGCCTGGCTGCCAAGTGACACCAGTGTCATCAGCGCCACTGTCACAACTAACCACAGTTTCAAGTTCACGCATCAACACCGCATAGCTATGAAAGCCATAGCATCACATCCCAGGCAGCCACCGGCAACCTGGCTGCACCTCAATGCCATGCCGCGCACAGAACTGCCGCCGCCCTTGCACCTGCTGCGCTGCAGCCAGCGCCAGCGGCAGCAGCAGCGCAGCGCAGTAGCGCGGCAGCAGCCAGTGCAGCAGCATGCCGTGCTTCAAGCAGCCTGCTATGTTGATCAGCACATCAGCTGCCAGCAGCGGGCAGAACCAGCGGAACGGCACCTGAAGGGCAACAACACAGAGATAGTAAGCGGTCAGCAACCATGCGCGGGCAAAGGCAAAGAGAACATGTGTGCTGTCCGATCAGCACGTCAGCTGCCAGAAGCGGGCAGAACCAGCAGAATGGCACCTGCAGGTCAATAACACCCCGTGTGTGTGCACAGAGACAATGACGTGTCAGATATATTGACAGCGAGCCAAGACACACAGGGTGAAACATACTTGATGTTTCACGCATACACAGTGCACTGCATGCGGATTCAGCTGTCAGGCAGCTGGCATGCACACACCGCACTCTCGGACACTGTGATGGCAGCCACGCACGACAGTTCGCGGCAACGTGCCAAGTGCTGACAGTGATTTGACACAGCAGAGCTTGTGTCTCAGCAAGTGAGCTGCTGAGGAGCAGTTCTGGATCTACAGATCCTAGATCTAGATGTAGAGCTAGTAAGCGCATTGTCGTCACCTGGCGCACGTATGCTTTCACAGCAAACCCAAAGAGGACCCCAAAATCTTCTGCCAGCCCCCGCTGCCTCCACATGTCACATATCCAATACCCAATCACCAGTAATTTGTCGCTCACCTGGCGCACGTAGGCCTTGACAGCAAAGCCAAACAGGACACCAAAATCTTCTGCCAGTCCCCGCTGCCTCCAATACTTGATCACCATAGCCGGCTGCACAATGCCAGGAGAGCCAGCAAGCACCAGCAGCAGCCAGGCCAGCACTAACAGAGTCCAACACAGCAGCAGCTGCTGCTTCAGCCGGCCGGCGGCCGCCAGCGCTTCTGCTGCGGGTACTGCCGTTACTGGGTTTGCAGCGGCATTGCTGCTGCTGCTGCTGCTAGCTGCAAGCGTTTTACGGGTGTGAGCTGCTTCATGCTGCTGCACTGCACGTAGCTGCCTTGCAACCCACCAGCGAAGAAGCTGCACAGCCAGGGGACCCGCCACTGCGACAAGAGTTACAATGGCCTGACTCCTAAACAGTAGATCTGGACTGACACCCTGCTGCTGCTGCTGCTGCTGCTGCTGGCTGCTGCCTCTTGCGTGGTAGCATCCTAGCCCCATGGCAGCAGCATACAGCAGTGAGGCTGCATCCATTGCCTTTGAGCTGCTGAATGCAGCTGCCTGGTAGCGCTCTTCAAGCTGGCTGTCTGTGAAGCCCCACAGAAGTGAGGAAGCAGGCACAGTAGCGCTTGCTGCAGCACCACCCACAGGGGTCTGCACAGCCGCTGCTGAGGAAGTAGGATACTGCTGCTGCTGTTTCGCTGTTGCTGCCTCTGCTGCTTTTGCATCGAGGGGATCGCAGCAGCTGACACAATCCAGTGGCCCGCTGCCGCCGGAAACTGATTTGCTGTGCACTGCAGAGCTTGCTACAGGCCTGCTGCTGCCAGCTGTGGCAGCAGCACCGGCTGCTGCTGCTGCCTTTGTTGCGCAGTCCACCAGCAGCTGCATTGTCGCCCACATGCCACAAGCTGCCAGATGCGTCAACAGCTGCTGCAGCACTGCACGCACACCTTCTGGCAGCTGACCCGCTGCTGCTGCTGCTGCTGCTGCTGCTGGTGCTGGTGTTGGTTTCAGCCAGCTGCTGGTGTCCTGACATGCTGACAGCACATATGCAATGTCTGTTGTCAGTGGGCCGAGTGTCTGTCCCCAAGCAGAGCTCAGGCTGCAAGCTGCATCTGCCTCATCTGCTGCTGCTGCTCCTGCTGCTGCTGCCTGCTGCCAGTGCTGCTGCAGCTCCGCAGCAGCTGCTGCCGGCAGCACCAGTACTGGCATGAGCAGCAGCAGTGCACTGCTGGCCTTGCTGCTGCTGCTGCTGCTGTCACCATCAGGGCTGGCTGGCAGCAGCCCCACATGCAGCACGCCAGCCTGCAGCTGGGGCAGCGCAACACTGACAGCACAAGAGCACGCATGTAGCAGCAGCAGCAGCAGCAAGAGCTGAACATGTGCAGCACTCAAGGAGCAACAGCAAAAACAGTCCAGGCACAGCTGTGCACCATGGGGGGTTCAGTATATGTCTGCTGTGCTTCCACAGCAAACACAAAACTGCACAGGTTGCACATGTATTTGCTGCCAGCACGTCACAGATACAGCACAACAGTTGCGGCCGATCAAGATTGCCCTGGCACGAACCCAAATAGCGATAGCTGCCACCACCAACGGCTGTGTTCTGCTGATGGCACAAAACAGGGCCACCCTCACCTGATGCTGCTGCCTTGCAGTACAGCTTCTTGGTCCATCACTGCTGATCCATCCTGGAATGCCACCAGTCTGCATCTCCGGCTGCTGCTGCTGCTGCCGTCTGCAGCTTTCCCCTTCGCATGCAGCTGCAGCTGCAATGTCACCTGCTGCTGCGGCTTGCCAGCTGTCAAGCAGGCAGGCTCGCAGCACCGCAGAGACACCGCTGGGAATGCACGGCTGCCATCACTGATGACACCTGCTGGTGCAGAAGAATCTGCCGGCATGGCTGTTGCTGCTGCTGCTGCTTCTGCTGCTGCTACTGGTCCCTTGGTGCTTGCTGCTGCTGCTCCCACCGCCACATCCACATCAGGCAAGCCCTCCCCCAGGAACAGCAGCTGACCCACAACATTGGATAGCACCGCTGCCGCCATGCTGCTGCTGCTGCCGCTGCAGTGCATTCCAGCCTCACAATCAGCTGCTGCCCAACTGTCAACGCCAATGTCTTCCTTGTGCTCTCTGCTTGCTGACCTGCCACCCCCACCACCATCACCACCATCACTGGAGTTGCCATTGTCGCCACTGGCGGGTCTCAGCGTGAACACATTGGCCAGCAGCTGCACGCAGCCAGGGAAGCATGCAGCAGCGATGTATGCTGGACTGCTGCTGCTGCTACTGCAGCTGGTCAGACTGCCTAAGCTGGAGCTGAGGCAGCTGGTGAGGGCGGGGGCCAGCAGGGGCACGTTGCTGTGGGCGGTGTGCACCTGTTGTGAGGGCCAGACGCGTTCAGTAACACAAGAATGGCAGCAGCGAGGAATGAGGCAATGCAGGGCACCAAAGAACACAGGCAAGGGAAGGAATGGCAGCTGTCAGCTGCTGTTCACACAGTGACTAATTTCTGTGCAATCCCACCACACAGCGAGGGCAGCAACCCTCAGCAACCATAACAACACACCGCGTCAGTGGCACTAGCACCAACCGTCCACCCCCACCCACCTTGATGCTTGCCGGCAGTGCAGCCACCATGCTGCTGTACGCCGGCAGGCCTGCTGGGCTTGGATCCGCGGGGGCAGCAGCAGCAGCGGCAGCAGCCAGGAACACGGCAGCAGCAGCCTCCTGGCCCAGCAGGCTGCTAATGCCAGGCAGCAGGCCAGACAGATGGCTGCTGCAGCTGCTGCCACTTAACCAAGAGGAGAGATTCGCTGCTGCTACTGCTGCTGCTGTGAGTGCTGGTGCCGCTGCCAGGTTCATGCTGCTCTCTATGTCTGCCAGGTACTGCTCAGCTGCAGCGTCGCGGCGGGCATACTGCCCATTGCTTCTGCTGCTGCTGCTGCTGCTGCTGTTGGTGGTGGTGGTAGCCACAATGTTGTCTGCGGCAACATCATCATCACTGAACTGCTCCTCCTCCTGCTGCTGCTGCTGTTTGTCAACGCTGGCCGTTGCCGGACTCGTATTGATGCCAGCGCATGAGCTGTTGCTGAACACTCCTGCAGATGAGCTGCTTTCTTGCTGCTGCTGCTGCTGCTGCTGCTGCTGCTGCTGCTGCTGCTGCTGCTGGTGATGTTGTCCAGTTGCAAACCCATGTGCAGCCGCCTTCATTCGCTCATATGCTGTGCGCTGCTGCTGCTGCAGCCTCACCACGCCCAGTGTGGGCAGCAGCACCACACACAGCAGGCTGAGCAGCAGCTGACCAGGCTGCACCCAGCTGCTGCTGCTGCTGCTGCTGGAGGTGGCACTGTGTACAGCTGCCAGCCTCAGGGTGGTGCCATGAACGAGCAGCCACTCGCAGACGCTGCAGGCCAGGTGCAGCGGCAGTGGCAGCTGCAGCAGCACACACAGACAGGCAGACACACAGATAAGCCACTGCTGAGCTGCTGAGGCTAGGGCGACTCGCTCCTGAAAAGCTGGTGATGCAAGCACCACAGCGGTGATTAGCACAGCAAGATAGTACGAGGCAGAGTGCTGATTGCAGGCAGTTCACAACAATCTTGCTGCAGCAGTTGGCACATTGTGTGTGTAATACTGCCATGTGCGTGCTGCAAGAGGTTCTTGCCGTTGCTGTGCGCTTCATCCTTACAGAGCCCAGCACAAAACAGCAGCCACTGGCAGCAACAACAAGCTTGCAGCACACATAGTAACCTCTCTAACTTCTGCCATCACATCAACTTCAGCTTCAGCAATAAGAGTGATGAAGAGATCTATGTAGCATGGCATAGCTTCACTCACCACCAGCATGTATTGCAGCCATCCCTGGGATGCATACTTGCCAAAACTGCTGACCCCATGATACAGACTGCTGTGCGGCGCCCCTGCTGCTGCAGCAGCAGCAAGTGCAGGCACCAGGCGTTGCAGCACGATGACAGCCTGCCGCAGGGCCGGCTGCCGCCACCAAGAGGAGGGGCGGTACCACCACACCCAGCCGCTGCTGCTGCTGCTGCTGCTGCTGGTTGTCGCTGCTGTAGCGGTGCTGTTGGTTGGGGCCTGTTGGATGCAGAAGGTGTTGCATTGGCCCTTACCACCTGCTGCGCTGCATTGGCTGCTGGCACTGCTGCTACTGCTGCTGCTGCCGCTGTTGCTTGCTGCACCCTCAAGCTGCTCTTGTCTGCGCTTGCGTCCCGGTACTGCTGCTGCCACAGCCCGCCACATCCTTGGCAGGTGTGGCAGCGGCAGCGGCACCAGCAGCAGCAGCAGGAGCATGCTGCGTAGCGGTGGCATGACCGCAAGGAATGGATCACTGGCGATGAAACCAAAGCATAATAATGTCACTGCAGCCTGTAATGGGACGTTTACGTGAGCAGAAGAGGCAGAAGAATCAGCAAGCGTTTGACCAAGCTGCAAGGGTAGTATGAATGTCAGCAAACTTCAAACAAATCATTGTCAATCAAACCAGGAGCGCAATACAGCAGCAGTTGGGAGTGTGGGCGCCAGCACAGCGTGCATTGCTTGTTCTGCTCGCCTTTGCCATGCTGCTCAATTACATGCTGCTGCACAACATTGTGCCCAAGTACCCTGTCCTGCAACCTGCAAGGTGGTTGAATACTCAAAGCAGCATGCGCAGCAGTGTAACCACCTGCTTTGTATGCTGTCTGGTCGATGCAAAAGTGCACTACTCACCCATAACAAGCGCTGCAGAGGTCTGGCCACAGCAGCTGCTGCAGACAGTCCCGCCAGGAGCAACCCATGCAGCTGCAGCAGAGGTGGCTTGGCGTCTTGCAGAGCAGCAGCTGGTGCGTCAGCAGCGCTGCATTGCTGTGTTCTGCCATATTGACCGTACCTGCTGCTGCTGCTGCTGCTGCTGCTGCTGAGGCGTGCTGGTTCAAGCAGTTCTGTATGCTGCTGCCTGCAGATGTAGCTCCTCAACGCGGCTTGGTATGGCGCACTGCACTGCGTCTGTAGGTCAGGCTGCATGTTGTGCGCATGGCCTGCAGCCAGGTGCATGCGACTGCCCACGCCTGCCTGACATAGCTCCGGCAATGCCTTGCCAAAGAACACTAAGAAAGCAAGCGATATCACAATAGCGCAGCAAACCTCCCTGCCATACAGCTGCCGCGCCTGCCAGACAGCAAACGAAGGGAACTGCTGTTGCTGCTTCTGCTGCTGCTGCTTCTGCTGCTGCTGCTGCTGCTGCTGCTGCTGCTGCTGCTGCTGCTGCTGCTGCTGCTGCTGCTGCTGCTGCTGCTGCTGCTGCTGGTGGTGGTGGTGGTGGTTAGGGCTCAGCATGTCAGCTTGCTGACACTTCGAAAGAAATCTAAAAACTCATTTATCGTGCCCCTTGAGGGTTGTGTGCCACAACAGCAGTGCCGGCAGCGTTCAACGCTTGGCTGGCTCGCCCCCGCGCATTTGCCGCGTTCTGGTGTTCATGTGTTTCGCAACTGCAGATCAACAGCACAATGCAGCGAATGAATTGGCTTACCCCGAAGGCGCTGCTACCCGTGGCCGTGAGTCACGCCTTCACCAGAAACCTTGGGCGTCTGAAAAACCTTCGCTTCAGCGCCCCAACAGGCGTTCTACTTGGCAGACGATTCCTCATACCGTTTACATCACGTTGCGCATCCATTTCAGTTGAAAAAACGCGCGCAGCCTCCTTTTTAGCTGTGACTCATCTGAAGTTCCCTCCGGCGAGCTGCTATGCATCAACGCACACGCTAGCCATCGTCGCTGCTTCGTTATGCAGCAGTTTAGCAGGAAATATCCTAACAAGGCTGCCAGCGGGGCGATGCAGCCCCGCAAACAGCAGCAGCAGCTGCCCAGCTTTCGTGTGTGGCAAGCCAGGCAGCTGTGGAGCAGAGATGTGCTGTTTGGCTGCGTGCTGGCACTCATTCTACTGCTCTACTACAACAAGACTGTGCCGCAGCTATGTCTGCAGGGGCCGCTGAGCTGCCCACTGCAGGAGCAGCAGCAGCAGCATGGCAAGCAGCATGCTGCTGCGCAGCAGCTGCTGTGGAGGATCATTTGTGGCAACAAGCCTCCAGAGCTGCAGGGCAGCAGCAGCAGCAACAAACTTCAGCAGTGCGATACAACAGGCAGTGATGTGCAACCGCCAGCGGTTGGGCTGGGTGGCAAGGCTGCAGGCAGTGGCAACCACCCTGCATTGCAGCAGGCTGCATGGCTGGCAGCAGCAGCGGCAGCCAAGCTGGCAAGGCCTCTGGTGGCTTTGATGCAAGTGAGTGATGCATACAGCCTGTTATTGACAATGTAACGCCACTAGTGCAGCAGGTGGCTTTCACTAGTCCAGGAGGTGGTTTCCTGGCCTTGCATTCCACTGCTGTGGCAGCTGCCTCACTGAGGGCCTCGCGTGTAGAGTGCCTGCATTGGCTGGGCAAAATGCCCAACAGTGGTCTACAGCACATGGCAGTTTGCTGCTTCGAAAGAGCGGAAGCATTTTGCTTAAATCAATGTTGCTCTAGTCGCAGCAGCAACAGCAGCAGCAGCTTTTCACAGCACACTGGTGGCCGTTGCATGGCAGGTGGCAGAGCTCTGCTGTGTGTGACTGCATCACAATCCCATAGCCTGCCTGCTCGCCACCCTGCCCATCTTTTCAAATCGCCGTTGACCTCTTGCAGGCCGCAGTCACATTCTGCTGTGTTGGCCTGCTCAGCTGTGACCCCTTCCATCTGGTCATGCCGCCACTGCGCAGCGCGCTACTGCTGCTGCTGCTGGCGCCGCTGCCGCTGCCGCACCTGCCACGGATATGGCGTGCTGTGACAGCAGCAGCAGGGCGTCGCCGCCGCCGTGACAATACACCCGGCAGTGCTTCTACAGATTATGGATACATCACCAGCACCGCCAGCAGCAGCACCACCACCAGCAGCACCAGCAGCAGCAGCACCAGCAGCAGCAGCAGCTGGGTGTGGTGGTACCGCCCCTCGCTCTGGTGGCAGCAGCCGCTGCTGCGGCAGGCTGTGCTTGTGCTGCAGCGCCTGGTGCCTCTGGCCGCTGCTGCTGCTGCCGCGGGGGCCCCTGGCAGCAGTTTGTACTATGGCTACACGCTGCGGCTGTCTTGGTGGAGCAGCATCGGCAAGTATGCCTACCAAGGCTGGATGCAGTACATGCTGGTGGTGAGTTGAGGCTGTTATATCTATCATGTAGGCTGTGGGCTCTGCCTGTTCTTATTTTATTGCTGTGAGTGGAGCAGCATCGGCAAGTATGCCTACCAGGGCTGGGCGCAGTACATGCTGGTGGTGAGTTGACATAGGTTTGTTTTTGTAGATTGTTTTTTAGCGGTTAGCTTTGGTGAATATAAATCAACATCATTATTTGGGGGCTAAACATGTGCTTCGATGCGTAAGCTCACCAGGGCTGAATGCAGCACATGCTGGTGGTGAGTGGCCATAGTTTTGTTTTCCTAACTTTTATCAAGTAGTGGGCATCAACAGTCGGTAAGAAAGTACGTGCTTTGACAAGTACGCTCGCCAGGGCTAAATGCCGTACATGCTGGTCGTTGAAGCCTTTAACACCTGCTGGGGTTCACGACGACCCGCAGTTACTGTATCCAGTGCAAGCATCGGTCACAACTGAAGCAGTCTCAGCACGGTAGCCGTGACATGACGCTGTAAGGTGAACACTTGTATGTTAAGTTACCGTTACGCACACGTTTCCTTATCATGTCGCGTGTGCATTTTGTTTACACGCTGGCATGGGGAAAGAGGGAGAGACAGGGAGGGAGCAACCTTTGGTAGGTAGTGCGCTGTACAAAGAACATGTTCTTGGTGGATAGCACCATTGCATTTGTGGCTGTGTAAGAGTAGTCGTGTCTCCTACATACCCACACATGCGATGCTGTCTGCCGCCAAACTGCATGCAAATATCAAACATGATAACATGGATGGATGTAATACATTTATGAATTTGTCAGAAGCTCTGCTGTTGTTCTAATTATGGGCAGCGCCAGGGGTTCCAGGTGTTCCACCTGGGCGTACCAAGGTGGCAACCGGGAAGCCTTTACGCTACTCAAGCCCAATGTGCTAGGCACGGCTGAGCATCACATTAGAGACAGGCAGTGTTGTGGAGCTGCTTGGGCGCGTGAGCAATGGGGCCACCTGTGAATACGCTGTACAGGGTGCAACAGCGACATGTACTCTTTTCAAGTCTTCAAGTACATGTTTTGCAACCATATACAAACAATGTGTGTTGCAACAACAATTTGGTGTGCATGGATGAGCGTCACGGCGCTGCTCAGGAGCCACGCTATGCAACAGCATAGCGCGGCATTCGACCAGCGTTGAGGGTCCCATCCCAGCCAGTTACGCTGAACCGCAGGGTGACTATCAGGGATCCCCGCTGCTTCTGGAGATCAGTGTGCTTGGCACGGCTGATCAACTCATTGCGAGGGTGCACAGGGGCAGTGTGATGCTGATGCTACTCTTTCAAAGCTGAGGCGTGATCTTTGAATCGGGGTTTGGAAACAGGTAGACAGCGGGTCAGCAGCGTCAACGCCAATGCAACTTGGTTTTCAGTGCGGCTAAACTTCGCGACTGTTCCGCCTATCTTTTTGCATTTCCCTGCGCCTCTGCATGGTGATGCATTCATAAGCAGTGGCATGTGATTGCATTGTGCTGTGCACGGCTGGATGTAGCTGCATTTTCAAGTGCACTTCAGGCCCTGCTACACCCAGCCGTGCGAAGCACAACGACTCAGTGGGGGCCAACACCCATTTGACTGCATCTCAACAGTGTCTGGATTACGACTGTCCTGCTTTTCTCTATTTTGCCGCGCGCCTGCTTGTTTGTGGCGCATTTTTGGGCAGTAGCATGCAACTCCAATGTGCTGTGCAGGGCTGGATGTAGGCGGCAATTACCAGCGTACGGTAGGCCCTGCTACACCCAGCCGTGCAAAGCACAACGACTCAGTGGTGCCAACACTCATTTGACTGCATCTCAACAGTATCTAGATTGTGACTGTTCTGCCTTTCTCCCTTCTGCCACACACGCCTGCATCTTGGTGGTCCATTCTCAAGGCGGTGGCATGCAACTCTAATGTGCTGTGCACGGCTGGATGTAGCAGCGATTCTCAAGTTTACTTCAGGCGCTGCTACACCCAGCTGTGCAAAGCAGAAAGGCTCAGCTGTGCCAACACCCATCCATTTTCACAGTATCTGTATTGTGACTGTCCTGCTTTTCTTCTTTTGCCATGCGCCTGCTTGTTAGTGGCGCAATTTGGTCAGTAGCATGCAACTCCAATGTGCTGTGCAGGGCTGGATGTAGGCGGGGATTACCAGCGTACGGTAGGCCCCGCTACACCCAGCCATGCAAGGCACAAAGGCTCAGCTGTGCTAACACCCCCCAACTGCATCTCAACAGTATGTGAATTGTGGCTGTTCTGCCTTTCTCTATTTTGCCACACGCGCCTGCTTGTTTGTGGCGCATTTTGAGGCAGTGACATGCAACTTCAATGTGCTGTGCAGGGCTGGATGTAGGCGGCAATTACCAGCGTACGGTAGGCCCTGCTACACCCAGCCGTGCAAAGCACAACGACTCAGTGGTGCCAACACTCATTTGACTGCATCTCAACAGTATCTAGATTGTGACTGTTCTGCCTTTCTCCCTTCTGCCACACACGCCTGCATCTTGGTGGTCCATTCTCAAGGCGGTGGCATGCAACTCTAATGTGCTGTGCACGGCTGGATGTAGCAGCGATCCTCAAGTTTACTTCAGGCGCTGCTACACCCAGCTGTGCAAAGCAGAAAGGCTCAGCTGTGCCAACACCCATCCATTTTCACAGTATCTGTATTGTGACTGTCCTGCTTTTCTTCTTTTGCCATGCGCCTGCTTGTTAGTGGCGCAATTTGGTCAGTAGCATGCAACTCCAATGTGCTGTGCAGGGCTGGATGTAGGCGGGGATTACCAGCGTACGGTAGGCCCCGCTACACCCAGCCATGCAAGGCACAAAGGCTCAGCTGTGCTAACACCCCCCAACTGCATCTCAACAGTATGTGAATTGCGGCTGTTCTGCCTTTCTCTATTTTGCCACACACGCCTGCTTGTTTGTGGCGCATTTTGAGGCAGTGACATGCAACTTCAATGTGCTGTGCACGGCTGGATGTACACGACGATCTGCAGAATCACCTGCAGACCCCGCTACACCCAGCCGTGCGAAGCACGTCCATGCGCAGCACCAGTCTGAATGCACCTGGGCAGTGGGCATGCATCGCTGATGTGCTGTGCACGACTGGGCGGTGGCTGCAGGTTCACTTCGAACTGGCCACACCCAGCCGTGCAAAATACATCAAGGCATAGCACCAGGGGGGACTGGTGGTGCTGCATGCAGCGCAGTACGTATGCCTTGTCTGCATGGGGTAACGTTCTCGATGCCGCTTGACAATCTGCAGTAGTTCCAGGTAGAGGATTTGGAGCCCAGGGGCGCCGCCCCTGGCCACACACACCCTCTTAGCCTTAACTTACCCAGGAGCTGCAGAGCTGCCTGGGTAGTCACTCACTCACTCATTGCAGTAGATGGCTTGGGGTGCCTGCAGCTGGCTCAGGGTGCTGCTGCCATTTAATGTGTGGCATATTGCCAACTCGACATAGCGCTGCATGGTGTATGTCATATCAGTGCGCGTTGTGCGGCTGTCATTTCAGCCATGCAACGCACATTGACGGTGCACACCCCGGTGGCGTGCTAAGCTCGCGCCATGTATGTTTGGTGATTGCCAGTTTGAAGCTCATGGTACATTACCGTGGTGAGTCCCTGGTTTGCATATGTAGAGTTTTAAGCTTGTTTCTTGTGCGCCTGCATGCTGTCTGTGTACTGATCGGCAGTTGCGTGCACCATTGATGTGCTGTGCGCTGCTATGTGGTCGCCTTGTCTTCCCTTGAAGTCGGCGACAGGCAGCCGTGCAGAGCGCATCAATGACTTAGCGCAAAGGGTGATTATTGGTCAAAATATGGTACACTGAATCAGTCTCATGTTCTTCCCGGTTCCTTTGCATGTTGCTCGCGCACTGACAGTGGCACGCAAGATTGATGTGCTGTGCAAGGCTAGATGCTGATGCTTATGTTGACGAGCTCCGCAGCATCCAGCCGTGCTCAGCACATCAATGCGTAGTGTCAAGGGTGACTGTGGCCACGAGTGGTGTTATGCTGCATTCACATTCATATGTGTGCAAGTGCGCCTGCATGTTTGTTGCGCATTGATCGGTGGTGGTGTGCAAGATGGATTCGCTGTGCACTGCTGGGTGGTTCATCAGCCTTATCAGGCATCTTTGATTATGGTCCATGACACCCAGCCATCCGATCGCATTGCTGACAGCGCTGTTACATTTCGCACTGTCCAACCTGGTGCCGGGACCCAAAAGTAGCCTCCTTCTCTTACTGTATGCCTGCATGTCGCTGGTGCATTCATGGCTATGCAGCTCTGATCGGATGTGCTGTGCACGGCGGTCGTAGGGCAGAGCCGGGCTGTTGACATCCAGACTCTCCTACACCCAGCCGTGCACAACATATCATTCTGTAGCGCTAGGCTATTCAATCCGCTGGCCACACTTTAACTCACACGATGTGGATGCCATCTGCTGATCGGATGTGCTGTGCACGGCGGGGTGTAGGCAACAACCTGGCTGCTGATATCCAGACGCTCGCCTACACCCAGCCGTACAAAGCGCATCAACTTGTGTATCGCTCAACTGGATGGGCGGCTGGTCACGATTGACCCACATGTAGCATCCCTCTCCCACGATATGCCTGCATCGTTGCTAGCGCGTTCATGGGCTTGCAGCTCCGATGTGCTGTGCACGGCGGGGTGTAGGGCAGAGCCTGGATGTGGATATCCAGACACTCGCCTACACCCAGCGGTACAAAGCACATCAAATTGTGTAGCGCTGGGCTATACGGTCCGCTGGTCACAGTTCAATCCACATGATGCGGATGCCGCCTGCCAATCGGATGTGCTGTGCACAGCTGGGTGTAGGCCGCAGCCTGGATGTAGCTATCCAGACTCGCTCCTACACCCAGCCGTACACAGCACATTTAATTACGCAGTGCTGGGCTGGTCGGGCGGCTGATCACACTTGATTAAAATGATGTACATGGTACCGCATGCCATCTGGCGTGTCTGTCCGCATTTTGATACATGCTTGATCCTTGACATCAAATTCCATATCGCGATCAGAATGATATATGCAACGCTGACGCTACCCAACATCTGATTAGGCAGGTATTTTGTGCGCGCCTACATGGTGACTGTGTTTAATTTCCTGCCTGCCCGCCTGTCTGCCTGTGTATGTGTGCTGCTGCAGCTGCCACTGCCGCTGCACCTGGCGTGCAGCACCTGCGAGTGGCTGCTGATATACAGCACCGACTTGCGGCTGGCTGCTGCTGCTGCACATCCCGCCACCAACAGCGCAGCAGCAGCAACAGCAGCAGAGGTATGGCACACCTCCAGCAGCAGCAGCTGGCTGCAGTCACCACGTGAGCTGCTGCTCAGCCTGCTGTGTGTGGTGCTGCTGCCCACACTGGGGGTGGTGAGGCTGCAGCAGCAGCAGCGCGCAGCATACGACAGGCTCAAGTCAGGTGTGAAGCCAGACGAAGAATCTTCATCTAAAGCAGATGCAGCGGCTGATGCTGGCAGCGGCAGCAGCAGTGCTGCTGCTGCTGCTGCTGCTGGTCGCAGTGTTGCAGCCCCTGCAGCAGGAGAGGCATCTACAGCAGCAACAGCAGCAACTGCAGAATGCAAGCAGCAGCAGCAGCAGCAGCAGCAGCAGCAGCAGCAGCAGCAGCAGCAGCAGGATCGGCTCCGCCAGGGGCAGCCGTTCCTGGATGACAGCAGCTATGACAGGCAGTACCTGATCATGAGTAAGGGCAAGGTCAGCAGCAATGCCAGCAGCAGGGAGCCATCACCTGAAAAGACCCTTGCAGGCTGGCTGGCAGCAAATACACAGCAGCTAGGTGCTAGCAGCACTGCTGCAGATGATGCAACTGGTGCTGGCAGCAGCAGCAGCAGCATGGTGCCTGCTAGGTCTTCTAGCGGTCCGCTGCTGCTGCTGCGGGCTCACAGTGGTGAACTGAAGCGCTGCGACAGTGCTCAGGGCAGCCTGGCAGCAAAGGAAGCTCCAACAGCAAACACTTCTGCCATCGACTTCACACCAGCAGCAGCAGCAGCAGCAGCTGCTCTGATGCCACCTGATGTAGCATTACTGCCACCAAGCATTACTGGAGCTGCTAGCGGCAACGCTGAGGCTAACAGGGCCAGCAGTAGCAGCAGCAGCAGCAGCAGGCGGCGGAGCAGGAGGCATGAGCAGCGCTCAGGCACCCGCCGTGACTCTGCAGCTGAGCAGTTCCTGGCAGACATAGAGAGCAGCATCAACCTGGCAGCAGCACCAGCAGCAACAGCAGCAGCAGCAGGCCATCCTCCCAGCAGCAGCAGCAGCAGCAGCAGCAGCCATCTGTCCGGCCTGCTGCCTGGCATCAGCAGCCTGCTGGGCCAGGAGGCTGCTGCTGCTGTGTTCCTGGCTGCTGCCGCTGCTGCTGCTGCCCCCGCAGGGCCCTGCCCAGCAGGCCTTCCTGTGTACAGCAGCATGGCGGCTGCAGTGCCGGCAAGCATCAAGGTGCGTGCGGGGTGGGGGTCCCAGCACAATTGTGTTCTGTTGTGGTTAGTTGGGGGACACAGCGAGTCTGTCTATTATGTCGCTAGACGTCCTGTGTCTGCTCCTTCACACTGCTGCTGCTGCTGCTGCTGCTGCTGCTGCTGCTGCCACGCTGGTGTTGTCATCGCCCCCTCCCCCACCACAGGTGCACACCGCCCACAGCAACGTGCCCCTCCTTGCGCCCACCCTGGCCAGTTGCCTAAGCTCAAGCCTGCACGGCTACACTGGCTTCAGCAGCAGCAGCAGCAGCAGCAGCAGCCCGGCATACATCGCTGCCGCATGCTTCCCTGGCTGTGTGCAGCTGCTGGCTAATGTGTTCACGTTGAGGCCCGCCAGCGGTGACAGTGGTGACAACAGTACTGGTGGTGATGATGGTGGTGGTAGCAGTTGTGACAGATCATCGAGCAGTGTGCACACGGGAGGTGTTGGTAGCTCTGCCACTGATGATGCGGAGGATCAGATGCACTGCAGCAGCAGCAGCAGCAGCAGCAGCAGCGTGGCGGCAGCGGTGCTGTCCAATGTTGTTGGTCAGCTGCTATCAGTGGGGGAGGGCTCGCCTGATGTGGATGTGGCAGTGGGGGCAGCAGCAGCAAGCACAAAGGGACCAGCAGCAGCAGCAGCAGCAGCACCGACACCCACATTGCTGCTGACAGAAGGTGCTGCTGCTCCAGCAGCTGCCATCACTGATGGCAGTGGTGGCAGTCCAGAGTTTCCTGCAGTGTCCCTGCAGTGCTGCGAGCCTGCCTGCTTGACAGCTGGCAAGCCACAGCAGCAGCTGACACTGCAGCTGCATGTAAAGAAAGGAGCCACAGTCGGCAGCAGCAGCAGCAGTCGCCTCAGGTGCAGGCTGGTTGCATTCCAGGATGGTGCAGCAGTGCTTGATACGGAGGTGACGATGCAAGGCAGCAGCATCAGGTGAGGGTGGCCCTGTGACGTGCCACCATCAGATTGGTACAGAGCACAGTCAGCATAGGTGACAGCTGCCAGCAAGACGCGATCGTGGGGGGTCGCGCGGTCTTAGGTCAGCAATCAAGATCACCGGCGTCTGTCATGGCCTGCGGGTTTTTGCAGGCTGGCTTTGCAGCCTGACCGTGCAGTAGATGTTGCTTTGACGCACTGCCAGTTGCAGTAGAACCACATAATTCGGAGGGCAGGAGTTCAGCTTTGAGGCACAGCAGTTATCTTCTGAAACTAAAGACCTGCTGTGCAGCGCCGCGTGTGCTGCATGTGTTCTCAGTCCTCTGCTGCTGCTAAGCTCCTACTGCCCCTGCTGCTGCTGCTGCTTCTTCATGCGTGCTCTTGTGCTGTCAGTGTTGCGCTGCCCCAGGTGCAGGCTGGCGTGCTGCATGTGGGGCTGCTGCCAGCCAACCCTGATGATGACAGCAGCAGCAGCAGCAGCACTGGTGCCGCTTCCAGCAAACCTACTAGCGGTGGCCTGCTGCTGCTCACACCGATGCTGGTGCTGCCGGCAGCAGCAGCTGCAGAGCTGCAGCAGCACTGGCAGCAGGCAGCAGCAGCAGCAGATGAGGCAGGTGCAGCTTGCAGCCTGAGCTCTGCTTGGGATCAGACACTGGGCCCGCTGACTACAGACATTGCATATGTCATGTCAGCCTGTAAGGACACCAGCAGCTGGCCCAAGCCAACACCAGCAGCAGCAGCAGCAGCAGCAGCAGCAGGGGACCAGCTGCCAGAGGGTGTGCGTGCAGTGCTGCAGCAGCTGCTGACTTACCTGGCGACTTGTGGCATGTGGGCAACTTTGCAGCTGCTGGTAGACTGCGCAACAGAAGCAGCAGCAGCTGCTGCTGCCGGTGGTGCTGCTGTTGCAGATCAGGGGACAGCTAGCAGGTGCAGCAGCTCAGCAGCAACAGCAGAGATCACACTGGCAGCAAGCTGCGGCAGCAGCAGCAGCAGCAGCAGCAGCAGCAGTGTTGCATGCCAAGATGTCGGCAGCTGCAGCCGCAGCAGCAGCGGCCCTCTAAAGCCATCAATGCCATTAGCAGCAGCGGCAGAGGAACATGCCAAGCTGAAGCCTGGCCAGTCACCACAGGCGCAACACTACTCAACCAGCAGCATTGCAGCTGTGCCTGCTGCCTCACTTCTTTGGGGCTTCCAGAACCGCCAGCTTGAAAACAGCTACCAGGCGGCTGCATTCAGCAGCTCCAATGCACTGGATGTGGCATCAGTGGTGTATGCTGCTGCTGTCGGCTTGAGCTGCTACAACAATAGGAGTAGCAGCAGCGGGCAGCAGCAACAGCAACTGCTGCAGGTTGATCCAGGGCTGCTGTTCAGGAGTCAGGTTGTTGCTGTGGTGCTGTGTGTGGCAGGGCCGGTTGCGGTGCTGCTGCACAGGTGGCGGGTAGCAAGGAAGCTGCAAGCACTGTGGCAGCAACAGCAGCAGCAGCAGCAGGTTGTTACAACAGCAGGTGACAGTGCACAGCATGCCTGCAGGACATCTTTGAATAGCTGCGCAGGTGTCTCTGCAGCACCAGCAGCTGGCAGCAGCAGCAGCAGCAGCAGCAGTGCGGCGCTGGCAGTGCAAGCCGAGCAGCTGCTGGTGGCTGCTGCGCACACAAAGCAGCAGCTGCTGCTGTGCTGGACTCTGCTGGTGCTGTGCTGGGGGCTGCTGGTGCTGCTTGGCGGCTGTGGGCTGATTGCTGAGCCATTTGTGGTGACAAAACAGTGGAAGCAGGTTGGGTGGGCGGTTGATGTTTCGACCGTTGTGGCGTTTGCGCTTAAAGGGTGGATGAACCAGGTGGGTAGGACCCTGTGTTTGAGGGTGGGTGTTGTTGAGGGTGTCGACCGTTGCAAGTCGCAGCAGCGGCTCATTGCAAGAGCGAGCGTAAGCGGAGGGAGCAGCTTGTATTCCAAAAGTGGGTTGATTTCAGCGACACGACTTTTGCATAAAGTGATGAAGCTGCAGGCCCTCACCACTTGCTGCTGCTGCTGCTGCTCCTGCCCTTGTTCCTTCTGCCAAGTAGATGCCCACACACTGATTTCCGCCGTCGCTGCTGCTGCTGCCGCTGCTGCTACAGGTGCCCATCCGCTGGTTCCTGCCACTGCTGGCAGCTGAGATCTTGCCATCAACATGGTGCTGCCGCCACTGCTGCTGCCGCTGCTGCAGGTGCCCGTCCGCCGGTTCCTGCCACTGCTGGCAGCTGAGATGCTCATCAACGTCCTAGGAGCCTTAAAGCACGGCCTGCCGCTGCCGTGGCTGCTGCCCATGAACACTTGCTGCTGCTGTTGCTGCTGCAGGTGCCCATCTGCTGGTTCCTGCAGCTGCTGCTGCAGGCGCCAGTTGGCTGATTCCTGCTGCTGCTACCTGTCGTGGTCGCTATGCACCTGCTGCTGCTGCTGCCCCTGCAGTTAACCATCCGCTGGTTCCTGCCTCTGCTCAGCAACAAGACACTCATCAATATGCTGCGGCCGCTGCCGCTGCCGCTGCTGCTGCTGCTGCTGCTGCTGCTGCTGCTGCTGCTGCTGCTGCAGGTGCCCATTCGCTGGTTCCTGCTCCTGCTCGGCAGCGAGATGCTCATCAATGTCCTTGGGGCCCTCAAGCACGGCCTGCCGCTGCCGTGGCTGCTGCCCTCAAACACTTCTGCAGCTGCTGTTGTTGCCGCAGGTGCCCATCTGCTTGTGCCTGCCGCTGCTGCTGCAGGCGCCATTCGGCTGGTTCCTGCTGCTGCTACCTGTCATGGTAACAAGAAACCTGCTGCTGCTGCCCCTGCAGGTGCCCATCCGCTGGTTCCTGCCCCTGCTCGCCACTGAGATGTTCATCAACGTTTTGGGGGCCCTCAAACACGGCCTGCCGCTGCAGGTGCCTATCCGCTGGTTCCTGCCTCTCCTTGGCAACAAGCCACTCAGCGGCATGTTGCTGCTGCTGCCACTGCTACAGGTGCCCATCCGCTGGTTCCTGCCCCTGCTCGGCAGCGAGATGGCCATCAACGTCCTTGGGGCCCTCAAGCACGGCCTGCCGCTGCCGTGGCTGCTGCCCATGAACAATTCTGCTGCTGCTGCTGCTGCTGCTGCTGCTGCTGCTGCTGCTGCTGCTGCTGCAGGTGCCCATCTGCTGGTTCCTGCCGCTGCTGGGCAGCGAGACACTCATCAACATGCTGCTGCCGCTGCTGCCGCCACTGCTGCTGCTGCTGCTGCTGCTGCAGGTGCCCATCCGCTGGTTCCTACCCCTGCTTGGCAGCGAGATGGCCATCAACGTTCTAGGAGCCCTCAAGCATGGCCTGCCACTGCCGTGGCTGCTGCTGCGCTACAGCTGCTGCACGCTGCTGCCGCTGGCACTGTTTGGGCTGCAGCAGGTGCAGGGCAGGGCGCGGTTTTGTGTGCGGCATGGGGTGCGGGTGCAGGGCAGGCTGCTGCCGCTGCCAAGCTGGGCTTAGGGTTTGTGTCCGGGTGACATTCGTGTGCTGCCAAGTGCTTCAACATATTGACAACATGTGTGCGTCCTTGAATGGTGACTGGCTGGCTGGCTGCTGCTTTGTAGCTGACGCGGCAACAAAGCGTTGAAGTTCAGCTTGGTTGCTGTGCGCCAATCTGGGGGTGTTGCCGCTGGAGCTGGTTAGGGCTGCAGCAGGTGCAGGGCCGAACACGCTTATGTGAGCGGCATGGGGTGCGGGTGCAGGGCAGGCTGCTGCCGCTGTCGCAACATGTCTAGGGTGCGGGTTGGCGCGGGCTGGTGTTAAAATGCGACTGCCCTCAAGCAGGGCAGTTCATGCAGCTGGACACAGGGGCGCGGGTGGTGAGCTGAATGCTGCCACTGCAACAGAATGCAGCAGAGCTGGGCTTGGTGTTTGAGCCTGGTTGGCAGTACTGCTCAGGCTGTCAGTGTGACGGTGGTGCCAGTGGTGGTCATCATGTTGCCATTTCAGCCATAGGGAGGTTGCCATTTCAGCCATAGCAACGTCGCTATCGGCCGGGCCCCACAGGAGCGGCTGAAAGAACAGGAGAAGGTGCGGTGATGGTGTGGAGATGATGTGTTCCAGTGGTGATGTGAGAACCATTGGGTGTGGGTGGAGTGCAGGCTGCTGCCGCTGCCCTCTGGTTATACTTTTGAAAAGTTTGGGGACGTGTTGTAGGAATAATTGCTTTGCGCGCTGGGGTACTGTGCAGCACATGTGTTTGCGGCATGGGCTGCGGGTGAGTGGCTGGCATGCATGCAGGCTGCTGCCACTGCCGGGCTGGGCTTGATGTTTGGGTTGGAGCTGGTGCATCTGGATGTGCTGTAGGTTTGATTGCTTCATGCCCTGTGAAAGTTCTACATGCTGTGTTTGTGGCAGGATGGGGTACGGATGATTGGCTGGCATGCATGCTGCACTGTTTGCAGTCAGTGCTGAACTGGGGTCGAGGCTGAAGCCTTGTGTTGCTGGGTTATCAGACTGGAAGTTTGTTGTCAATGGGGCTTGCTGCAAGGATTGGCTGGACGTTTGAAGTGCGGCGCAAGAGCTTTGATGGTGGGTTGCTTGCCATGTTGAACTGCTCACAGCCAAGGAAAAGCATCAGCGCATGCATGATGAAAGTAGGGGTGTGCTTTGGGCGTAGCAGAGATGAAACACAGCTGCAGTGTCAGACGCAGTGTGTGGAATACGCTGTCAGATCGCGTGCGCGTGTGCGTGTTTGTTTTTCGTTGATCTGCAGGCCCAAATGTGGGCAAGACTGTACGTTTTAGAGGCTGAGGCAACATAAATGTTACAGCAGGTTTGGTGTGCTGTCGATGCCGTTGAGTTCTAGTTGTTGTGCGCAATTGTGCTACCGGGGTACACTTGATAGGCGACAGCTGATTGCTTGTTGCAGCACCTGGCGTTGGGGATGCCTGTCTGCGCCATGCATGAAAACCTTGGCCGGAAGATTGGGGGCGGTGTCATTGGGGGCGGGGGGCGTCAATCGATGTACATGCCTCACAGGTTTGAGTTTGCAGCTGGTTGACGTAGAGCGGCGAATCATCTGGCAGGTGTCCGCTTTTTGCTTGCATTTTGGTAGCAGATCTGTCTTCTGACGATAACGTCAGTATGATTAATGGTGGCAAGTAGCTTGGACTGCGTGTGTGCGCTATGTCACTTGCTTCACTTTGTCTGGCTGTGGCTGGCAGCATGATGCTGTTCTTCAGTGCCAAATTGTGCACACAAATGGCATTCTCGCAAGGAGATGAATTGGAGCAATGTGCACAAAGATCTATGCTGAAGTGGCTTGGCTGCTGTGTGGATTGCTGGGGAGGCTTGCTGTGCATGATGCGGATATCCCTTGCTTGATATTGATTCTTGCCATGTACATGTGCTGGTAGCGCTGCGGCACATGTGCTGGTAGCGCTGCAGCAGCAGGCTGCTAGTTTGTCCTAATGCTGGATGGCTGAGTCAGCCTCAGGCTGACTCAGAGTTCTGCAGGGCCATGCTGGACTTGACTTCGCTGGTAACAGGGCGAGTGGCACTGCTGTGTGAAGGTGTCGTTTGACGTTGGAGTTTGCAGGGCGTTGAGGGTCAAAAGGTGTGCGCATGCACTGATACGCAAGCTGTTTGCTGTCACAGCTGTGATGGCTGCGGCTTCCCAGCCACAGTTGTTCTTGCGTAGGTTCAGCCGGCCGGGACCCCGCGGGGTTGTTGCCCTTGATGAAGATGCAAGGGGATGGTGTGCTTTTTTTTGTTATTAGGGGGACCGAAATCCTACTGGCTAGTCACACGCAGCAGTCAGGCCAACTTGACGGCAGGGAACACAAAGGCGATGCCTCCACCAGCAAGACACGTCTGGATGGTTTGACTCTGCTGGCTGGCTGGCAATGCTTGCTCTGACATAGGCGTGAGAGTGGGGCATTGTTGCTGGCTATAGCATAGAGCTTTGTTGTTTATTGATGTTAGAGGGGTGCACTTATGCTGGCTAGCACCATGGTGTTTGAACGGCTGAGCGTGGCATGCAGCAGTGCTACCGGCGGGGATGGCACGCTGCTCTTTGTAACAAAGTGAGCTGCTTTCAGCTGCTTGGTGGGTTGAAGTTACAAGTCATACGCATCAGAAGCAGGCAAGCCTGCTTGGTAGCAGCTTGTTGATCGGTTGAAGCTGTGACGTCATAGTTGAAAAAAGCTCTACAAACCTTGGTACTACACGCTGGACGCTGCAGCAATGTAACATTGTAACAAAGCTTGGCAATCCTTTCAAATCCTCGCAAATATCAACAGGTTAGCGAAACTGCATCGGGCACAAGCCCAGCGAGCCGGTGCTCCACTCAAGAAACAAATTGTGGCTCTGCACACTAGCCCCTGCAACCATGTAATGTTAAATCACTGGTGCAATTCTTCCTGTTTCTCATGTGCTCTGCCATGCACATCGAAGCAGGATGTGACTCAGATACATCCAGCATTCAATGCCGGTGCTGCCTTACTTGCATACCCATGCATTGTCAAGGCACCGCGCCAGCAGGACTTTCACTCAAGCAAACCTCCATCAAGGCACAGGAGCACCACAGCTACATGTTTTCTGACACCAGCTTAGGTCCACTGCTTTCATGTCAAAACTGCTTTCATGTCAAAGCTCTCTGTCAACAACTTGTGCAGCTGCTCTGCAAGGTCAGCACTGCCGCTGCCTGCTGATCGCTGCATCAGCTGCTGCACAGCATCTGTGCTGAGCTGGCACAGCAGTGCTGCGCATCCAGCACTGCCCTGCTGCACAGCCGCCTGCAGCAGCTGCACCACAGCTGTGCTGCTAAGCAGTGCTGCTCCTGGAAGCTTGAGGATGTCCTGGGTGATGGCAGCACTGCCCTGCTGCACAGCTGCTAGCAGCAGCTGCTCTACGTTACTGACGTCAATCAGCGCTGCTGCTGGCAGGCGGCAGAAATCGTCCACACACCGCGTCAGTCCAAGATTCACTGACGCATGCAGCAGCTGTGACACAGCCTCCACACTTAGCTGCTGTGCTGCTGCCAGCCTACAGAGGCTGTGCACATGTCCAGATAACAGGTCGTGGTCGCCAGCTCCCTTCTCTACTGCAGTCTGCAGCAGCTGCAGTACCTTGTCCGTGCTGAGCTGCTCGACTGCTGGCAGCTTCAGCAGGTAGAACGTGCACTCTTGCCTGCCCTGCTGCACAGCTGTTTGCAGCAGCTGCACCACAGCGTCAGTGCTCAGCTGCTGCGTTGCAGGCAGCTCTCGCAGCATACATGTGAGGCAGTGCTCATCGCCATGCACCACAGCAGTCTGCAGCAGCTGCAGCAGATCTGCAGTGCTGAACTGCTGCGCTGCAGGCAGCTCCAGCAGCAGCTCAGCGCATGTTGACCTGCTGAGCAGCGCAGCTGTTTGCAGCAGCTGCAGAACCACGTTTCTGCTCAAACCTTCTGCTGCTTGCTTGAGCTGATACCACTCCCAATGCAGCCGCTCCATATACACGCTGTTGCCGCTTTCTAGAGCAACAGCTATGAGCATCTGCAGCAGCACCTCCAGAGTAGGTGCATTCATGTGCTGCTGCACCAACCGCAACCCCAGCATGTAGCTAGCTGCATTTGCGTGCTGGCGCCTGGCTGCTGTGGAGAGCAGCTTGCGCAGCAGCTGCGGCTCCGCTGGCAAGCTTCGCGCTGCTACGCCTGCTGCTGCTGCTGCTGTTGAAAGGAAGATGCAGTTCATGGCTAGCTGCAGTAGATCACGCGTCGTGAGGTGGGGCTGCAGCTCCCTCAGGAATAAAACCTCCTCACGGCGAGTCTGCACTTGCAGGCACAGGAGAGTGCAGGCAGAGAAATGAAATTAAGAGAGGGGAGTTACATGTGGGTCCTGGCACCGTCTTGGATGGTATGAGCCACAACAGGTTGAACACAGGTCTGAGACCAGAAAAGGAGAGTGAGCACCGTAAAACACAATGTCACAGCAGTGGGCAACTGCCAGGTGAGGTGGGGCTGCAGCTCCCTGAGGAACGAAATCTCTTCAAAGCGAGTCTAGCAGCAGGCACAGAAGAGAGCAGAAGGAGACAGCGCATGCAGAGAGATCAAAACGCGTTGCTGCAGTGGCGAATGGAAGGCGATTCAAGGTAGCAGGCTGTAGTAGCCCCTGCTGTGGGTGCTGCACTAAGAACAGTCTGGTCACTGCCTGCCATGCTGTCGACAGATCAAAGCTTAGGTAGCTGTGCTGGTGTCTGCTAGAGGAGCACATGATGTATGGTCCTTGCTGTTTATTAACAAGGATTGCATAGGGACATACCGTACAGTGCTGTGGTGCGTAGTATCAAGAGCTACTATGTGACGGCAGACTGAAGCCAGCTGTGCCACCCTAACCAAGATGTATGCTGAGATGCAGCTATGATGCAGATGCATTGCCTGCAGCTGTTGTGTGCTGAGGTACTTACCGCTGGCTGAATGCTTGGGCAGCAAATGACCACTGCAGCTTCTGGCATGTCAGTCTGCAAGCCCAGCTCCTGCTGAGCCTGCACCCACACCTCCACTCCTGCCACCATGCTGTGTGCTGCATGTACCAGCTGCACGTAGGTCACTGTTACTCCAGCTGCTAGCAGCTGCTTCGCCCACTGCAGCGGAGGAGCAGGGATTTGCAGTGCGCGCTCAGCCACACCAGCAGCAGCTGCTGCTGAAGGCGTATGGCCCAGAAGCCATGTGACTGCCAGCAAGCGCTGCGCCAGCGCCTTTCCAGCCGGCCTGGCATCAGCAAGAGTTGCTTCTGCTGCCTCTGTTACTCCCAGTGGTGCTGCTGCGCCTACTACTGCTGCAGATGCAGCAGCTGCTGCATCTAATGCATCCAGCAGCATGCTACCATCCTTCGGGAGCAGTTCAAGGCTGATGCTTCGAAGCTGACGGCTGCTGGCTGCAAGGCAGGCCAGGCCCTGCAGGCCCAGCTGCTGGCAGCAGTAGGGCAGAACACGGAACAGTGCTGCATCGCTAGGCATCAAGTACTTTGCTGACAGCACTTCAGGCAGTGCTGGAGTGAAGTAGCCAGGCAGTAGCGATAAAGTATGAATCTTGCAACGGCTGCGTGACTTCAGGACGATTGGTGGCCTGCGAGCTGCTGGCAGGCCAGTGAATCCGACCGGGTAAACACCCTGCAGCTGCAGTCTGAACCTAAAACCGCGAAATGGAAGTTGAAGCGCTGACACACCCATACATACATGGAAACATAAAACGTACTACATTAAATCTAAAAATTTGCATCGCTGCTCGCTCATCCACGCCTGCTTGCGGTTGTAGTGACCTTCATAACAGGTTCTCACGGAGCTGTCTGAATCTGCCAGCCTGGATAGCATCTTCAGGTGCATAAGTGCCTTACTCTTACGACTGCTTTGTTGAACAGCTTGACCTGCGATAAGTCACACAGTGTGTCTGAAAGAAGCGCATAAGAGAATTACGTCAGCAAGCGCCTCGAAAGCATCAACAGCAAGCCTCGCTTCCTCCGCATCGACAATGAGCGGGCCATACAGCGTTCCTCCTGCAGGCTATCCAGCCTCGAACGGCATGCAGGGGCATCAGGCAGCAGCAGGGCCCCAGTTTGGCATGCATGCAGCAGCAGGAGCTGGCTACTACCCTCCAGCGCCACAGCCTGGCCTTGGAGGGTACCCAGCACAACAGCAGCAGCCTCAGCAGTATCAGCAGTATTATCAGCCCCAACAATATCAGCAGCCTCAGCAGTACCAGCAACCGCAGCATTATCAGCAGCAGTACCAGCAACCCCAGCAGTACCAGCAGCAGTACCAGCAACCCCAGCAGCAGATGCATCATGGCGGCAACAATAGAGTTGTGGGTAGGTGCAGTGCTTGCATGCATATGTGCTCATAGGGTCTGCATCTTGCAGCAGCTTGTTTCACCTGCTTTCTGTTGGTTTCAAGTCACCTGGCGTACCCTGCACTGCTAGCAGTGCCTCGACACTCACACATGCACATGCGCATAACCTTCTGCTGCTGCTGCAACTGCTGTTGCTGCTGCCCTGGGTGCGCAGTGGTGTCGCCCCAGTTCTGCATGCCTCAGCAGACCGTGCTGGTGATGCAGGAGCAGGCAGGCTTTAAAAGCGACGACTTCACCATCACCGATGCCACAGGTGTGTATGTGTGTGTGTGGTAGCACGTGCTGCGCAATGCATGACAAAGCATGGGTGTAGTGCTCAAAGCAGCAGGAGTAGCTGGAAGAAGCAGAAGATGGAAGTGCTGCATGCACCTGGCTGCACACATATGCAGCTGCTATTCTTTGGCTTGCTGGCATGAACACCAGCATCAGCAGCACACCTGCATGACCTGCAACCTGCATTTTGCTTGGCTTAGGATTGCTGATGTTGTTAGTGTCAAAATAGAGCAAGCCATGTCCCCCTTAATAATTAATAGCCGCACTCTGTCGCACTGAACATACATCCCAACATTTGTGCTGCCGCCGCTGCATTTGCCGCTGCGATTGCTCCCAGGCCGCCCTATCTTCAAGCTGTCTGCTGCTGTGTTCTCCATCGGCAACAAGCGCCAGCTGCTGGATGCCTATGGCACCCCTCTACTGCACATGGAGCGCAAGATGATGAGCCTGCATGGCACCTGGCTGCTGCTGCGGCCTAGCGATGGAGCCAAACTTGCCGAGCTGAAGTCCTCCCTGATGTCGCTGACACCCTGTGAGTCCCTTGTACACCGTTCTGTTGTTGCCCGAGTGCCATGGAGTATGTGGCGGTGCATCTGGTGCAGGGTTTGGACGCCAAAGTGTGTGTTATGCGCCTGTTTGGCGGCGCATGCTGTTGTCGCATTGTGGCGCGCATATGGAGCTCAAGATGATGAGCCTGCATGGCACCTGGTTGCTGCTGCGGTCCAGCGATGGAGCCAAACTTGCCGAGCTCAAGTCGTCACTGATGTCGCTGACACCCTGTGAGTTGCCTGCTACATTACATACTGCTACATCAAATACACTGTGCTGCATTGTTGCTCTAAGACCTATGCAATAAAGCATTCAAGTACCAAAGGCATTGCTGCCGTTTCCCTGACATTTATCTGATGCCTGTCTGCTGCCACCCCTGCTGCTGCTGTTGCTGCTGCTGCTGCTGTTCTTCCGTGCTGCAGCCATCAAGGTGTACTTGAACGATGGGGACAAGGAGCCAGACTACGTCATCAAGGTGAGTTGTTGTGGCTTGATGTTGCTGTGGCTTGATTGGTGATTTGATGATGTGATTATATGATGGAGACAAGGAGCCAGACTACGTCATCAAGGTGAGGCAGGGCCCATTGCTGCTACCTTGCACCAGACACAAATTTGCACGGCCCGTAGGCTTTTTGTTGACCTGCCGCGCGCGCCCGCACATGTGTTATCCTGCCTGAGCTTTGTGATGAAATCAGCCTGTTTTCCACACTGTAGAGGTGGCTGACGCACTGCTGCTGCTGCTGCTGCTGCAGGGTGACTTCCGCAGCAAGCGCTTTAGCATCTGCCAGCGCACCCATGGCAGCGATGTGCCCATCGCACAGGTGCAGAAGGAGAGCCGCTTTGCCAATAGCACTGCCTTCCTCATGTGAGTCCCCGGCTAGCGCAGCAGAAAAGGCGTGCAGGGTATTTGACAATTTTTACAAATTTTTACAAACATGCCTAGCTGTACTTGCATGCTGGTGTGTACATGTAGTACTAGCGCTGTACGTTTCAACCGTTGCTCGCTGTACCCAACCACTGAGAACACCAGCATGTAGGGTCTGTCGTTACCATTTTAAGAAGTCACTGCCTGAAAGCCTTTGCGTGCGAGGATGCTGACATCAGCTGCCGCCGCTGCTGCCACTGGCTTGTTTGTTACCTGTCCCAACAGGAGCATGGTGACTGATGCTCAGAAGTACTTTTTGACGATCGAGCCTGGCGTGGATGCCGCCTTTGTGGTGGCACTGGCCACACTGTGCGACGAGATCTACAATGACAAGGAGTGAGGAGGAGTGACAAGGGTTGAGGCTCATCGCTGGCTGATGCTTCACTGCCTGACGAGATGTACAATGACAAGGATGACAAGCAGTGATAAGGAGTGAGGAGCGAGGCTCAGCGCTTGCCGATCCTGCAAGTGCACGTAGTATTGTGGATGCTGCAGTGTGACAAGGACAGGGCGTGGTACCTGGCGGCATAGCACATGCTTCAAGGGATTTCGCTTGTGCCATAGCAATCTTGTATTTGATCAGAAGCTCATAGTTGATGATGCAGTTGATGCGGCGCCACAGTCAGCTATGCTTTCAATGCAATTGATCATTGTTTTACTGATTGGAGCTCCTGCCCGGAACGTTCCAACGTAAACTGTTTGTGAAAGGGCTTTTTTCGAAACGCCGCCTATATATGAGATAAAAACAGTAAATATTACACATAGTCCTCTTCTATAGAACTGTTGATGTTTTATCCAAGCCGCATGGCATGTGCACTGCTGCCAACTTGACTGCACTGTGATCAGCAGCAGCTGCTACTAGCACCTTGGGTGGCAGAGGTAACTGTGGCTGGTAGTGCCTTGTTTGGCAACAGTGGTCAGCCCTGCACAAATACTCAGTGTGGTACTGGCACTGTTGGCGTGGCACCCTTGTTGAGGAAAGCAGCGGCTCGCTGGGCTGATCAGCCAGGCATCATGATGCCTGTATGTGGCAGGAGCTTCCAGCAGAATCTGCCATACTATGCACCAACTGGCTGGTTGATTTGGCCCATGCCTTCTTGCACTGCAGGGTGACAGCTTCAGGATGCATATGATGTCATCTGCAGTGCTGAGTGTGTAAATATGCATGTGTATGACCCTAGACAGATTTACATTGGTGCTGATGTCATCCAAGGGCTGATCTTGCCCTGATATTGTTGTAGGCATAAATCTGGCGTGTGTCTGGTTCCTGCTGCGACCAGCGTGCCTACGTCAAGCGAGCATGCCAGCCAGCCACGAATTTTCAGGATGGGTCTGGTACTGTCGTGCAACAGGACACAGCCTGTTTCTGAGCCGATCATTGAATTATTGGGCAACTACCTGATCCACAACCACTCACTGTATGTGAGCATGATGCTCACATGGCATGATGCAAGCCAGTCAAACCACGGCCTTTGCACCCTCATCAAGTGCAACCACCCCTGCTGAAACTACAGAAAAAACAGAATATCAATCCGTTCTTCGACGCTTTATTCACAATTATTTTTGACATGTCAGTGCTCGGACCTCGTACTCTTTGGGATCGCAAATGTTCAGCTTCATTCGCGGTTTGAGGTTCAGACTGCAGCTCCAGGGGGTTCAGACTGCAGCTCCAGGGTGCTTACGCCGGATTGGCAAGGGGCTGCCAGTAGCTGCAGGGCACTCTTCGCGCGGAAAGCATGTAGCGCGCGTGTGAGGAAAGCCATTGCAGTGTCAACTGCCTACTGCTCGTCTACACTTTGAACTGCGTTCGACAACTTTGTTCATGTCTGGCGACGCAGCAATGTTCGATGCTCTGCCGTGTTGCTGTCGGCAGCTGGGCCTGCAGGGCCTGGCCTGCCTGGCAGCCAGCAGCAGGCAGCTGCGAAGCATCAGCCTTGGACTGCTTCTAAAGGATGCTAGTATGCTGTCGGATGCTTTGGAAGCAGCTGCAGCTGCATCTGCAGTTGCAGCAGCAATAAAAAGCACCACCACCACACCCACTGCAAACAGAAGATGCACGACAAGCAGCCCTCGCTGATGCCAGCAGCGCTGACAAGGTGCTGCAGCAGCACTTGATGGCTGTCACCTGGCTGCTCATACTACCACAGCAGCAGCTGCAGCAGACGTGGCTGAGCGTGCACTGCAGATCCCAGCTGTGCCGCTGCACTGGGTGAAGCAGCTGCTAGCAGCTGGCATGATAGAAACCTATGCGCACCTGATACAGGCAGCACACAGCATGGTGGCAGGAGTGGAGGTGTGGGTGCAGGCACAGCACGAGCTGCGCTTGCACACTGACATGCCTCCATCTGCAGCAGCCATCTGCTGCCCCAGCACATGGTTAACAGTGAGTGGCTTGGCACACAGCAGCTGCAGACAGTGCATTTGCTTGGTGGCTTCATTTTAGGCGCTTAAGCAAACAACACATTTGAATTGCATTCTTCAGCAGTCCTGGGCACTGTTCACAACAGCCCCGCACCACACATCCCAATCTGTTCCCTTGTGTATATGGTAGGGACCACACACCAGTAACCTATGCTCCCCATGGAAGAACAGCACACGTAGCTGGGCTCCTTAAATGGGTTTCGACAACATGGCAGGCAGCGACTAGTCTATTGCCAGAGCAGCGCCTACAGCAGGAGCTGTTGCAGCATGGGCGCTGCTGGTTTAAGTGCGTTGCAGTTGCCCTATGCAGTGATGAGTTTGTGTCGCTGCCTGCGCTCTCTTATGCCGACTGCAGACGAATGGCCCTTTGGGACCTCGCTGGAAGGAGTGGAGGGAGCTGCAGCCTCACCTCACCACGCCTGAGCTGCTGCAGCTGGCCATGAACTGCAGCATGCTTACAACAGCAGCAGGCGTAGCAGCGCGCAGCTTGCCAGCGGACCTAGAGCCGCAGCTGCTGCGCAAGCTGCTGTCCACAGCAGCCAAGCACAAGCACGCCCGCGCAGCTAGCTGCATGCTGGGGTTGCCGTTGGTGCAGCAGCACTTGGATGCACCCACGCTGAAGGTGCTGCTTAGGATGCTGATGGTGGCTGTTTCAGAAACAGGCGACAGCAGATACATGGGACAGCTGGCGCGGCAATGGAATTCACTGAGGCCAGCAGCAGAAAGCATGGCCAGTGATGTGGTTCTGCAGCTGCTGCAGACAGCTGCGCACCTCAGCAGCTCACCATGCACAGAACAGCTACTACGGCTGCCTGCAGCGCAGCAGTTCAGCATTGAAGACGTGAAGCCGCTGCTGCACACTGCTGTGGTGCATGGCGAGGAGCACTGCTTCGTTTTGATGCTTCAGGAGCTGCCTGCAGTAGAGCATCTCGGCACAGTCACTGTGGAGGGGCTGCTACAGACAGCTGTGCAACATGGCAGGTACTTTTGTGCCTACTTTCTGCTGGGGCTGCCTGCAGCCGAGCTCCTCAGCACTGGTGAGGTGCTGCTGCTGCTGCAGAAGGCACTGCGGAAGGGAGCTGATATGCCCAAGCACATGGCATGGCATGTATGCTGCCTCTTCAACCTGGTGTGGAGGCTGTTGACAGAGATTTTTCTATTAAATTAGCATGCGGCATGTAAGTATGCTGTAGGTATGCCGTGCTGCAGCTGCTGCATGTGGCAGTGAGGTCTGGCATGAAAGGCTGTGCAGAGGCGTTCTGCCGGCTGCCAGCAGCAGCATTATTAGGCAGCGATGAAGTTGCGCAGCTGCTTTCAGCGGCAGCTAAACGCAGTGCTGAGGCATGCATAACACCACTGTGCAGGCTGCAGGGAGCAAGCTCACTGAAATTTTCAGGATGAGATCTGGTAGTTTCTATCCTTTCCAAGGGCCGGTCTGCGTTGCTTTTTTCTCTGCCCAATGCACCTGTCATTGGCTCCCCAACGGGCGAAGTTACTTGTTTACCTTCCAAAATGTGAACAGCAACGCAGTAGCACAGCTACTGCAAGCAGCTGTAGAGCACCGCAGCCCAGGTTGTGTAGGGAAGGTCATAGACTTGCAGCCAACAGCAGAGTGCTGCAGGCAGTTGCCAGCAGATGCAGTTTCAGCGCTGCTGCATGCGGCAATCAAGCACAGCACCTTTGAGATGACACCCAGCCATTCAAAAACATGGTGCTGGCCAGAGCACCAATGCACCTCCCTCAAATTCCTTTGAACCGCAAGCTAAGGTAACTTACCTTGAAGCTATCATTACCTCGCAGGCCGCTGATCGGCAGCAGGCACCACATGGTCCCGGCTCTAACTCGATTGTCCTGATCATCAACATCTTCGTCATCCAACAGGTTAACATCAAGCCATAGCACATTTGCCATCAGGCCACGCGCCCCAACGCGCAAACGCCATCACCGAGCATACACGTATTTACTGTGACGCCTCCCAGCTGGCAGCATAACACCAGACTTTGCATGTGCTGCACGAGCACAGATGCATCTGCATGGCTGCCAACCCTACCACACATGCCCAAAGCTGCTTACACTTGAGACATTATAACAGCACACAGCACACAGCCTAGCATGGCTATTTGAAAAAGGGTTCTCACCTGGAACTCAACAGCCCTAGCAATGGATCTGACATAACCATGGGCAATCCAAACCATCCTCTCCTTCCAATACTCGCTATGAACATGCACCGAGCAGTGCTCGGCAGAAAATCACTGACAACAAACACATGCTGCATGCGTTGCGCAAGCACAACCAACTGCCTTGCAGCATGCCCACGCCTGCACGGATACTCGCTCTTAGTGCACTTAGGCCTTCACAACAAGTGAACCTGGCTGTTTCAACTCAGCAGTCTGTGCAACACCACAATCTCACCAACCACATGCATGCCTGCACATGCGGGACGAAGCCAGATCCACCAGACGTGATGTCAACAAGACTGCTAAGGCTGCTGACCCCCGCACACGACACCGGCAGTAGCCATGCTCGCGTCCTCAAACTGGAGGCCCGAAGCCAGACCCGCCAGACTTGATGTCCGCAATGAGGCTGCTCACGCTGCTGAACAGCCCCGCACACGACACCGCCAGCGATAGCGGAATCACCAAATGGCACAGCCACAGCTCGCCGCGCCACATCTTCCCGCCAAGCAGCTTCAGCGCAAACCAGCACGGCAGCGTGTACGCGCACACCAGGTATGTCGAGGAGGCCACAATGCCCACAAGGCTTGAGAAGTAAGGCAGGAACATGCTCACTAGCCAAGAGTATGAGACGACAAAGGCAGAGGTGAGCAGCCAGCGCCAGCGGCAGTGCTCGGAGGCGGATCGGGCATTGGCGGAGCCGGGGTGGCCGGCTGCACGGCCTACGAGCACCATGAGGTTGTGCGTCCTGTGGGGAACAGCAGCAGCAGCAGCAGCAGCAGCAGCAGGAGCAAGGGGAGTTGGCAGGAGGGCAGCAGGGTAAGTGAGGTGGCACATGCGTAAGGTGTGCAGCGCTGCCGGCTTGCAGGGCGCTGGGGATTGCTGAGCGGAGACAAACTGTGTGTTGTGATGCTGTTTCTCTGCGCGTCTCGGGCAATAGCTGCTGCTGCACCCATGCAGCAGCCAGCTGGCGCTCTGTACTGCTGTACCGCTGGGCTGTGGCAGCAACCAGCCAGCTGGGGCACTGTGATACTGGACTGCTAGGCTTTCACAGCAAGCACGTGAGGTCAGTGCTGCACTGCTGCTCACCAGACATTGAGGTTCACCAGGTACTGCGCAAGCGCCTGCAGCAACACACAAGGGCACAGCAGCAGCGCACGTGAGACAGTGAGGCGGGCAGCAGCTGGTGAGCGCCATGTAGCCAGACACAGACATAGCAGCAACAAGCATAGCCTGTGCCTCATGTTGCACAAAAATGCTGGCCATCCTGCTGCACAGCCCGCAGCGCTGCTGCAGCTGGAACCCACAACAAGCACTTATCATGAGTACAACCCCTGCTGCTGACCCCCAGATCTCAAGCCCACCTGGATCAGGATACAGCCTGCTGCTACACGCGCCAAGGGGTTCTCCCCAAGGCTGAAAATGACAATGTCGGCCACGTCATGCCCCTTGGACCAGTAGCCGGCTGAGGCCAGGCCCGCGTACAGCGCGGACATGATGACCGTGCACACGTTGATGGCTTTTGGGAACTCGCTTGGCTGCTTCATGTCTGTCATGAGCTCGGTGAAGGCAAACCTGCGGAGCAGCAGCAGCAGCAGCAGCAGCAGCAGCAGCAGCAGCGTGTGGGCATACTCATGTTTAAAACATTGTGTGTGAGCTGCAGCTGGCATGATGCCTGTGCAACAGTTCGCGGGCGGGCTCAACCGCACGCAAGTCAGCGGCGTGTAGGCAGCAGCTAACGAGCTAAAGAACAAAACCAGAAAGTGTTTGTGAGCCGCGTGTCACCCAGCTTGAGGCGGCCAGATGCAAGTCGTGACAGGCATGCGATGGTTGTGCATCACAGTAGCTGCTGAGCAGTTCATCACAGAGAGTACGCTGAAGTCTGACAACAGCAAGCACGAAGTTACTATCGTTTGATATGTTCTCACTGGCCACCGTACGCAGATACAATTTTCAAGCTGTCACTGCTGTGAATCTCATCAAAGCCGGCAAACTGTTGTGAAGTGTACTCACTGGCCGCCGTATGCGAACACCATGTTAAAGATGGCCACTGCTGCTTGTACAATTACTGCCAATCTACTAACAATACTGGAGGTTGCCACAGCACGCACGATCAGCAAGGTGCTCACTGGCCGCCGTACGCGAACACCATGTTGAAGATGGCCACAAACTGGCGCTCACAGCCAGCAAGCCAGACTTTTCATTCAAACATACGCAGCTGCAGCTGAGGACATTATTCAATACTCACTGGCCGCCGTACGCGAAGACCATGTTGAAGATGGCCACGAACTGCCGCTCGTAGTTGCCGCTGTTGCGCACTAGCTCCGTCTTTGCATTGGGATCTGGGTCGCTCAGCAGCTGGTAGATGACGATGCCAATGGCCACAAGCTGTGCGCTGGTGCCTGTCATGAAGAACCAACTGAGCTCAGATAGCGCCCGGATCTGCAGCAGCAGCAGCAGCAGCAGCAGCAGCAGCAGCAGCAGCAATGGTGCTATCAGTAGCTGGTAGATGACAATGCCGATGGCCACAAGCTGCGCGCTGGTGCCTGTTATGAAGAACCAACTGAGCTCAGATAGCGCCCGGATCTGCAGCAGCAGCAGCAGCAGCAGCAGCAGCAGCAGCAGCAGCAATGGTGCTATCAGTAGCTGGTAGATGACAATGCCGATGGCCACAAGCTGCGCGCTGGTGCCTGTTATGAAGAACCAACTGAGCTCAGATAGCGCCCGGATCTGCAGCAGCAGCAGCAGCAGCAATGGTGCTATCAGTAGCTGGTAGATGACAATGCCGATGGCCACAAGCTGCGCGCTCGTGCCTGTCATGAAGAACCAGCTGAGCTCAGACAAGGCCCGGATCTGCGCAGCAGCAGCAGCAGCAGCAGCAGTGGCAGCACATTCATGGCGACAAGTTCAGATGACGGCAGTCAGGCAGGCAGAAGGTGGCCACGAGCTGCGCGCATGAGCCTGTCATCATAACCAGTAGATCTCGGACAGCGCCTGGATCTGCAGCAGCAGCAGCAGCAGCAGTTGCTTTCAGCTATTAGAGTGACAGACCTTGGCCACCAGCTGTGCGCTGGTGCCTGTCATGAAGAACCAGATGAGCTCAGACAGCGCCAAAGCTGCAGCAGTAGCAGCAGCGGCAGCGGCAAGGATCGATCACCCAATAGCAATCAGCACTCGGTGGGCTGAAGTGAACATCAATGTGCGCAAGGAAACTGTGCCCACAACACCTCTATTTTGTCCCGCTGCCCCTTTTGATTGCCCATCTGAAGCCTCCTCTTTTCAAAAACTCCTGTGCATGCCCATGTGCACAGCACGGCAAGCGCTGCAGGTACACACCTGCGTGAAGAGGCCAGCCATGACCAGCACCGCCAGCCGCCATCGCCAGATGATCAACCAGCCAGCTATAGGTAAAACCCTTTCCCCAACAAAAAAAACAGCAACACCAGTACATACTGTTAGGTACACACCTGCGTGAAGAGGCGTGCCATGACCAGCACTGCCAGCCCGCACTGCCGCATGGGCGGCGCTGAGTCACCCAGCGCATGCTGCAGGCTCTGCGTAGCTGCCAGGTGCAGGATGACACAGCCAGCACTGCTAATGTGTGCACATGCATGTCAGCAGAAGCACTGCCAGCTGAAGCAGGCCCTGCCCTGCCAACAAAGACAAGCAAAGTAACAACAAATGCCGCCAGCTGTGCTATATCTTATATGCAAAACTGAACACAAAGACACACACCTGCGTGAAGAGGCCTGCCATGACCAGCACTGCCAGCCCGCACTGCCACATGGGCGGCGCTGAGTCACCCAGCGCATGCTGCAGGCTCTGCGTGGCTGCCAGGTGCAGGATGACACAGCGCGTGGCATCCAGCGAGTAGATGATGACATAGACGATGGTGCGGCCCTTCTTGCCTGCTGCCTTTTTGCCTACATCCCCAAACAGCACTGCGGCAAGCAGAAGCGCCCCAGTATAACAGCGCAAGGACGCAGCATGGACACATCGCAACATCAGAGTAGGTGTGAGAGGTGCAGAGCAGTTGATGAAGAGTCTGCAGTATGGATGACTGATAAGTAGGGTGCTTGAAGTAAAAGGCAACTGGTGTTTGGCGTTGCATGTGCGTGTGAGGTCGTGCATCGACTTTCCTGCAAGCATGCCAAGACCGTGCATAATGCAGGCAACCAAGAAGACGCGAAACCACACGCCACAGGCAGCACCTGCTGATAAGCTGGGTTCCACGACACAAACACAGCACCAGCCAACCCTGCAGCTGTGTTGTAACTGTTAGTGTGTTATAACTCTACCTGCGTGGGGCACCGCTGCATACAGCCTGGTAAACAGAGATCCGGAGTATGCTGTGCTGAGCGCCAGCAGCACAGTGATGGCTGCAGGAACAGCAGCAGCAGGCAGGCAGGCAGCTGTGAGCAGCCTGATGTAAACAGGAAGCTGCATAGCCCATGAGCAGTAGCGGCTGATGACCAGCAAGACAGCAAGTTGCAATGTACTCTGACACGGTCAGCAGCATTGCTGCCTGGCCTGGCCAGGAGTGAATGCCAACAGCTTGATAGGGCGCAGCACGAACTAGTGAATTACAGGAGCTGTGCGACATCTGTTGTTGTAGCATCTATTGCATTGGTTGACAGTATCTCAGCACTCACCAAGAGCTGGGATCCACCCAAGGCGAGCATATGCGCTAGGGAACAGCCACAGCCCCCAGCCCAGCTGTAGCGACAGCAGTGCTGTGGTGGTCTGCTGCCAGCTGCAGCGGCTCACACCATGCTTGGTGTGGCTGAGAACCCTGCGAGGAAGAGAGCCGGAGTCTGTATGATGACTTGCAGGACAATGTGTGGTTTAGGCCATGCTGTAGCTTGGCTCTGGTGCTGCTGCTGCTGTTGACGCTGTTGGTGAACGGCATCTGATTGCAGACTGCTAGCTAGCTTCATTGCAGGTGCTTTGAAATGGTGTAGCTCAACTAATTGGCTTTAATTGCTCGGCGTATGGGCCCCGCATGGGCTGTGGTGACATTGCATCTCACCTTGCAATCGCATCCTCCTCGCAGAACTCCTCTCCTTCAGGACCATCAGAAGCCGATCGTGTAATCAATGGTTCTCGTACATCTACCTCGACATCCACCGGGTCTTGCGGGGCTGCTGACTGCATGTTCGCGCAGTTCGTTTGTGGCTCACAGCTGTGATGAACGCATCACCAGCATCTGCTGTATGCTTGGGAGGACCGTCTGACACAACGTCGCTCGGCGCAGTGCGAAGATGACATGGCACTCGCATGTCACCCTTTTTCCGTTCCAGGTTTGACAGGTGTGCAACCCTGAGCTCTAACCTGCTCCAATTCCTCGTCATGTAAATCTCCATCAGTGTTTCTAAAATAAAAGATTCAGGACACCGATGCCTGCCTCGGAGATCCGAAAGTAGGGTGGGTGAAGTCTTGCACAGTTTGTCTGGCAGTACCAACTGGCCGTAGCTCTTGCCATGTCCGACGATGTTCAGCCATGAGTTTCAGTTGAAAATTTCGTAGTTAAAGCTGTGGGCCAGAGGCACAGCCTGTGACATGCTGCACAAGTTCATGTGATGAAGGCCAGTCACATGACCGGCAGGGTGACCCTGCCCAACAGGGCAGCATCACGCTATGGCCTAGCAGCATGAACCATCAGCCGGGGCTATGCGCACCTTATGTTACAAACTGAAAGACACAGGGACTGCTGCAGCAATTCCGCAGTAGTGGAAATAACCGAAGGGGAGGGTAAGAAAAGCGACTGCTTTGATCCACACCCTGAATGCCTGTGAAAAGGCAGCTTTACGCATGGCAAATGCACCACTGCCTGTCCTCCTGCAAGCACAGCACACTCAAACCAGCTCAGCTGCTGCGCCATCGCCTCCTTTGGCCACTGCCCTGCCGCACAGCCCTTGATACCAATTGCCCCTGCCACTGCACCTGCAGCAACCTGCGCCGGCCCCCAGCCGCCTTGTCTCCTGCTGCACCGCTGCCAGCAGCTGCTGCAGCCGCGCCACCAACAGCACTACCTGCACTGCCGCCACTGCTGCTGGCAACGTCTTTCACACGTGGCGTTGCCTCTACCAGATCGCTCAGTGCAGCAGCAACGGCCGAATTGCTGCGCACTGCCGGCGTGCCGCAGCCCTCGCCGATTTGAATGCCCAGCTTTGAAAGGAAGCACAGCGCGCCCTTTTGCTCTCCCCTGGCTGACGCTGCTGCGCGCACCACTGCGATGAACAGCACCAGCAGCACCAGCGAGCCCAGCACCAGCAGCGGCACCAGGCCCTTGCGCTGCCTGCAGCACGGCAAGCAGCAGCAGCAGCAGCAGCAGTGCAGGCACGGATGGCAGAAGTGGCAGTCAGTTAACATGCTTATTGAGTAAACACAGCAGCTTGTCACCTTGATGAGGCTGGGATGATTCTCACCTCCACATGCACCTTACAGCACGCATGCTTGCAATAGCATTCCTACAGCCAGCTAGTCACTGCTGCAGCATGCCATCAAGCCCTGGGCCATATCACTATTCTTCCTGCAAGTCCCTAGCCAGAGCTTCTGTAGCTCTCAATGCTGCAGCTGCAACAGCAGCTGCACCATCCCGTCAAACTACACAAGCAACAGAGACATGTTTCCACTCACCCATCGAGCCGGCTCAGCCACCGGTCCAGCATGCCTCCAAAGCCAGCACCTGGCACAGCAGCAAACGTCTTGCCCCTGACCCTAGGCGCCCCCAAGCTCGCAGCCCCTGCATCTTCTGTGTGAGAGCCTGCACTGCCACCTCCCATAGCCACTCGTGCTGCCTCTGCAGCTATGCGGGCTTTAAGGGATGCATTCTCTTCCAGCAGGCGTGCCTGCTCCTCCCTGTGCTGCCTGGCTGTTTGCGCGCAGAGGTCCTTGTAAGCATCGAATTCTCGTTGCAGCTGCACCTTCTCCTTGGCTATGGCTGCCAGGTCAATGGACAAGTCCTGCAAGGAGGAACAGCAGAATGCTGCTTGGCAAACGTGTGCCCAGGCTATTGACATCGCTGAACTGCAGTGCTCTGCACGCTTGCATGCATGTACGTGTGCATGCATGGAAAGACAGCGCTGCTGCTGCCACCGGAACAGTACTGTGCAGCACAACCAGCTGGCGCGCACTGCTACATGCTCAGCCTGTATTCAGCTATCTTTCACGCTATTATGCTGCCTGTTGACCCACACAACTCATGCGACATTGGGGTCGATCGCTGTTCTGCATCTTCTGAATACTAAACACTAAACACTTATTACATACCTCTGGGTCTTCAGCCAGGTAGCTGCTGCGCTGCGTGCTGCTGCGCAGCCTGCTGAGGTCCGCCTGCAGCTCCGACAGCTGTGCTGCATGCTGCGCCTCTGCTGCTGCCAGCGCAACCTCTGCCTCAGCTGCTGCAAGCGCCCGCGCCTCCTCAACAGCGCGGTCCCTGCAGGACAGAGACGAACCGGATGCGCAGCCATATCCCCCTTCAAGGTAGCTGCCAGCCAGACAGCAATGCTGTCTGCTGAGCGTGAGCAAGTTGAGGTCCAGGCTCGTGCTGTCACCTTGCGTCTTTATGTGTGATCCACTTTTGCGGCAGCTTGGTTTGGCAGCCCCTATTCTTGACTTATACCCGCTGAGCAGCGCCACCGGCATCTGAGCTCCGATGCACTGCCTCACAACCCATATGCTGCATGCTGCTAGCTCCTGCAGCTGCTGCTTGGTTGCTCAACCCCCACCTGTCTTGCTGTTGAGACAGCAGCTGTTGCTTATGTCACAGCACGCACCTTTCGTGCTGGTGATGCAGCAGCTGCTGCTTCAGCGCCGCTACCTCTGCCTCCCGTGCTGCTAGCTCCAGTGCTGACCGTGTCTTCAGCTGAGACAATTCCTGCAAGCAGACGCAGCAGCAGCAGCAGCAGCAGCAGCAGCAGCAGCAGAATCCATGTGTTGAGGCAGGCTTTAGCGCTGCTGCAGCAGGCACAGCGCAGCTGACACACACAAACAGCAGAGCCAGCAAGGCAGGCACACCATGCTCAGGCGCGGCGCGCGTGCAGATGCAGTGGCACTGCTCTTGCAGTGCCTTGTCTGTGCTTCCATGCAGCCTGTCTGCTTCGTGGCCTGGCCACGCTTCCTGTCCCCTGTTGCATCCCCTCTTGCATCGCTTTCTGGACTACAATCTGCCTGCAGGCATGGCTGACGACATTCACTGATGTAGGCACAAGGAGCATCTGACTTCAAAATATAAGGGCTGCAGCAGCCCACCTGCAGCACCCGCTCCATCTCTTCCTCTGCAGCATCTGTTGCTGCTGTGCGGCCTGCAGCGTCTGCCTCCGCCTCCGCTGCTTCGCGCTCTGCTGCTGCTGACAGGGCATCCTTGAGTGCACGCTTCTGGCTGGCAAAAAGCCGCTTGCTCTCCTCAAGTTCCTGCAAGCATACACGTAAACAGCGGCAACAGTGGTTGAGATTGACTGGGCGGCTAGTTTTGGCTGTCCATGCCAGCGAAAGCATGCCCAGACTCCTCTCCTCAAGTTCCTGCAAGCCCTCCAGGAAAAAGCAGCTACACAAATTTACCGAAGGTGCTGTGTTTGGGCTGCCCATGCCAGAAAAATGCATAGCCTACAGTCCTGTACAAGAAACCTAACAAATGATCCACACAGGCACCTGCTATGCCTTGCAGGACAGGCTGGGCTAGTATCCTTGCACGCACAGCAGCATCGGGCAATGCCTGTCTAGCACCTCACCTCTGTGCGCTGTGCAAGCGTGAGCTCCAGCTGCAGCACAGTCTGCTCCAGGCTGCGAATAACTTGATCCTTTGGCGCTGCAGCTGCTGCAGCAAGCTCTGCCGCGCGCTGCTCTGCCCACTTCTCCTGCGCTGCCTTGTCTGTCACATCACGCTTTGACAGAAGTACTGCCTGCAAGCATGTTTGGTGAAATCGGTTGTAAGCAGGAGCATAACTTGCAGCTGTTGCACGTGGTGAAAGGTTGTGTCCACATCACGCAAGCGCACCAACAGCAACAGGTGGCACGTGAGTTTGCTGGCGTAACCCATCTGCTGCTGCTGCTGCGTCGCTGAATGCCTGCCGCGTACCTTCGCTGCTAGATCCTTCCTGGCTTCTGCCAATTCTTTCTTCAGCGTAGCTACCTGAGGATAGCAGCATACTTGTTAAGCAGTCGGCCATGCCAGGTCACACGCAGCTGCTGCTCAGCAAGGGCAGTTGTACCTGCACCTCCAGCTGCCTGTTCTTATCCTCTGGCTCCTGCTCCTCCGCCTCCTCTTCTTCTTCTTCTTCTTCAGGAAAGCCCCAGTACATGGTGCCGTCCATGGTGGCAAACTGGTGTGCTGTTGCAACACGCTGAGCTAGACAGCAGAAGAGAACACCTGAGACTTTGGTGGCTGGGTACCTAGGGACCGTTGCGGGCCGCACAGGGGTTCGTTCCTAGTTCGGTTCGCACACAGCTACGATTCGTATTGTCTTTGCTGGTAAGTACATGACGAGCCGAGCGGGTTAAACGGCAGGTCACCGTACAGCACAGCTTGAGCCAAACTGCCAAGGATCTTAGAGGCACAGCAGCAACAGATATCGTCCGTGTCGACGTAATTGAAGTTTGGACGGGAAGCAGCAGCTTCTTGCATCGATTGGTTACGTGGTGCGCCCTGACCCTGCAGGTCACAGGGCATTCACCAGTGACAACTGCAGGCCCTGAGGGATGTCTGCCTATGCACTCGTAATGGCTCATCTCGGCTCCATGAACCTGATGTGATTGGCAGCAATATAGTCACACACAAAGGTAGCTGAAGAAGCAGACCGGCTTGGTCGTCTTGGCAAATGGGCTGTACATGTCGCGACTGCATGCAGTGCTCATACCCATCGCCCTGAGATATGCAGGCAGCCTGTGCCTCACCACTTCAAGGTTTGGCAGCTGCATCACAGCCATGTTGTGCTTGCAACTTGGCGACTTATGCCACACTACTGCAGTGACTGTACATGCGTAGCTCACAACCGCAGACACACCAGTACTGGCCGTCACACAAATGATGACAATATTGACATGATGGTGCTGGCATGATGTCATGATAGCTATGCCTTCCACGCTCAGCCCACAGCAGTGGGCTCTTCATACACCCGCATACAACAACGTTGCTGAAAGCTGCTTGCGGGTGTGTGCTGATTGTGGTGCTGTTACGGTGTGGCTCCGCCTGCAAATGCCACTGCCTCTGCAGCCTCAACCGCCAGCATTGCCTGTCGTCCCCGCTCTAAGCGCTTACGTAGCAAGCAGCTATTGCAGATGCACGTGTCTGCTGACCACACACCATCCCTGCGCTCAGCCACTCCACGGAACTTGCTCCTCATCACTTTGAGGTTGGACAGCCGCATCACAGCCATGTTGTGCTTGCAACTTGGCGACTTGTGCCACACTACTGCAGTGACTGTACATGCGTAGCTCACAACCGCAGACACACTGGCCATCACAAATGAAAACAATGAAAACAGCATTGACATGATGGTGCTGGCATGACATCATGATAGCTATGCCTTACACACTCAGCCCACAGCAGTGGGCTCTTCATACACCCGCATGCAACAGCGTTGCCGAAAGCTGCTTGCGGGTGTGTACTGATGTGGTGCTGTTACGGTATGGCTCCGCCTGCAAATGCCGCTGCCTCTGCAGCCTCGACCGCCAGCATTGCCTGTCGTCCCCGCTCTAAGCGCTTACGTGTCAAGCAGCTATTGCAGATGCACGTGTCTGCTGACCACACACCATCCCTGCGCTCAGCCACTCCACGGAACTTGCTCCGCATAACGTTGAGGTTGGACAGCCGCATCAGAGCCATGTTGTGCTTGCAACTTGGCGACTTGTGCCACGCCAGCTCCATGCGTGGGATGTGTGCAATGGCAGCTGCTCCTGCCGCACTTGTCGCTGCTGCAAAGCCATTATGAGACAAGTCCAGCAATAACTCGCGCAGCTGCGGCGCCTTGCTGCCAATGGTCTTCAGCAGTACATCGCACAGCAGGACACGCACCAGCTCTAGCCGAGTCAGGTGCGGCATGCCTGCGAGCGCAATGCCCCACTGCTGAGCCTGCGCCTGCGCTTGGCGCTCTGCTTCACCAGGCAGACCCTCGCCCGCCCAGCACACATCAGCTGGTGCTCCAGCGTCTGTGCTGAGGTTGCGTAGCGCTGTGAGGCTTGATAGCTGGCTGAGCTGCCCTGCAGGCAGCGGCCATCGCGGGTGGTGATCACCTTGTATGATGTGCAGCGCTGTGAGCTGAGTCAGCGTTGCAACAGCTGCCAGCCCTGCAACAGCAGCAGCAGCAGCGAGAGCAGCGGCTGTGTCAGCAACAGCATAGGGATGAGCAGAGTGCTGTGCACTAGCAGCGCGGCTAAGAAAGATGTGCTGGTGCGGCTGGTCAATCTGTGGCTCGTGCAACAGCGCATGCAGCAGCAGCGGCGTTCAGCATTGTTTGGCAAGTGCACAGAGATGCTGCACTGGTATCACAGGGCATGACACAAGTTTGGCAACAACAGAGATTCGATGTTGGTGCGCATGTTGCCGGAACATCATAATAAGGTATAGCAAACACTTACACTTGACTTGGTGCTCTGGTTGACATACGGTTGGCACAGTACACTCGAGCACCCTCAAGTAGGGCAGCTGAGCAAGCGCTGCCATGTGCTGCGGCTGGTAGCGCACAATGCCCCCAACGTGCTCCCACGCCCAGTCGACTGATGGCCTTCCAACGACCCTGCCTGAGAGTGTGGTGAACGCCGGGCAGTGCAGCAGCAGCTGCTGCAGCTGCTTCAAGTGCTGCGCAATGGTGAGCAGGTCGCAGGAGCTGTGACGGCAATGAGACAGGTCCAGCACTTGCAGCTGTGGCAGCAGCGGCAGCACTGCAGGCAAGCACAGGCAAGGATCTGCTGTGCTAGGAAGCTGCAGCCGCAGCTCCTGCAGGCTGTGCAGCTTGCTAAATGGTTGCAGAAGTGCTACAGCTGTCTCCTGGCAGCTGTCCTGTTGTAAGTCAACTTCCAGCAGCCTGGCGTGCGCAAAGGCAGCTGCCTGGCGGCCTGCTGCTGTTGCGGCATCTGCAGACTCTGGCCATGCCATGCGCAGCTTCTGCACGTGTGCGCCGAAAGAATTGCTCCATGTTTTGCAGACCAGCCTGGCTGTCAGCAAACTGCCAAAGTCCAGGTACTGAGGCAGCACCTGAAGTGTAGCAGCGAGCGCAGTGCCTTTGCTCAACTTCAACGCAAGCAAGCTGCACCGCTGCTGCTCAATTCATCCCCGGATCGTGAAACTTTTGGCATGCATCATTTGTGAGTGTGAACTTCTTTCTAAACACGCAGCAATCACTGTGATCACCTGCAGCAGCTGTGATGGTGCTGCCCAGCTGATAGAAGCTGGGGCGAGGCTACACTCCATATCAGCAGTCTTTCAGCTCCACGATAAGAATCTGCATCCTATTGCCTTATCTCACTACAATCAACAGCACAACACGAGCCACATGTGTCGCACAATTCACCGATGTCCGGTGAACTTATTTCGGCAGTCACAGGGTGTCAAAACAACTGTTGAGAGAACAAAACGCCTGGAGTGCGCCAAACACAACCATTTGCTGAGGGCAAGGCAACGAGCTGTTCCAGGTTCAACCCTGCCAGGTTACAAGGCCATTAGGGTTGTGGAGAAGTTGTGCTTCCTCTCTGGGGTTACCGCGGACTCAAGCACTCGAGTTTCCAGCAAACACAGCTGTATAAGCACCAAAGCAAGGCACTGACTACCGCCTGCTGCTTACATGGCTGAGCTGCTGCCTCACCACATGAGATGCTTGCCACAAGAGGGCCTCAATGCAGTGAGTGCACCTGCTGCAAAGCCACGCAGCACTGCTTTGCTCTATTTGCGCTGCCCGCGCTGCAGCCACGTCCGTCCCACCGCCACCCCCGCAGCTGCCAGTGCAGCTGCAGTGCAAGGACGCCGTACGTCAGCGCTGCGTTCAGCCGCTGCACGACTCGTGCAGTTGAACTGCAGCTGCTGCCGCCACTCCTCCCTGTCGTCAATGTGTGGGAAGGGCTGCTGTGGCACTGCCTGCAAGCTCGCCGCACTGCTGTTTTCTAGCTACGCTGCAGCCACCTGTGCCCCAGCGCTACCCCTGCCGCCGCCAGCGCAACTGCAACCGCAGGAATTCCATACGTCAGCGCTGCATTCAGCCGCCGCATATGCTGCAGCCGCTGCCGCCACTCCTCCCTGTCTTTGATATGTGGGAAGGGCTGCTGTAGCACTGGCTTGCCCAGAAAATTGCAGAGCGGGCCCCAGCCCTGGCTGACCTCAAACACCAGCAGCCTGTCAGCCGGCACCACCTGCAAATGCAACCACAGGAGAGGAAGGCACAGCCGTTGTATTGTCCACATTCGCCAGTGCTGAGAGCACTGCTCTTTCAGCAGCTGCACGCAAGGTGGCAGCTGGCACCACCATGTCGAGCTTGCTTGCAGGACAGCCAAGCTGGCAGCAGCGCTTTCCTGCAAGCTCCCCCGCATGTGATGTATGTCAGCAGCTGAGCGCTCGCTGGCAGGCTGCCAAAATTCAAGGTGCCAAACAAGGTATCCTGCGTGCCACGCATTAGAATGCACAATATTGTGCAGTGCGTCCTTAGGCGGCCTTAGGCGGGCTGAGGGGCTGCTTTCCTGCAAGCGCACCTGCATCACCTCTTGGATGTGCTGCTTGAACAGCTCCTTCGCCCTGTGGGGGTCGTCAGGAAAGCAGCCCTGCGCAACATGCAGCAACAGAGGCAGTGCACAAAGTGCAGGGCCTTGCAAGCCCCTGGCAAAGCCACTTGTGTGTGCATTTGTGCGTTTCCAGTGTACACCTGTGCTGCCTGCCGCTGCCCCTGCAGCACTCCAGGTGCTGCCAATGCAATACACATGAAGTGGCACACGCTGTGTGTGTCTTCAGCACTACATCATATGCAGCTGCAGCCCAGCAAATAACTTGCACTAGGTTCTCAGACATGCTGCATGCATTTGCCAGGCCATAACAGCCTATATTGAACAAATGATTTGAAGCATGCCCTAGCAGCGCCACACATGCATGCATGTATCGTGATGTGATGTGACGTAACACAACAGCGAGCCTCAGCTGCAGCTCGCCCTCCCACACCACCCGCCGCACCATGTCATTACTGCGCCCTGGCATCAGCTGCTTGTGGACAGCCGACACATACCAGGGCAGGTTGCTCATGGCCTGCACAGCAGCAGCAGCAGCAGCAGCAGCTAGGTTGACTGGCTGGAAAAGCAGATGGAGCAGGTATGTTGCGGTGGTGGCACGAGGCGCTGCTTTCAACTCAGCAAGCAGCTACACTACATCCTCTCTTCGGCTTCATATGCGTGGCAAGGAAAACATGTTTCATCACATGCCGAACAGCGAGAGCACCGTCAGCATTGTGCTGAGATGCTCAGCTGCAGGCCTGGTTTGTAGCTGTGACGGTGCGTGGCTTGAGGAGCAAATGTGAGCAACACATTCCAGATCCAGCACTGCAATCGTGGCGATCCAGATCCGGTGCGCCTGGAGTTGCAAGCAAGCAGCACTACTGCAGCTGGCAGCAGCTGCGCCTCAGGTGCAGGTGGGTCACCTGGCTCATCTGCCAGACTGTCTCCTTCATGCTTTCATACCACTTGTCGGGGTCGCGCACAAACAGGATGACCTGCGCAGCAGCAGCAGCAGCAGCAGCAGCAGCAGCAGCAGCTTTTGAGAGAGAGGCTCAGCCTGTACCATGCCAGTCAGCCGTCCGCCTACAGCTTGTTCACACCATTGGGGCTAGTATGCGGCATTATGCTTAACACTGATATGCCTGAAGCTTGCCCAAGCAGCTGCTCAACCCACAGCTTTACCCAGCAGCAGCGCACCTTTGCGTCTGGGTACAGCTCCACTAGCTGCTTATAGAATGCTGCAGCAGGCCAGTCAGTGCAGGCCTTGTAGCCACAGCCCTCAGCAGCTGCCTGAAGTCAACAGGTTTGCCTGGGGCGGCGGCAGCAGCAGCAGAGCAGACCTCAAGCAGCGGCCTGGGAGAACACTGGGTGGCCCTTGAAGTGAAGCACGCAGGCGAGCTCTGTCCAACCTGGACCAGCTGCATTGCGTGCACATTGATGCCAGCCAAAAGTCACATGATGCGGCATACTTTGTGCAAGAGAACGTTTAGGTGACCAGGCGATAACAGTCATGCCCGATGCCTGTCATTCATGTCAATACAACCTCTGGCTGGCGTGCGCTGCCAAGACCAGCTGCACTCTTGCTAGATGGTTTTATGCTGGCAGCACACAACATTGCCGCCGCCCTTGCTTGGTAATCAAGCCTTGAAAGTGTGTAGCCATGCATTGTATTGTTTAAAATCGTCATTTTGCGTGGATGCCTCACCTTCTGCTGCGCGCACCCATTGTGGTGCATGCCATGGGTGCTTGAAGCACTCCATCATGTGGTAGCAGGGCAGCCCTAGCTCATCAAGCGCCACCTGCCGATGACAATTACATCACGTGCAGCTACAATAAGTGTGACAGGTGAAACGCCTGAAGCTGCGGTCTTGGCGTATGCACAGCAGCTGAATGGGTGCTGTTGCTGTTGCATGAACAGCAGCAGCAACCATGTGTTGTCCTTGTGCCTTGAGCTGCGGCCTCACTTTCAGCGACATTGTGCCAGTGCGACCCCATCCAGCACCGATGACTTCCATGTCTGCTTAGTTCAAGCAATGAGTGCCTCGACAACTTTCAGTTGGCTTGCACTACGCTGCAGTGTGATGCGCCCTTGTGCTGTCACAGCATCAGCTGCTGCTCATATTCGTTTACAATATCCGTTGTTGTTCTTACTGCGGGAATGCGGTAGGCTAAAGCTGGCGTCGCAACCGACTGACTCGGACTGGCTATACCTCGGACGTAACCTCGGACGTCCGAATGCCGCTTTGTACGCCCGATGTAGCCTCGCACACGGCCAGGGTGCAAACAAATACAACACAAAACGTTTTTGAACTGCAAACACCAGCTAAAAGCATCAAATGCCCTGCCGGTACCAGTGCTGTCCTGTTACATGCTCGAACGGCCTGCTGCTGCTGAGCTGGCAATCGACACATCTGCAAACAAAGCCCCATGCGCATCATCATAGACACACATCAAGAATATATCGTCAGCTTGAGGTCATTTGCCACTCTTAATCCAGCACTGGGCAAACTGCTGGTGTGCTGGCTTGCCATCTCAGTCAGCTGATCATCCACAGTTTGCAGCGTCAACACATTGACAACATCAACACATGTGCTTTTGGCCTGTCGGATGAGCGCTGTACATGATACAAACAGCGTATATATCACTGCTGTGCTCTAGCTGCTCTGCGAGCGCTGCAGCCACAGCCGCCCCATTGCCACCCCTGCCGCCGCCAGTGCAACTGCAACCGCAGGAATGCCATACGTCAGCGCAGCATTCAGCCGCCGAATATGCTGCAGCCGCTGCCGCCACTCCTCCCTGTCATTGATGTGTGGGAAGGGCTGCTGTGGCACTGGCTTGCCCAGAAACTTGCAGAGCGGGCCCCAGCCCTGGCTGACCTCAAACACCAGCAGCCTGTCAACCGGCACCGCCTGCAAGACAAAAAAAACAGAAAATTGAATATAAAGTGGCTGTTGCGGCAAATGATTGCTGTAGTAATTAGAGCACTGATCTCTCAGCAGCTGCACGCATCATGGCAGCAGAGCGGGGCCTGCCCTGAGTATCTTAAACGCCACAGCAGTTTGTCAGCCGGCATTGCCTGCAAGCGAATTGCGGCCCAGGTCTAAGGTTGCAGGACAGCTGACAGCAGCATGCACGTCCAGCTTTGTTGTCTGTCAGCAGCTGCACTCATTCTGGCACTTCTTCTTAGACAGTACAGCAGGTATTTTGTATCTGTCACCAGTAACATAAGTGTGCTGACGAAGACAAGCCTGCTATCAGGCCTGCGTTGGCCTTGCTTTCCAGCGCACGCCTGCCTCACTTCTTGGACAACAATGCTGTGTATTGCTTTTCTTTGAGATACCTGAGACTTTTGCTAGAAAAACGTGTAAATGATTGATTGACCTGAGACTGCTTATGTACATATTGCAGGCCAGAGGCAGCCCTGCATGCTGGCGCACCTGCATCACTTCTTGATTGTGCTGCTTGAACAGCTCCTTGGCCCTTTGGGGGTCGTCAGGGAAGCAGCCCAGCGCAACATGCAGCAGCAATGACGGCTTTGAGGCTCATCAGCACAGCAGTGCACACAATAGGCTGGTGCTGGAGGCAGCTGCCAATACGGTGCATTGGCAGTGTACTTGCATACTTCTTTGTGCATTAAACGTACTGCTCATTTGCGCCTTTCTGCTGGCCTTGGTTTGAGAACGTCCGGTCAAAGTTGAGGGAACAAGATGCATCTGGCGCAGGGCGCTTGTCAGTCCCTGAGCCTTCAATTGCATCAGAGTGTGCATTGCTGCCATGCCAATAAGCGCTCTCACTTGACTGACCTGCTGGTGGTATGTTTGATGTGCTTCGCAATAACGCGGTGGCTGACAGCTTACACCCTATAGCTACGCCCCAACGCTTTTTACAATCAATTTCACCTTCACATCTCCATCCCATATGAGCTTGTGCACCATGTCAAGCTTGCACTCCTGCCAGGGCTGATCAGCCTGTGCACAGTTGACACATACCAGGGCACACGGCGCATGGCCTGCACAGCAGCAGCAGCAGCAGCAGCAGCAGGTCACCGCAGCAGCAGCAGCAGCAGCAGCAACGCAGCCTGACCGGCAGACGCCACATGCATCATGGCATGATGCTGGATATTGTTGCTGCATGCTGCGGATTCGCCCGTGCTCGCAGAGCTCAGTGTCACCGGCACTAGAGAACTTCGGAAAGTTACTGTCACCAGCAGCAGCAGAACCTACAGAGCAGCAGCACCCGCAGACACAGCTGCAGTGGAAATAATCAAACGCCGGACGCATTTACTTGATCTGCTGTCAGCCATATAAAACAGCATGGCCTTCTCGGAGGTCATCGAACCGTCCGCCAGGCCCTGGCTGGGGCAGCACAGGCACGCATTGCTGCATCATGCGCGGCAGGCAGGAGGCCCACACACAGGTTTATTGTGTTGTCCGACGCGAACACAGCCCGATTTTCAGCAATTTACAGGCTCACTGCGCAGCAACAGGATCCATCAACGTCACCATCATCTTCAACATGTTGCTACTCACGCCGTAACCAGCAGCGCCAAGCACTGCGACTTTGCATCAAGCGAGTTCAACGCCTTCGACCAGCAACTCTTCGTGCAGCAAATCACCACGGGGATCCCGCCAACCGCAACTGCTGCAAGATTTCGCACGCAAACATCTGTCACGGCAGCTGCTGCTGCGACCTCAGCAACAACCTTGCTCAGTCAGCTGGCTGCTGCTGCTGCCTTGCTGCTGCCGGGGGTTGGCTGCACAGCCAGCATGCCTGCTGTCTTGAGCAGGAAAGCATACTCAAACGCGGTCTCCTTCAGCCTCTCAAACCTGCAGCAGCAAGCAGCAAGCAGTTGCAGTTCGGCACTTGTGAGGGATGGCTCTGGAGTTGTGAGGGATGGCTCTGCTCGACAGTGAGTGCACACCTTGACAGTGAGTGCACATCTCGACAGTGAGTGCTCATTTTAGCTTCCACTGCATGTACCAACACAAGCTGGGAGTTACACAGGTGACATCGCCCATGTGGAAAGCCAATGACAGGCGCATTGGGCAGCGAAGAACAACAATGGAGTCTCAGCAGCAGCTGTGCAGCTGAGGTGCTGCAGCTTGACCTCACCAGGTGCCAGGCTCCGGCCAACCCCGCTCTGATGCATACCGCAAGCACGGTGTCACGCTGAGTCACCAGCAAGTGACCGAACACAGTTGCTCCGAGTACTACACGTTGCGGCCAGCTGCCATGGCCTGCCATGCACGACGTCACGCACATCAAGATGTGAAATAATGAACTGTGTATTGTCGAACGGTCCAGTCGTGCAGCTCACCTGCCGGTGACGCTGAAGTGTCCCGCGCCCAGCTCGCACTTGAGCAGCAGCAGGTGGCTGTCAGTCTTCAGCTCACGCAGCTTGGCCACAAGCTTGGCGGGCTCCCTGCAACAGCAGCAGCAGCAGCAGCAACAACAGGCATTGGATTGTCAGCTGAGACAGCATGCCAGGCACAGGCATAAGGGTGAACTTTGCAGTGCTTGACAAGTTCAGCGTGCAGCATGAACTCCACACCAGCACAGCATCACTGCCAATGCATCCCGCCCCCAAAATAATGTCATGATGATGTTGTGCAGCGAGGCATCATATCACATGTGCCAGATGACCTGGAAATAGACAGATAGCGGTGTTGTATCGGAGCGACTTGTGACATGTCAACAGTGTGTTGCTCACCAGTACCCCACTCGTGGGTCATGCAGGCCGCCAGTCACCAAAATGTGGGGGTAGCTGCGCAGCAGCAGCAGCAGCAGCAGCAGTACAAAAGAGTTCAGCAGTGAAGTGCTATGTATTGCGCTGCTTGGAGCTGGGTCACAAGAACTGATGATTGCGTCTGCTCAGGTGAAGTTCTGGCTGCTGACCGGCTTGAGATCAAGCCTTGTAGCATTCATTTCCACAGCTCTGGCATGGCAGTCCGGCACTCAGTGGTGGTACTGTCTGCTCTCACATGCAGCATTGAAGTTGCCGCCCAACGCACTGCATGAGGCTGTGCGCACCGAGCACATCGCTGGTGATACAGGAACGTAGCTGTGCACATGAGAGAGAGTGAGTGAGTGACTACCCAGGCAGCTCTGCAGCTCCTGGGTAAGGCGAAGAGGGTGTGTGTGTCCATGGGTGGCGCCCCTGGGCTCCACACCCGCTACCTGTCCACCTGCGCCCTAGAGCAAAATGTGCACATGCAGGCACTGAATAGCTGCAGTGTGACGTTAGGTATGGTAATGCAGCGCACTCACTCTTGTGCCTTGACGTTGTCCACGGGGCTGTAGCTCTTCATGTACTCGTAGTAGTCAGGCTTCTGCGGGTTGCCCCACTCCTCCCACTCTGCAGCAGCAGGCAGATAGCCGAGCGATTTTGCATGCAGGTCATGCTGTGCAGGACTCTCACAGCGTTCACTGTGCGTGTGCAAGGTGCAACCGCTGTCCACAAACACGACTAGATCATCAAGCATCTAGTCGTGCTCCAAGGTATGGTGATGTCTGCGGCCTCACGAGTCGGTTGCAGTCTGCACGGCAGAACTGCAGATATGACAGCTGCTGCGGCGGGTGACTGTCATGTGCAGCACACTGCTGCTCACTGATGGTAGTGAGAAGGATCCCCTCGTCCAGCATTGTCGTCAGCGCAGCAACAAAGGGCACCCCCATGACCACACTGTTGAACAAGTCTGACTGCTACATGACTCAACACCAAACCGCTGTTTGCGCTCACCGATGGTTGTCAGGGGAATCGTCTCATCCAGCATTGTGGTGAGCGTATCAACAAACGGCACCCCCTTGAGCACGCTGTCGAAGTTTGAATCCTTGTCCTATCACACCAATCCATCAAGCCGCTGCACGCGCATGCTCTCACCAATGGTTGTCAGGGGAATCGTCTCATCCAGCATGGTTGTGAGCACGTCCACAAAAGGCACGCCCATGAGCACGCTGTTGAACAGGTCAGGGCGCATGTTGGTCACCGCGCCCATCAACAGCCCGCCTGCAGAGCGGCCTTCGATGGACAGCCGTGATGCGCTCGTATAGCGCTCCTGTTCGTTGGAAAGAAGGGGCAGCAGCAGCAGGGGCAAACTGTACTGGATGCTTGAACTGGAGTTAGCCGCATGTTTCACTGCGCCCATCAGCAGCCCGCCAGCAGAGCGGCCGTCTGTGGAGAGGCGCGAGGGGCTGGTGAAGCGCTCCTGCAAGGTGGCGTGGACTGAGCAGCAGCAGCAGCAGCAGCACTTACAAAGCTGACGTGCTTTGAGTGTGGCATGATAGGGTTGCATGTTCTCGTGCTGCTGCACTGCACCCATCAGCAGCCCGTCTGCAAAGCAACCTTCAGTAGAGAGGCGCAACGGGCTGGCGTAGCACAGTCGACTATTGGGACACGGCAACACAGCAGGGCAAGCCCTGCAGGGCCAGCTGGCATGTTGCTGACTGTTGCACACTTTGTCAGGGTGAGATGGAAAGAGTGGCGAGATGGAGGATTGCAGAACAGCAAGTGTGCAGCGCCAGCAGCAGCTGCCGCAGTAAAGCAGGGTTTGCAGGACATCAGCTGCGTGTGAGTGCTGGCTGCTTCTGTATTAGCGATTGCGGACGGACTCAAGCACGCGGCGCTTTGAGCACAATGTGACACTGAGGATGTCAATTTGCAGTCGTAGACAGATGCACAGCAGTGTGAACAGCAGAAGCCTGCTGCTGCAGTCAAACTCAGTGCAGTGACTGCACAGTAGCTGACACAGGCAAGTAGGAGGTGGTGATGCCGACCACCTTGCGCTTCTCACAATCTTTTATCAGAAATTGTCTTCCTCAAATGGGCTCTGAATATATCAAACCAAGCTGCCGCGTACATAGCAGCGAGCTTGCTGCTGTCGTTGCCGCGAAAAAATCGGTGCTCGCGGGCTTTCCCGACAGTGCACTGCAGGCTATGTCCCCGCCTGGAGTGTGAGTCACAGACATCAGAATGTGTTTTGTGCAGTCAGAGCTTCGCACACTGATGCCGAAGCTAGAAGAAATGCTGATGTGGCAGCAACATCGCCGTCGTAGGTGGTGCTGTATCAGCAGAGGGGGTATATGAAGGCTTCCTGCAATATTGAACATTGTTGCAGTGGCAGCGACTGAGTCTACGGCATGCATGCGTTCAACAGACGGTAAGAGTTGCATTCATTTTGTTTGTCTTGTCTTCTGCCGTGGTGTTGAACAGCATGCAGCACTGAACAGCTGCAGATGCCATACCTCCTGGCAGTCTGCAAGCCTTGCTGCAAATCCAACAATACCAATCCAAACCACACGCAAAGTTACTCATGCTAGAAGGTCCCCTCCTTACCTTGATGAGATGCTCCGCGCACGCGATGAAGTCGGTAAACGTGTTGCGCTTCTTGAGGTACTTGCCATCCTCGTACCACATGCGGCCCATGTCGCCTGTACACAGAGCAGCAGAAATGCAGATGTTACAACACCGATCAGATGTATTTATTGCCTGTTGCGCTTCTTGAGGTACTTGCCGTCCTCGTACCACATGCGCCCCATGTCGCCTGCAGCAAAGCAGCAGCAGCAGCAGCAGCAGATTACCAGGTATTTTAGCAACGAAAAGGTGTTGTCATTGCGTGTTTCAAGCTTGAGGTACTTGCCGTCCTCGTACCACATGCGGCCCATGTCGCCTGCATAAAGAGACACAGCAGCAGCAGCAGCAGCAGCAGCAGCAGCAGCAGCAGCAGCAGCAGCAGCAGCAGCAGCAGCAGCAGCAGCAGCCAGCATGCGCAAACGTTCAGAAATGGCACAGCACCATGAGATCAAACACTTCTTGAGGTACTTGCTGACCTCGTACCACATGCGGCCCTTGTCGTCTGCATGCACAGATAAACCCAATGAATTCATGACTTTTGAAGTTATGACAAGTTTCTATGGTATTGTGCTGCACAAACATCAACTACTGCACACATTCACGCGCGCCAGCATCCAGCAGCAACAGCAGCCCTATCATGGGGCCAATTTGTACCCGCACCTCCGCCCCTGATGTGTGCGATGGCCACGGTCCAGCCCCTGTCCAGCAGTGACAGCTGGTCCCTGCTGAAGCTGGGGTCGTACGGGTGCTCGTAGCTGCCGTACCTGCAGCGGCAGCAGCGGCAGCGGCAGCAGCGGCAGCAGCAGCACCAGCAGCAGCAGCAGCAGCAGCAGCAGCTGTCAGTGATCCTGCAGCAGCGGGCAGCTGTCATGCAGCTTGACCGCGTCTTCCTGACCTGCTGTGATTGTGATACACATGTGCAGACGAATGGCAGCCCCGACAGTGGCCAACGAAGAAAGCTGAGTCAGCAGAAACAATACAACAAAGCAAGCAAAAGTTAACATACCCGTGCAGCAGCAGCGGGTCTGTCCCATCCAGCTTGGCCAGGTCCATCCTGAAAGCCAGGCTGATGGGCACCTTTGTGCCATCGGGGGCCTGCAGCAGCAGCAGCAGCAGCAGCAGCAGCAGCAGCAGCAGCAGCAGCAGCAGCAGCAGCAGCACCACCGCTTTTTGGCGCCGCTTGATTTCATGCAGGCTGCAACTGCCGCTGCTATACTGCGCTGATGCCAGGTGCCCTGCCATGCATATAAATTTTGCACCATATGCAGCAGAGGTGGCCCATTGCTTGGCATGACGAAACGCATTCCGTTGCAGCTGCAGCAGCAGTGTGGGCCTGTCTGCTTGTGATCAGCGCACCTTGGCCCACAGGCGCTGCGTGGTGTAGTCCTCCTTGTTGAACCCGCCCAGAATGGGCTGCACCTTCTTCAGCGCGCGCTTGCCTGCAGGAAAAGCGACATCTGATGACTTGACTTTACAAGTAGTACGCGTGACGCTATGGTGAGCAAGCAGAACTAGCTGTTGAGTCGATGATCACCCTAGAAGGCACGAATACATTGCTGGCTTTGAGTGCTTCAGCTGCCGCGGCTGCTGACTGGTGCACCGGCTACATACATAAATCCATATCTCACCTGTGGCCATGTGCTGGTCGTACACGCTGGGGGGCGTGGTGAGGGAGCTGTAGCGCAACCGCAGCACCTCACTGTCAAAGTCGCCAGCCAGGCCTGCAGCAGCAGCAGCAGCAGCAGCAACACAATCATAACATATCTGCAGATCAAGCCCAGCTTCTTTGATGCGAAAAGCTACGCAAACGCAACTCACATGACTGTGTTTGTAATGACAATCTTGCGCAGCAGTCGCTCAGCACTGCAAATGCGCATGTAAGGAACACGCGCATTCGACTATCGCTGTCTATGGCACTAGTGTGAACAATCAGCTCCGTACCGCTGCCAACCAGCGGCAGAGCAACAGCAGCAGCACAGGCAACACCCCCCACTTACCGCCAGACAGCGCATATGCAGCCTCTTCAAACTGCACCACCTGGCCCCGCTTCCAGCTTCTGAGGCATGCTGCTCCCGCGCCTGCCAACGTCAACGTCACAAAATAGTTACTAACAAACAGACCGCGCCCCTACTCACCGCCAGACAGCGCTTACGCAGCCTCCTCAAACTGCACCACCTGGCCAGACTGACAGCAGCAGCAACAGCTGCAGCAGCAGCAACAGCTGCAGCAGCAGCAACAGCTGCAGCAGCAGCAACAGCTGCAGCAGCAGCAACAGCTGCAGCAGCAGCAACAGCTGCACAACCCCAAACCCCACTTGGTGAGCGGTACTCACCGCCAGACAGCGCGTATGCAGCCTCCTCAAACTGCACAACCTGGCCATCGCCCAGCTGCTGCGGCATGGCACCACCCTGCGGCAGCGCGTGCAGCACCACGCTCTGCTGCGCCCGTGCCCGCTGGCGCACCACCAGCCAGCGCGCCCCAATGCTGGCGCCCTCGATCTTCACGTCTGCACTGTGAGGCTGGATCACCTGCAGCAGAAGGGTTGGAAATGATACGCTTTATTGTTGAGATGCGCACCAACAGCCAGCGCGCACTGATGCTGGCGCCCTCAATCTTGACGTCTGCGCTGTGCGGCTGGATCACCTGCGTGTGGGCGCAGGTTGGAGCAGATATGTGTTTAGTTTTGAGCGCGCCACCAGCCAGCGCGCCCGGATGCTGGCGCCCTCGATCTTGACGTCTGCACTGTGCGGCTGGATCACCTGCAGCAGAAGGGTTGGAAGAGATACGCATTACTATTGAGGTGCGCACCACCAGCCAGCGCGCCCCGGTGCTGGCGCCCTCGATCTTGACGTCTGCACTGTGCGGCTGGATCACCTGCATGTGCGCGCAGGTTGGAGCAGAGATGTGTTAGCATTGAAATGCACATTACCAGCCAGCGCGCGCCGATGCTGGCTCCCCCAATCTTGACGTCTGCGCTGTGCGGCTGAATCACCTGCATGTAGGCACAGGTTGCAGCAGAGATGTGTAAAGTGTTGAGCGCACCACTAGCCAGCGCGCCCTGATGCTGGCGCCCTCAATCTTCGCTGGGCGACTGAGCTGTTCGGCTGTATCACCTGGGGGTATAAAAATGTGTGGGATGGACTACTGAGGACGGTTGCTACATGTAAATGCGACCTCCTGCAGTCTGCTGGAACCCATGCAGCATGCAGATCACAGACGCAACGACAACAATTTGCTGTCAACAGCAACACACACGCGGGATGTCAGCACAACAGCTGTCTCAAAACCAGCCACCCAGCCATTGCCCGCTGCTGGCAGCAGCACCAGCTGACAGGCTCACTGCCGAAGTCTGCGCTCACCGTCTGCTGCATTGGGTCCTCCACTGGTGCCACGCGCAGCTCGCTGTTGCTAGACCACTGCACAACAACACTGCATGCATGGCACCGCAGCCAACAGCTAAACAGCAAAACAGTCAACTGCATGTGGGCACGCACCGTCTGCTGCGTTGGGTCCTCCACTGGTGCCACGCGCAGCTGGCTGTTGGGCAGTGCTGGGTCACAGGCATATGGCAGCCACGTCACACCCATACCAATAGCCACATGACACCCACATGACAGACACATGACAAACACATAAGAGACAAAGTCTGCCAGTGTTGCACCGCAGCCGGAAGCACAAAGAAGCTCACTGCCACAGTGTTTGCTCACCGTCTGCTGGGCTGGGTCCTCCACTGGTGCCACTCACAGCTCGCTGTTAGGCAGTGCTGGGTCACTGCACAAACAACACTGCACTCATGGCACCGCAGCCGACATCTAAACAGCAGCATGGCCAACTGCACGTGTGCACCCACCGTCTGCTACGTCCGGTCCTCCACTGGTGCCACCCGCAGCGCTGTTGCTAGACCACTGCACAAACAACACTGCACGCATGGCACCACAGCCGACAGCTAAACAGCAACATGGCCAACTGCATGTGGGCACGCACCGTCTGCTGCATCGGTGCCTCCACTGGTGCCACGCGCAGCTCGCTGTTGGGCAGTGCTGGGCCACAGACACATGGCAGCCACACCACAACCATACGACACATGACACCCACATACATAGTCTGCCGGTGTTGCACCGCAGCCAGAAGCACAAAGAAGCCCACTGAAAAAATGAATGAGCTACGCGAGGTGTGTTCACAATTAACGCCCGCGCAAGTTAAGGAAGGGGACGTGTGTGGCGATGAGGATACCTCATGCGCCTCCACGCCTCCTACCATTAAGCCCACTGCCAATGTGTGCGCTCACCGTCTGCTGGGCAGGGTCCTCCACTGGTGCCACTCGCAGCTCGCTGTTGGGCAGTGCTGGGTCCCTGGCACATGACAGACACGTGACAGACACACAGCTTGAAGCCTTCACACCGCAGCCCACAGAAAGAAATAACCAGCTCAATGCAAGTGCTCGCTCACCGTCTGCTGCATCGGGTCCTCCACTGGTGCCACGCGCAGCTCACTGTTGGGCAGTGCTGGGTCCCTGATAGTGATCAGGAACCAGCCCTGGCTGCTGCTGCTGCTGCTGCTGCTGCTACCTGGGTGGTGCGAGATGCTGCAGGAGCAGTGGCAACAGCAGCACAGCAGCACGCAGAGCAGCACCAACAGCAGCAGCGGGTGTGAGGCAATGTGGTAATGGCTGGTCAGAGTGAAGCAACTGTACAAGTTGCGCATGGCAGCATTGCAGAACACCAGCTGTTACAGCTTTTTAACCTACCTGTACTCAACGTCTTGGATGCGCGGCAGCACCACCATGAACGTCCCATCTGGTGTGTCAGCAAGCATGAGCAGCGTCTCACTGGCCATGGTCCCCGCTGACCACACCCTGTGTGCCGAGCCACACACACCCCACCGCTGCTGCTCACCACACGCCACATGTGGCCGCCATCCGCAGCCCCCAACTCATCCCAGCGTGCTGTACAAAGCACTTTAGTTGTCAATCAGAGCACCCACCTGTACTCAACGTCTTGGATGCGCGGCAGCACCACCTTGAACGTCCCTCAGGTGTGTCAGCGGGCATGAACAGCGTCTCACTGGTCACCGCTGACCACACCCTGCTGTGTGCCTAGCCACGCACACACCACCGCTGCTGCTCACCACAATGCCACAAGTTGTCACCAGCCGCAGCCCCCAACTCATCACAAAGAGCTGTACAACGCAAACCACTCGCCAAACAATCCCACCTGTATGCAACGTCTTGGATGCGCGGCAGCACCACCTTGAAAGTCCCATCTGGTGTGTCAGCGGGCATGAACAGCGTCTCACGCGTCACCGCTGACCACTCTGTGTGCCTAGCCACACAAGCACACCACCGCTGCTGCTCATCACAATGCCACAAGTTGTCACCAGCCGCAGCCCCCACCTCATCACAACGAGCTGTACAATGCACGCCACTCGCTAATTACGCCCACCTGTATTCAACGTCTTGGATGCGCGGCAGCACCACCTTGAAAGTGCCCTCAGGTGTGTCAACAGGCATGAACAGCGTCTCACTGGTCACCGCCTTTCCCTGTGATGTACAGCTATGCACATCTCACACGCAACTGCAGCTCATCGCAAAGCCCCACATGCCTTGCAGTCAGCCGCAGCCCATCATAACAGGTGCCATGAAATGCTTGCCGTCACCAATCAGACCACCCACCTGTACTCCACATCCTGAATCCGCGGCAGCACCACCTTGAAAGTGTCCTCAGGTGTGTCAGCAGGCATGAACAGCGTCTCACTGGTCACCGCTGAGCCGATGTGGATGTACAGCAGCTGCTCGCTGTGGCTGCGGCCGATGCCCACATAGAATGACTGCAGCAGCAGCAGCAGCAGCAGCAGCAGCAGCAGCAGCAGCAGCAGCAGCAATGTTTGGACATTGGATGTACAGCAGCTGCTCACTGTGGCTGCGGCCGATGCCGACGTAGAAGGACTGCAGCAGCAGCAGCAGCAGTTTTAGAGGTGGGTTGTACAGCAGCTGCTCGCTGTGGCTGCGGCCGATGCCCACATAGAACGACTGCAGCAGCAGCAGCAGCAGCGGCGGCGGCAGCAGCAGCGGCGGCGGCAGCAGTTTGTAGAGGTGGGATGTACAGCAGCTGCTCACTGTGGCTGCGGCCGATGCCGACGTAGAACGACTGCAGCAGCAGCAGCAGCAGCAGCAGCAGCGGCAGCAGCAGCACCAGGGGCAGCAGCAGCGACAGCAATTTTTAAGAGGTGGGATGTACAGCAGCTGCTCGCTGTGGCTGCGGCCGATGCCCACGTAGAAGGACTGCAGCAGCAGCAGCAGCAGCAGCAGCAGCAGCAGCGGCGGCGGCGGCAGCAGCAGGAGCGGCGGCGGCAGCAGTTTGTAGAGGTGGGATGTACAGCAGCTGCTCACTGTGGCTGCGGCCGATGCCGACGTAGAACGACTGCAGCAGCAGCAGCAGCAGCAGCAGCAGCAGCAGCAGCAAGAATCATGGGCAGCAGGTGTGAACAGCAGAGTAGATGTACAGCAGCTGCTCACTGTGTGCTGCGGCCGATGCCCACACAGAACGACTGCAGCAGCAGCAGCAGCAGCAGCAGCAGCAGCAGCAGCAGCAGCAGCAGCAGCAGCAGCAGCAGCAGCAGCAGCACCGGCAGCAGCAGCACCGGCAACAGCAGAGACGCCAGCCTGTTTGATTGGCAGCAAGACTGGGCGGCAGGAACTCTGCTTGCAGGTTCTGCGAAGCGGCGAAGCGGCGCAGCAGCCATTGCTTGACGGTTGCATGTGCTGCGGCTTCAAAGCTGAGCAGAAGCTGACCGTGGCCGCCACGAAGGCTTCGTCCTTCTCCTCCCATACACTGCTGCATCTCCAGCACAAGGCAGGCGTTGCTGTAACAACCAGACTCGTGCTGCCTCCATCTTCTACACCACCCCGCACACCTCGCCCTCCTCGTGATTACTTGCATCTTCAAATTTTGCAGCACATCACATGCAGATGTTGCATCGCTGTGGCAATCAGAGCTCCACAGAGGGGTACCCCGCACCGGTGCGCACCTCGTCCTTCTCATCGTAGACCACGGGGTCCTCAGCGCTGGCGCTGCCCACTTTGTGGCGCAGCACCTTGTAGGGCCGGTCCAGGTGGTCCTGCAAGACACAGACAGTTGAACAGTCAAGATATTTAAATGATTTTTCAAGATCTTCGCTGTGGCGGAGCACCTTGTGGGGCCAGTCCAGGTGGTCCTGCAAGGCACAGACAGTTGTGCAGTTAAGATATCCAAAAAGTATTTGAAATCTTCGCTGTGGCGGAGCACCTTGTGGGGCCGGTCCAGGTGGTCCTGCAAGACACAGACAGTTGTACAGTTTAAGATATTTGAATAAAAGATTGAAATCTTCGCTGTGGCGCAGCACCTTGTAGGGCCGGTCCAGGTGGTCCTGCAAGACACCTATACTGCTGCTTAGTTTATAGATGTGTAGGACTCTTGGAACCTAGAAAGGCCGGAGCAGACTCTGCTCAGCACTGCAGCGCAACCTGCAAGCACGGTTGATGCGTACTGTATGCCTGGTGATGTGCGGCGCTGCTTGTGCCTGCTGCCCACCTTCATGATGTGAAATAGTGTTGCAATGTCATTTGCAACATGCGTTAATTGATCACGCTGTTCACCTCTACAGCAAAAAAATCTGCCACTCACCTTCACAACATAGAAGAGTGTCGTGTTGTCATTTGTGCCATGCGCTAATTGATCAATAACATCACGCAGCTCACAACTACAGCATACAAATCTGCCACTCACCTTCACAACATAGAAGAGTGTTGCGTTGTCATTTGTGCCATGCGCTAATTGATCAATAACATCACGCAGCTCACAACTACAGCATACAAATCTGCCACTCACCTTCACAACATAGAAGAGTGTTGCGTTGTCATTTGTGCCATGCGCTAATTGATCAATAACATCACGCAGCTCACAAATACAGCATACAAATCTGCCACTCACCTTCACAACATAGAAGAGTGTCGCGTTGTCATTTGCCCACACCACGTCACCGCTGGTGTCGGGGATGGGCGTCATAAGCTCCTTGCCAGTGGCCAGGTCCTGGTGGTACATGCAGGGGCAGTACAAATGCATGAGAGAGGCAGTACGGTTGCAGAAAGGCGAAGTGCAGGTCACCGCTGGTGTTGAGGATGGGCGTCATCAGCTCCTTGCCAGTGGCCAGGTCCTGGCGGTACATGCACGGGCAGTACAAATGCATGAGAGAGGCAGTACAGTTGCAGAAAGGCGAAGTGCAGGTCACCGCTGGTGTTGAGGATGGGCGTCATCAGCTCCTTGCCAGTGGCCAGGTCCTGGCAGTACATGCACGGGCAGTACAAATGCATGATAGAGGCAGTACGGTTGCAGAGGCAAAGTGCAGGTACAGAAATTGAGATGGCCAAAAAACTAGAAATAAAAATATTAGCTTTAAAGGCTCAGATTTTTTTTATGTATTTTTGGCATCGCGCTCGCTCATGTAGGAGGCGCACTTGTCTTGCAATGCATATCTGTGGTGTATTTGTGGTGTAAATCCCCACCTTGACGTGCAGCGTGTACTTCTCCCCTCCCACGGTGTCCTCAGTCCACGCCAGCAGCTGCTGGTTGGGAGACGTCTCGCAGCAGCCCACCTGCAGCAGCCAGCACCCACAAAGCACACAGGCGGCAGCAGCCACACATCAACTGATCAGCAACACATACCAGACAGTCTGGGAGATGTCTCGCAGCATCCCACCTGCAGCATCCAGCACAATGCAAATAAATGAAGGCAGGATCAGTAGTGCTCCATCTGGCACTGCAAAATGACCCTTTCTTATGCAGAATGTCTCTGTTCTCTATTTCTTCAAGTGCTGTTTGAAGGGCGCCTCCTGCAGCTGCTGCTGCCCCGGCTCATATGGCATGTCTGCATCCTTGTGTGGATCGTTATACAGGCTTGGCGATGTTGGACCTGACTATGCCACATTCCCCAGTCAACACCTTGTTTCACTGAGTTGCAGATACAAATGTACATCCACCCTCACCATGTAAAAGCTGTGCTTGCCCTCCTCCTTCCTCCTGTTTTCATCAAGCAGCACCCGGCCCAGCTGCTGCTGCCCAGCCTCATCTGACATAACTGACATACCTGCATGCTGTTTTGTTTATGTCATGTACATGCTGCTTGCTTGGCCTTATTCGTCCTGACAATGCTGCATTTTCAATCAGCAGCTTAAATCACCAAGCACCAGGCAATCGAAGACAACCCCCCTCACCATGTAGAAGCTGTGCTTGCCCTCCTCCTTCCTCCTGTTCTCATCCAGCAGCACCTCCTCAGGCTGCTGCTGCCCAGGCTCATCTGACTCAGCAGGGGCACCAGCGCCAGGCGCTACTGCACGCCTGCAGTGCACCGCGTACTGCTGGCCTTCCTCGGTGCGGGTGTAGTAGTAGTATCCCTGGTACCTGCAGCAGCAGCAAAATAAAAAGGGTTGAAAGTGCTGCCAACCGGACGCCTGCAGTGGTGTGTGTATTGCTGGCCCTCCTCAACGTGTAGATGTAGTAGCCCTCGTACCTGCAGCTGCAACACAGAGAGGTCTGTTACAGGGGTGGGCAAGCAGCAGCAGCAGCAGCAGCTGTAGTTAGTGTTTGTTACACATGGGGGCCAGGCAATTCCAGCCTCTTGAACTGGCGAATCATACCAGCCAGGTAGGGTTTCAAGTCCAACTCCGTCCACCACCACCATTCCGACGGAACAGCAAGTCTGCAGCCTCACTGCCCGCCTAGCAGCAGCGAAGAAGAAGAGGGGTTACACGGTGTGCACAGGCAACTACGTTGCAACGAACACCCGAAAATCTGGAACGCCGCAGATGATTCAGCAAAACAGGCTGTCACTCAAGAAGACTCCTAGCAGCAGCGGAGAGAGGTCGGTTACAGGGGCGGGCAAGCTATCGCCCTAGAGCGAGTCACTTGCCCCTCTTTCAGCTCACATATCATGAGAACCCGACAGCAAGCCACAAGCAGCAGCAGCAGCAAAGGGTTGACAGTCTTGCACTCAGCCAGCTTCCTGGTTCACTCTGTACAGCGATCCGCCTTAGCTCAGCTGGTCAGAGCGCACGGCTGTTAACCGTGAGGTCACCAGATCCTGGTAGGCGGGGTCAAGGCCGCGCGAGAGAGAGGTCTGTTACAGGGGCGGGCAAGGTATCGCCCTAGAGCGAGTCACTTGCCCCTCTTTCAGCTCACATATCATGAAAACCCGATAGCAAGCCGCAAGACGCAACCAAAGTAAAAATCCAGAGGGGAGAGAGGCTTGTTACAGGAGAAGGCAAGCTATCACCCGAGAGTGAGTCACTCGCCCTACTTTCAGCTCACATATCGTATGAACTTGATAGCAAGCCACAAGACGCCACCAAAGAAAACTCCAGAGGCGAAGAAGAGAGGTTACACGGTGGGCACAGTCAACTACGTTGCAAAGAACACCCGAAGATCTGAAACGTCGCAGATGACTCAGCAAAACAGGCTGTCACTGAAAGGAGACTCACCCCAGAAAGTCTCTGTGTGTGTGACTCGACACATGGCCTTGCAAGCAAAGCCGCCAGTCACATCACACGCAATGTTGATGCTAAACAACAGAAGGACTAGTGTAATCAGTGTCAGTGACAGCAAGCTGCACTTCATGCAGTGCAGCGGGCGGGCTGAATCCACAGACCAGTACCCACCAGCAGAAAAACATCTGGCAGGCGGTGGCCTGAGGCGACACACTGGGAAGGAAGAGCAGAGAACAAGCCAGATGCTGTAAGGACCGTACAACTACATTTTGCAGCAGTTATACGGGCAACTCACAGCTCCTGCAAAGCAAGACGGCTAGCTCCGGCGTATCAGAAGCACACAGGGAAAGCAAGTACATGCAGTGAAAAGAAGGCCATCACCGCCGCACCACACACAGAAGAAGAGGGGTTACACGGTGGGCACAGGCAACTACGTTGCAACGAACACCCGAAAATCTGGAACGTCGCAGATGACTCAGCAAAACAGGCTGTCACTCAAGGAGACTCGACCCCAGAAAGTCTCTCTGTGTGTGTAACTTGACATATGGCCTTGCAGGCAAAGCCGTCAGTCACAGCACACGCAGTGTTGATGCTAAACAAAGGCAGGACTAGTGTAAACAGTGTCAGTGACAGCAAGCTGCACTTTATGCAGTGCAGCGGGCGGGCTGAACCCACAGAACAACACCCACCAGCAGAAACACAGCCTGGCAGGCGGTGGCCTGAGGCGACAAACTGGGGAGAGAGAGCAGAGAACAAGCCAGCTGCTGCAAGGGCCGCACAACTACATTTTGCAGCAGCGATACACGCGCGCGAGAGAGAGGTCTGTTACAGGGGTGGGCAAGCTATCGCCCTAGAGCGAGTCACTTGCCCCTCTTTCAGCTCACATATCATGATAGGCGAGAGAGGTCTGTTACAGGGGTGGGCAAGCTATCGCCCTAGAGCGAGTCACTTGCCCCTCTTTCAGCGGGAGAGAGAGAGGTCTGTTACAGGGTTCAGCTCACATATCATGAGAACCCGATAGCAAGCCACAAGATGTAGCCAAAGTAAAACTCCAGAGGCATCTTGCAGCCCCTACCTCCCCATAAACCAACAAGTACATGCAGTGCAGCATGTGCGAAGTGCAGCACGAAAAGCAGCAGGGATAGGCACCACACACAAACCATTACCACGGAACACAGTATGCCAGGCAATAAAAGGCTCCAGAGGCAACGCTGCTGCTGGCGTGTGGCGCGCAGCCTTCTCAGCAGTGTTCAGCACAGTATTGCATGGTCTCAGCAGGGGATGTAGCTCAGTTGGTAGAGCGCGCGCTTCGCATGCGCGAGGTAGGGGGATCGAAGCCCTCCATCTCCAAGTCACATGACACAACCCAGTGCAAAGTACACGTGGCTATGGCTGCGGGCTGTGCACAACCAGCAGAGGTCATCCACAATCTCACGGATGACTCTCCAGGTTGGTGGCAGAAATGAATGAATGACTGAATGAGCTACGCATGGCGTGTTAAAACTCGCCACCCGCGTAAGTTAAGGGAGGGGGTGTGTGTGACGATGAGGATACCCCATGCGCCTTCACACCTCCTACCATGGTGGCAGAAATGACCATTTTGCAAGCTGGTGCTGCTTCATCTGCAGGCTGACTGCTCTTGGTGCTCACCACGGCCTGCCAAGCGTAGCTTTTGGCACAACATGAGCCGCAACGTGTGGCCATGCTGGTGTCTGCCTCCTGGATGCGCGCCCTGCATCTCCTTGTACAGCATAGAATTCTGTGTTACCCGGCCCACTCCTTTCTACTTGCACACACTCCACTGAAATCAAAAATTACCATTTTCACCAATTCAAAAAGCTTCGCACCTTGTGGCTACGCTGGTGTCCTCCTCCTGGATGCGCCCCCGCATCTCCGTGTACAGCGTCACCCAGCCAACTTCAGCCAAGACGCATTCACAGAGCATTTCACTTCAACCAGTAACAATACAACAACTTTTACAAATCATTACAAAAACCACACCTGGTAGCCACGCTGGTGTCCTCCTCCTGGATGCGCGCCCGCATCTCCGTGTACAGCGCGTCCTGCAGCTGCTGCGTGTCTGCCATGGCTGCAGCCGTGTACGCGTTCTCCTCCTTCAGGTACGACAGCACTGCAAGATCCTTGCGCGCATCGTCCCGCAGCCTGCAAGCAGGCATTTGCAGAATGTTAGGGACTGTCATTTTTCCATAATACAGTGAGAAACGACAGCACAGCATGTCCCTGTGCTCATCATCAAGCAGCCTGCAGGCAAGCAGGCACGGAAGAGACACAGTCAGGTGCGACAGCACGGCAGGCATCCTTTTGATGTTTGCCACGTGCTGTGCGGTGCGGTGCTGTGCCAAACTGGGGATGCAGAGCAAGCAGCATTGCATCCTCACCAGTAGTAGTCGTCTGTGCGGGTGTCGTTGTGCGTGACCAGCTCCTTAGGCTGCTTGGTGGGTGTAGGAGGCACCAGCACGCCTGCAGGTTTCACATACAGCAACACGACCCACGTTCGAGCCGCCACTTTGCTGTGCATGAGCACGGACAACATCTGCGGAGACTGCAGACTACCAGTCAGTTGCATGCATGTGGGGCTGCTCCTGCTGCTCTGTACGCAGGGCAGTGCCACCCGCTTGAAAGGTGGCAGGCCCGTCCTTGCAGCTGCATTAAACCATACAGGCTGACATCAGCTTTCTGCAAGCTACTCTGTAGTATGCGCTGCACAAGCAATGCATACATACGTCATTCCGACCACACTGTTCAAAGCCAACATCCCTGCCTGCAAAGTAGATCCCTGCAAGCTCGGCTCATTGCTCAGGCAAATTCCTTGTTGTGAAAATCAGCCACATGAAGCTGCTGCTGCTGCTTATGCTGCTGCTTATGCTGCTGCTGCTGCTGACGCAAGCCTGCACGTTTCTGACTCACTCAGCCTAGCATCCTCTAGGCCGCTGCCTGCGCCCTGCAGGTAGCTGGCAGCCACAGTCAGCAGCCTCCGCTTTGCATCATCGTTCACGCCTGCAGGACACAACATAACAGGACGCCGCCAGTGGCTGAGGACAGTACAGCAGCGCCAGCAAAGTGCTGCTGCTTGCAGGAAACAGGCCTGTGGGGTGCCGGGTTCCAGCAAAATTATCGTGGCTGCAAGCACGCAACTCCGCTGTCGCCAAAGATAAGGTTGTGTAATCGACAGAGTTACGTGCATTCAACAGCTGCAGTGCAAGAGCAATAGACCCCACTCAGCTGCCAATGTGATGTCGTTTCGGATTTAAAAGTGCTCATCTGCAAGGGTCAGACTTGCTGAGAAGCACAATTGCAACAGCATGGCAGGGAGCTGGCTTTGCCGCATTGCTCACCGCGCTTTGGCCATGCCTTGAACACATGCTGCTGGCCATGGCTGATCAGGCTCTGTGCTACGCGCCGCTCCTGCAGCACACCAGCACCGCAAAAGACAATGTATCAGCAGTGTTGCACATCAGCTGCTGCCACGCAAATTGTCGCACTGGATTACAGTCTGCCGGAGCCACAGGGGCATGCTGCTTATGGCTGGGCTGCTGGAGGCTGCAGCAAAATCTATGTTTGCCAGCAAAGCATCTGCATCCTCTGCCTGCGTGTATAGCATATCTCCTTGCAGGCGCTGCACCTCACTATGCACCACCTCCTGCATTCCCCAGGTAGGCTGCAAAAGCGCATCTTGATGTTGACAGATCTGCTAGCAGCAGTGTGGCTAGCTTTACCTCTTTGCTCATCCACTTGTAGTTGCTGCCCAGCATCTTCCTGGTTTGAAACGTGTTGGCAGCCCTGCGGCAGCCCACAGCACAGCAGGATGCTTACAGCAGGGTGGCCACAGGAGGCTTAGTTCCTGCGGTGTTCTCTGCAGTCAACAAAGTCAAGCATCGAAAGGCTATCCTTGCTTCAACAGACCCAGATCACGTCAACAACCTTGACATTTGAGACATATGGCAGGATCACCTTCCCAGGACATAGCCTGCAACAACTCCGGCTGCTCCCACTACAGCAGTTGCCTGACGGTTCTGGGGCATGTTGTGTGTGATGGCTGGCAGCAGCCACACAGCACTGAATACAAGGATCAGCAGCTCAGGTACAGCCAGCACTGCTGTTGCAAGTCAGATCAACCCTTGTGTGGCCAGGTGAGAGCAGTGCACTACTGTACTGCCATCACGGGCGCACGACAGCAAGGCTTTCGACAACGCTAACCAAGAAACGATTTCAGACCATTCACGATCTTGGTGGGTGCTACGGCTGCGGCGTGGGCGCCAAGGGAGTGACATGTGCCATGTCACTCCGCTCGTGGCCCTACTTGGGGGACAGATCACCACCTCCTACCTGGACACGCAGGCAAGCACGGTCAAGTTGGAAATACCGGAAGACTTTCAGCGTTACTGATACGTGGACCACCTCATACCACACATATCTAGGATCGCTAATGGTTGAGCAAGCCCGTGGCCGAGCCATCTAAACTGATAAATTGAACAATATGCAAGCGTCGCTTGCGCAGCGGCAATGCGTGCATACCAGGCAGCAGTGGGGCTCTGCTTCACACCACCACCAGCAGTGCTCAGGCAGCCAGCTACGACTAGCAGCAGCTCCTCTCGGCAGCAGCTTAAGACAGCAGCTAAAACGGCAAAGATGTAGCTTAGGTTCTGGGTGTGTGGCGCGCTCGGTGCCGGAGAAAACCCAAGAGCAGCAGCAGCTGGGCAGTAGCATAGAGCAGAATGGCGCACCTGCGGAGCCACCCCGCAGGCAGTTCATTACTGCAGACGCCATGACAACCATGCAGGAGGAGCAGGAAAAGGAGCTGAAGGCAATGACCTCAGACATCCCCGTGCGGGAGCAGCGGTTTGAATGGCTGGCGTTCTGGGTCGCTGCAGCAGTGGCGTTTGGTGCAGGCATCTGGTGGGTTGTGCTGGAACCATCTGCTTGCAGCCGATACAGCAGCAGGGACACTTGCAGTTCTCTCAGCCATAGGATCATGCATGTGGACATGTGTTCAAAGCAGTTGCAGGAAGCACTGTGCTGAGCTCAGCAGCGCAATCTTGCGGTGTGCGCTGTACTCCTGTGCATCTCCTCCTACTTGCAGCGGTCTAGTATGTGCGCTAGCAGGTCTGGCACAGCGGATCTTGATAACTGTCAGCAATGAATGCCCTTTTAGTTGTGTCCGAGCTGAGCACACCAGCGTGCACACAATGAAGCACAGGATCAGCATCAGGCTTTTCAGCAACAGCTGTGTTGTCTGGTAAACTTGTTTTCCTGCAGAGGGTGTTATTCATGCAAAGGGTGCTGTTCAGGAGCTACAGAACGGCTTCCCTGTAGCACCGTGTATGCTGTCCAGCTGTGCACCTGTTTCGTCAGGCAGTCTACATGCTTTGTGGGATTTGGTCTGAACACACGTGGAGGACAGGGCAGCGGCGCAGGAGTACTGTGCAGGACCTGCGGCCTTACCAGCAATATGGTGCTGTCTGTCTGAAGCTGTGCTGTCCTGCAAACGTGCTGCATGCCTGCAGGTATGTGGAGGGCAGCGAGAAGGCGCAGGAGTGCTTTGCAGGATGCCTGTCACACGTGTGCTGTGTGGATGAAACTGTGCTGTCCTGCAACCTGTTGTTTTTCTTCCTGCAGGTATGTGGAGGGCAGCGAGAAGGCGCAGGAGTACTTTGCAGGATACCTGCTGGAGCAGTCGCTGAGCATTGACAACCTGTTTGTGTTTGTGCTGGTCTTCAATTACTTCAAGACGCCACAGGCAGCGCAGCCCAAGGTGGGGTGCAAGGCAGCATGTAGCTTGCAGGAGTCTGTGGGATGCCGCACAGGCTGCACAGCAGGCAGTTTGCAGGAATGCGTTGGTGCTCATGTGTAGCGGTAGGTCGGCGCTTTGGGATGGCGCAGGTGGGCAGCTGCGTGCACCACTGGCGGTCCTTATGCAGTGCATCCGCTGTAGCACTCAGTGGCACAGCAACACAGCTAGCAGCCATGCCAACAGCAACATGCCTGCAACATCAGCATCACACTTGTGACGATGCAAGATGTGCTGCATTGCACATCTCGTTGCTGCGGCGATTGCCAAGCGCCATTGCGACTTGAGCACCATGTGCCAACCCCTGCACAAGTGCATGTGACTGTTGCTTGCTGGGTGCCTGGTCATTGCTTGTTTGTCCTGGCGTACACTTACCGTCGAGTAGGTAGCTCTGACAGGCTTGTGTTTCCCTGCAGATCCTGACCATCGGCATCCTCTCGGCGGCCGTCCTGCGCGGAGGTATGTAGCTAAAGGACCTGCCTTTTCATCACATGTTGATGCTAGCACTAGCATACCCACTCGCTGCATCCTGCTGCCTCTTGTGCCTCTGCGCCTCCTGCACCTGCACCCGCAGGTGCTCACGTTTGGTATCATCACAGCTGCTGTGCTGCGTGCAGTGATGATCCTGCTGGGCACGGAGCTCATCCAAAAGTTTGAGCCCCTGCTCATCGGCTTCGCGTTCATCCTGCTGTACAGCGCGTACGGGCTGTTATTTAACGAGGAGGATGACGACGACGACCTGTCAGATAACGCCATCGTGAAGTTCTGCAGGAAGGTGGGTGCAGTAGACGTATGTGTTGAGTTGATGGGTGTAGTAAGTTATCTGCCGACCATGCAGCAGAGAGCGCACTGCCTGGCCATGGGAGGGTGTGAAGTCCGGTTCTCAAACAGCAGCCTGCACATGTCGTACGCGTCACGCCAAACAAAGCACGCAGCTGCTTTTGATCACATTGTATGTTGTGCTCCTGTGTTGCACTGCCGCATCCCTGCAGTCGCTGCCCGTGAGCGATCGCTACGCAGCACGGGACGTCTTAACCAGAGGCTCTGCAGGCTGTTGCTCATTGACTCATTGACTCACGCGCTCTGCACCTCTGCTGCATACCGTGCCGCTGTGTCTCCTTCACGCCTCGCCTGCAGCTGCTGCCTGTGAGCGACCGCTACGACGGCGTCAACTTCTTCAGCACAAACTCGGCAGGCTATTGCTGTCATTTAACAATTCTCTAAACGTATCCTGCTGTCGCTGCTGTACTTCGTGCTGCACCCTGCAGCTGCTGCCCGTGAGCGACCGCTACTACGGCGTCAACTTCTTCACTGCCAAACCCTCCGTTCAACAGCTACTGCTGGTCCTCACCAACTCACATGCTCTGCCTGTTTCTGCTCTCTTCTGTGCAGCTGCTGCCCGTGAGCGACCGCTACGACGGCGTCAACTTCTTCAGCACAAACTCGGCAGGAGTGCGCGTGGCGACGCCGCTGCTGCTCACCCTGGCAGTCATCGAGCTCAGTGATGTCGTGTTTGCAGTGGATTCCATTCCTGCGGTGTTTGGCGTCACGCTGGACCCTTTCATTGTGTACACCAGCAACATGTTTGCCATCCTGTCGCTGCGGAGCCTCTACAGCTTTGTCAGCACCGTCATGACGGAGCTGCGGTTCCTGGATAAGGCTGTCGCGCTGGTTTTAGGGTTCATTGGTGTGAAGATGCTGCTGGAGTTTGCTGACGTGAATATTCCGACGGATGTGAGCCTGCTGGTGGTGGGGCTGACGCTGGGCGCTGGCGTGGGGGCGAGCATACTGCTGCCAGAGGAGGAGAGCGAGTCGTAACGTGTTATATATTGCGGCACATGTGATGTGGCACATGTGTTGATGTGGCCGGGGCACAGTTGACATACGGTGGCGGAGGAATGAACTTGTCACCTGATGTGTTGGTGTGTGGAGTGTGTGCTGGGTGGGTTGGTCAAGATGCTCATGGTGAGCGTCCAAGGTGTCACTGCTGGGCCGTGTGTGAACTTCAGGGTGGTGATCCTGAAGTTCATGGTGACAGGCTCGTCAAGGCAGGCAGGGCGGGCCTTTCAGCTGTTGTGACAGTTGACTATGGCTTGCAGTATGTGGCCTTGGAGGAGCGAAGGTTGCAGTTGCCACTGTTTAGTCATCAGCTGGGTGATGTGGCACTTCTATTTCACCAGCATTGCAGTGCGAGGACCAGGTGGCGCTGTCAGAACTTCTGGGAGCGGCTGTGTGGCACAGTGCTGCTGAGCTGGTGCACTGCTGCTTGCATTCGGCCCGGGCAGATGTCTCAGCCGTGCGTGTTTTCAAGGCACGCAGTTCCGCGGCTGACCTGCTCGCTGGGCAGCTCACTGTAGTGTGCGTCCTGCAAGCGTGTTTGTTTGAAGATGTGCCTGCATCGCGTCTCCAGCCTGGCGCATGCTGCGAGTGCGTTGCCAGCTGCATCGCTTGCAGGATGCATTTCAGTATCATCAGCTGCCCGCCCATGGCCTGCCCTGGGCCTGTGAACAGCCAGCAGCAGCCTTGTTGGTATGTGGCTGCAGCTTGTGGTTGGTTAACGTCAATGCACTTGGTTGATGGGTGATAATGCTGCGTGGGCTGCTGTTTGTGCTGCTTGCATTTTTATGTATGGTGGTCTGCGTGCTGCAAGGGTGGATCAAACTGCTGGCTCTTCTGCCCGCCACGTTGATGTGGCAGTCTTGCAACGCTGCGCGGTGACGGTATCCGTTAATATGTATTGTTTCAGCATGAGGCTGGCTCGCACAACGCATCGCTGAACCACAGCAGCAGCAGCAGCAGCAAAGGTTCATTGCAGTGTGCTGATGTTTGCTATTACTGGCCACGTGCCTGCACTGTTTGCGGTGTCTGTGGCAGTCGCACAGTAGCATCACTTACGCTTGCCTGGCAATTTTTGTTACCCGTGCATCTCAAATCCAGGCTGGTCTGCTGTCATTATGGCTTGCTGCTCCTTGCAAGTTGTGTTGTGCCTGGGGTGGCGGCTACTAGCCCACATCGCATGTGTGCCTGATGTGTCAATTGCAGCAGATCGCCAGCAGGTGCTGGCTCGTACTAGTTGCTGATGCAGCAGAGCACATGCTGCAAAGTTTTGGCATTTCATGCACTTCCAGCCTTGGCATGTGCGTGTGCAGGGTCAAGGCTGTCGAGCACCCCATGGCCCTTGGATTTTGCTGCCTGGTTGACTGTTTGACTAGCTTTGCATGCGCCTCACGTTTTTGCAGGGTGAGTGCGTCTGCCCGGTCCATGGTTAGGTGCATACCACATGCTTGTGGCGAGACAGTCAGCAGCAGGCAGGGTTATCAAGGGCACTGCTGGCAGCAGCAGCAGCAGAGTAAAAGTTTACTCGTGAACGATTGCGGATACCCAGCCGGATAAACCTGTGTTGGAGTTTACTCCGAGTAATACACCGTTTACACTGGGTAAAGGCCAGAGTACGTAGTTACCCGCCAGGGTAAGCGGATACCCGCCCGAGTAAACAGGGCGCCGGGTTTACTCCGAGTAAAGCACCAGGTAAAGCCCCTAATCCGGGGTAAACAGCCGGGTAAAACCCCCCTGGCGTTGGTAGGGTTGGTACGTGGCTGCTTTATGTTTCAATGTTGTCTGGCTTCTGCTGGTACTGCACAACATCAGGTTGCAGCTGTCATTGTCTGATCTTATTATAATGGCCACAGCTGGTGCGGTCATGTGTACCTGTTGGTTGCTGAATGTACAGCGTGGCACTAGGGCGGAATCTCAGTGGCAACGAGGATCCCACTGCAGCGTCGCGTGTACGCATGTAAGTGTCATGCGGTGAAGTCACTGTTACAACGTGTTTCCGCGCCTTGAACTTGTCTCTTTTCGAACTGTGCCAGAAATAGTGCGCAGTGAAAGACCTTGACATTGACCGCATGCAGTCACTTAAGCTTGCAATCATGTAAGCAGCACAGTGACCGTCAACTCCTATCAGCACAATGGATCACGTTACCGTAACGCATGACGCGCTCAACTAATTCGCCATCCCGCTGTCAACACAACACATCAGCACTGAGACACATGTGCACAGTCCTTGCCGATCAAGAACAGAGACGCTGTTGCTCTAATATGTTGTAGTTGACCGACATGGTCAACGTAACAGCCTCAACCATGCAACCTGCCTTGCTGACTGCAGGTGGGTCAGACATCTGTTGTCTTGCCAGCACAGAAAATCAACCTGACAAGGCACAAGGCTGACACAACTCACCCCCATCCCCACACCCAAAAACATTGCTGACACCCTGCATTACCAGCCGTGATAAAAGTTCGGAGGTTATGGCTAGGAAATAAGGTCATGCGTACAACACAAGGCCTGCCGTGCTAGCTGCCTTGTTCTCGACACTGGCACCTCAACATTGCCTTGTGCTTGCTTGCTGCATCGCCTTGCACTGCCTTGGTTGCGCATCCAAAATAAAGCACATGTGCACAAAAAGCCCTGCTGGCCCAAGGCAAGGCATAATGCAGCAAAACAACACACAAATGCAGGCAGGGACAAGTCACAGGCAGCTGGCACATCTGATATGAGTTATGAGAGAGCAGCAAAACATGAGGATGGCGTACAGCAAAAGGCAAATGCAGCAATGCATGCCTTCCGAAAGGCAAAGCAGGTTGCACCGCCTGCACCTCGCCAGCAGCAGCAACAGCAGCAGTCAGGTTACTGAAGGCTGCTGTGCATCGCCCGCTACCACCGATCCCTACGTGCAGTTGAGCATAGCACGCACACCAACATGCACTTGCAGCATGTGGTATGGCAAACACAGCCTCAACTCCCGCCAGAAATCGTGCGCGCTGTCAATCAAGTCAATCGGGTGTTCGGCATATGGTGTGCTTCTGCACGCATGCTGTGCCGTGCAAGCACCACCACACCAAAAGACGAGCAAACAAGGATCAGCCACCACACCTGGCAGCAGCACGCTTGCAACAAAGCTCCAGGCAGCTCAAAAGCGAAATGCTGTTGTGGCATCTGCTGCCACAACACCAGCTGCCTGCTGACATCAGGCAGCTATCAAACCAAGCAGTTGCACCGCACTTTCATTACTCCAACACACCCAGCCGTGAGCCAGCCTGGGCATGTGGCGGTCAAACTCGCCTATTACGCATTGAACAAAAAACCACACCTGCCAACCTTGCCAGCTGCCAAGCATGCATCAAAAGATGACATGCATGGCAGCACATACACAGGCAAAGCAGCACTGACAGACCTGCTGCTTGTCCTCCTGCAGCTCCTCACCACCAGCCCAACGCTGAGTCAGCCGTTAGGTTTCAAACACAACACCACCGCCTGCTTTCACACCCCAACAAGTCATCGGAAAATCGGAGAGTCCATCCCGAAATGCAAAACAGCAAACCCCCTGCAGCGCGCCTGCCCGTGATCGGCCTGAATCCTTCACATCCCCAACGCTGCGTCCAGTCAACACACCAACCTGCGCAGTCAACACACCAACCTGCGCCGAAAGAGTCTACCATGTACATAGTAGCAAGTAGCAACAGCCGTCCAGACACCGCCACCACCAGCAACCACCAACCGCAGCTTCCCCACACCACGCTTCACATCCAACTCCACCCAAAACGTTACTCCACCCCGGCTGCTGGCAGCATGACAACCACAGCCCCCCAGTCAGCACACAATCGCCCACTTCCCACCCCTGTACCGTACTCAGCAGTTGCACAGCAGGACGCCTCAGCCCTCTTCAAAACCTCCTCAGCCAAGCAGCACCTCCAGCGCCGGGCTACCAGCCAAACACAGTCAAACAAACAACAAACCCCCATTCCTGCACACGCGGCATCAAGCCGCGCCGCCAGTCCAACCAACTACGAATCCTCAGATCTCAAGTCTCAGACCAACCAGACTGCTCAATCCACGAGCTCTGTGTCAAGAATTCTAGACCGCAGCGTCAGCAGCCGATAGCCGCCGGGCTTGCCACTGCAGCCATGCACCCACTGTGTCCGCACGCCCACCAGCGCCCCAGGGGCCTCCTCCCAGGTGTCTGCGCTGGGCCTGAACAGGCCGTCCCGCCCCTCCTTGAGCCAGCGCATGACCAGCAGGCCGCGCTGCTTGGGCTTGGCATCACTGCGGCAGCAGCAGTTACATACAAAGGTGGATCAGTTGCATGTCTGATGTGTATGTGCCTCCTCCTTGAGCCAGCGCATGACCAGCAGGCCGCGCTGCTTGGGCTTGCGTCACTGCAGCAGCAACGGGGTGTGGGTATCAGCGCACACTTGTAGTACATGTTGCAAGTGACATGTAGCGCCACTGCGGCGCCGCGCGCTGATGAATCTTGGTCGAAAAAGGCATGCAGGCACCTCCAGCCAGCACTAGCGCTAGCACTGCAGTGCACCAACCCCATAAGGCAGCTGCATAGAGAGAGCACCTGCCACCCTCAGCAGCCAACCGACAGCGCAGATGCACACACACCAGGCCCACAGTCAGTCGCACGCACGCACGCACGCACGCACGCACGCGCGCACACACACACACACACACACACACACACACACACACACACACACACACACACACTCACCTCAGCACCTGCACCATGTAAAAGTGCTTGTTGCCCCTGTCCTCTCCAATGATGACCTGCGGCGCCTCACCCGGAGGCGGCCCGCCTGCAGCAGCAGCAGCAGCAGCAACGCCTGCTGCCGCTGCTGCTGCTGCCAGCTGCCCGCCGCTCTGCAGCTTGGCCCGGCTTGCCCTGGGGCTGTCTGGCGCTGCTGCTGCTGCTGCTGCTGCTGCCACGTTTGTGCCGCTGCTGCTGCGGCGCCGAGTGAGCACGCCTGGAGCTGCTGGTGCTGCTGCAGCTGGAGGCTCGTGGATTGGCGTCATTGCTGCTGCTGCTGCTGCTGCTGCTGCTGCTGCTGCTGCTGCTGCTGCTGCAACTGTAGCAGCCTCTGCATGGCCTGACAGGTCCAACACGTGCTGCTCGTGCTTGAAGCCTGCCGCTGCTGCTGCTGCTGCCGCTGCTGCTACGGGGTGCTGGTGGTTGCAGCAGGGTGAGTGGTGCTGCTCGAGGTCGAGATGCTGTTCCTGCTCATGCTTCACATGCTGCTGCTGCTGCTGCTGCTCCTCTTCATCGTGGATCAGCTGCTCAGACTGCACATCCTGCTCACTGCTGTCTTCAGCAGCAGCAGCAGCAGCAGCCTCCGCGCGCGCCCGCATCGCAGCTGCTGCAGCAGCAGCGCGCTGCAGGGACTCCGCAAGCGTGTCAGCCTTGTTGATAACACGCGCCGGCTTCGCCTTGCGCATTGCTGCTGTGCTTGCCTTCTTCACGCCGCTGCTGCCAGGCTTGCTGCCTCCCCGCTTTGCTGCGCGGTCGTGCTGCACAGCCAAGCGCGCACGGGCCTCAGCCGTCGCATGCGTGCGCCGCATCTTGCTGGCAGCAGCAGCAGCAGCCATGCTGGTCTTCGTCTGCCGCGGCCCCTTGCGCGCAGCCGCATCCGCAGCAGTAGCCGCTGCTGCAGCGCCCTTCTCCGTACGCGAGCGCTTGCTCTCCCTGGCATCGGCTGCAGCAGCAGCAGCAGCGCTGCGCTTGCTGCTGCGCCGGCCGGTCTCGCCCTCTGCAGCGCCGCTGCTGCTGCTGCGGCGCCTACTCCCCTTCCCAGCCGCACCACCCCCTCCTCGCCGCCTGCCCCTGTTGCTGCCTGAGTCAGCCTCCTCAGACTGAGGCTCATCCTCATCATCACTGCCTTCTTCCTCACTTGATGACTCATCCTCTTCCTCCTCACTCTCTTCCTCGTCACTGCTGGCGCTGCTGCCACTGCTGCAGCCAAAGAGCCTCATGCTGAGGCGCACGCCGTCATTGAGTGCGTCACACTTGCAGCGCACCACGTTGCGGCCAACTTCAACCCACTCCTGTGTGGCAAAGTTGACTGCCTCTGCACAGTTGAAGCCCAGGTTGTAGCCGGCGTGGTAGGCGCCTGCGTTGAGCACGATGAACTCGTTGGGCTCCTGCTTGGCCTGCAGCACAGAGCAGCAGCAGCAGCAGCAGCAGCAGTTGTTGATTTGATTCATGTGGTTGTTCACTCAGCACAAAATCCTCTCTTTGCGCTCCTGCTTGGCTTGCAAGTAAAGTGAAATAGCAGCAGCAACCTCAGCAGCAGCAGCAGCAGCAGCAGCAGCAGATGATGATGATGATACGAGGACAGAAGGAAGGCAGGAGGAGCCCAATGGACAGCGGAGTTTTCCGGTGCTAGCAGCTTGTTCAACACTTCAAAGAACACCTGACTGTAACAGTAACAGCGCTGCCCACCTGAATGTACTCCACGCCGTAGTTCTTGTGCGTCGCAGGGCTGAGCAGGATGTCCTTGTGGCGCATTCAGTACACTAACAAAAGGCCTGAGCACTGCGAAACAACAGGTAACAAATAAGTAACAAATCATATTACAAAACCAAGCGCACCTGCATGTACTCCACGCCATAGTTCTTCAGCGTCGCCGGGCTCAGCAGGATGTCCTTGTGGCGCATGAAGGCGCTGCAGTGCGAGTGCAGCTCCGGGAACATGCTGGCGCACATGCGCTCAAACTTGCCGCGGTCCTTGGGGCTCACGCAGTACCACACCTTGGGCGCGCCCATGTGCAGGTAGTTGATGCTGAACAGGTCAGCGTCCTCCTGCGATGACGAAAAGCAGTAAAACGGGGGTTGACTCAGGCTGTTGCGGAGATAGTGCAAGGCACCAGGCGCGCCCATGTGCGGGTAACAAATCAGTGTCCTCCTGCAGAGCGGCATATGGTTTGAAATGTGTTGTTTGTCAGTTGTGGCAGCAGTACCAGACCTTGGGCGCGCCCATGTGCAGGTAATTGATGCTGAACAGGTCAGCGTCCTCCTGCAGATCGGCATCGTAATACATACAAGCATTGTGATGGTATAGTCTGGGTTGTGCAGGGTGGCCAATTGCTTGCCATGTGCAGGTAGTTGATGCTGAACAGGTCAGCGTCCTCCTGCAGGGCGGCAGATGTTGACAGTGCATGTTGTTGTAATGCTGCAAAGCACTTGTGCAAAGCACTTGTGCAGAGTCCAAATGGCACAATGCAGCAGAGGTGCACAGCAGTACAAAGCAGCAGGAGTGCGAGTCTTGAGCAAGGATGCAGCATGCCATGCAACACGCGCAACAAAGTAGCGCACTAGACAGCAGCACATCAGGTGCTCACCATGAAGTCAGCCAGCTCACCACATGCCACGCAAAGAGGCTCTTCCACATGCCAAAGTAGGTCATGACGGGCTCAAATGCAAGCAATCGCCATATCAGTCGCCCAAGCAATCGACCAAACGAGGCAAGCAGCAAGCCCACCACGTGCCACGCCAGAGAATATTTCACAAGGAAGTAGGTCACGACAAGCACAAACTGCAATGAATCACTCAATCACTCAACCAACCGAACCAACCAACCAACCAACCAACCAACCAACCAACCAACCAACCAACCAACCAACCAACCAACCAAACCAACCAAACCAACAAACCAAGCAGCAGCCCACCACGTGCCACGCGAAGAAACTCTTCCACATGCCAAAGCCAATCATGGATGTGGTCACCCCCGGCACCTGGGGGATGTGCGGCTGCTGGCTATGCATATCACTCCGCAGGCTGTGAAAACCTCTGCATGTTACCAAAAGGGCTCACTGTGCACCGCCCTGCACAACAACACTGCAACAACCAAAGTAACAGTGTATACTAACTCACCACGTGCCACGCGAAGAAGCTCTTCCACATGCCAAAGTAGGTCATGGGCGTGGTCACGCCAGGCACCTGGGGAATGTGCGGCTGCTGACTATGTATGTCACTCCACAGGCTGTGAAAAACCTCCACATGTTTGATGAGCTCACTGTGCAACGCCCTACGCAACACAACTGCAGCAACCAAAATAACGGTGAATATTGACTCACCACATGCCACGCGAAGAAGCTCTTCCACATGCCGAAATAGGTCATGGGGGTTGTCACACCAGGCACCTGGGGGATGTGTGGCTGCTTCAGCAGGCAGCCCAGGTCCCTCAGGTTCCAACCATAAGGGAGCTTCTCATCAAACAGGGACATGGGCGTGTCGGCACCGTACAGCGGCGGGTTGATGGTCACGCTGCAGATGCAGAACAAGGGGCAGACAGTCCGCTGGATGTCATAGTAAGCGCTGGATGGCCAGTCACTGGATGCACAGCTGCAAAGAGCAGGGCATTCCGCGCCGTGCAGCAGGTTGATGGTCACGCTTCAGCAGACGAGTAGGGCACGAGGCATCGCCAGAGCACAGCAGCACCAGCCAGCTTTTTGTCATAACATAGCTTGTGCATGCGTCCACATTTTGCGCAATTTGCGCTTAGCCCCAGACTGCTCCAGCAGCTACACCTTCTTGTCACAGTACCACTCATAGTGCTACAATCGCGATGTTTTTGATCCCTCAACACCCCTCTGGGCCACAAGCCCCACCTGCTCCGGAAGGCGCGCTTCAGCAGCTTGTCCTCCTCGTCCCGTGTACTAGAGTCTTTCTTTGAGTCATCATTGAAACCTAAACAGTACACCTAAACCCTATGCCTCACCTGCTCCAGAAGGCGCGCTCCAGCAGCTTGTCCTCCTTGTCGCGCTCCTTGTTGGGCGGCAGCCGCGCCTCCTCCTCGGCAATGTCCCTGCACAGCAGCAACAAACCAGAGGCAGACACAGATAACACTCCGGCATTGTCACTTTCGCCAATGCAGTTGCCATGTTTTATGGTGACGATACTCTGATGACTGCCGAATCCTGCCGGGCCAGCAATCTGCCATGCAACTTGTGCGCAGGCATCTGCATGCACAGCTCAAGTGTAAACCTCGTGATCAAGCAGTGCTGCACATGAAGCAGCCAGCCGCCCCACAGCCAAAGCGTTATAACTCCCCGCAACTTGAAGTATATATACGAAGTCCTATGACGCACCTGAACTCGTATGCGGTGAGTGGCTTCTGCTCCACCAGCATGCAGCGGTAGCTGCCGCGCGTGCCAAACACCAGCTGCTTGATGGGGCAGTTGATGTCCAGCTTCTGCAGCTTGGGGAAGGGGGCCCTGACGGTGATGACGAGGCACCACAGCAGCAGCAGCAGCAGGAGGCATGATCAGGGTTCGATTCAGGTAAGGACATTGCTGCAGCTACAAGAAGGACTGCAGAGCGCTGTCAGTGAGTGTTTGGTGGACGACATGTTAATTGTGCATGCTGCTGTTGCTGCAACACGTGCTCCTGCTGCTCCTGCAAGCCCTGTTGCTGTTGCAGCCCTCCCCCTTGCAAACATGCCATGCGAACCCAGTGGCCGCTGCAGTGGCCGCTGCAGCTTGTTGACCCTGCTGCTGCTGCTGCTGCCCCCAGTGATGATTCTGCTGCTGCTGCTGCTGCTGCTGCTGCCTCTTTCATCCATTGCTGCTGCTGCAGCGCTTGCTTCTCTTGCTCCTTGCCCGTGCCACCGCTGCAACTTGCGGCATCTGAGCCTGCCAGGCAGCTACGCCCCGTGCTGCTGTTGTGCTGGTGGACAGCAGCATCCCTGTTATACAATGCATGCCGCATGCTTGCAGCCGCTGCTGCTGCAACTGCTAAAGCCAGCGCCGCTGCTGCTGCTGCTGCTGCCAACTGCTGGCGCAACTGCCCACTCGTATAGCCGAGCAGCTGCTGCCTCTGCAGAAAGCAGCTGCAGTGTCGCAGCTGCAACCACGCGTCCCTGCAGCCGCTGCTAGCGCTGCCGCCGCTGCTGCTGCTGCTGCTCCTGCTCGTAGCATGACGCACAGGCTCCCCTGCAGCTGCTAACACGCAGCAGCTGCTGCTGGGGCTACTGCTGCTGCTACAGATGTTGCTGCTGCTGCCACCTCACATGCATTGCTACTGCTGCAGCTCCAACGCCTACCCCGCGACACTGTTGTCTGCAAGCGTTTGCCAGCTGCCGAGTAATCAACTGCTGCATATGCAGCCCATGCTGCTGCTGTACCTGCTGCGCCTGCTGTGCTAGCTGCAACACGCGCTGCATGTCTGTCAACTGCAACATGCATCATCCATGCCAGTCTGATCTGAGCCTCCATAACACATAATGCTTACATCAACATGCAGCATAACCAGATGAACATCTGCAGGGCTGCAAAAGGCTTCACTGATGCATATGTTACATCAAAGCTCACCTGCGAGGCCTCCACCCCTCTGGTGGCACCACCTTGAACATCGCCACATCTGGGTTCTTCTTCAGCACCTTTCCAATGTACTCGCTAAAAGGCTTGGCAAACTCCTCCTTTGTAGGCCGGAACACCGGCGTCTCATGCACATAGTTGGTCATGGCTGCTGCCGCTGCTGCTTAAGGTGCGGCAACAGGTGCCCAGTCAGCAGCACTGCCTGACGTGCAAGAGCACACGCAGCAGCTGCTGCTTGCTGGTGCCGCTGCTAGCACCAACAAACTAGCTGTCCGCTGCCTCCTGCTGCTGCAGAAAGCTCCTGCAAGCGGTATGCAAGAGCTCGGCACCTGCACTGAGCTGTGCCGGTGCTCGCAAGTTCTGGCTACCCTCCAGCAGCTGCTGAGGCTGCTGTATGCTGCTGCAAGCTGCCTACTGTTGCTGCTGAGGCACCTGTTGCAACAGCAGGGCAGGCAAGATGGGGGTTCTTGACTTGGCATGCATGCGTTGGCAGCCCCTGTTAGGCTGCTTCCAAAACCCTTCGAGCAATGTTCTTGCACATGCTGGCTGTCCTGCAAGCTGTAGGCCAGAGGTCGTGTCTGGGCGCTGAGCACGACCCTGCTGTTGCTGCTCAAACGCTGCTGCCCCAACCGCCCTAGCTGTAGGCTGCTGAGCCGCATGCGAATAACCCTCTTCCCTCGCTCCTGCAAGCCAGTCTAGGCACAAGAGGGCACAGCCACCTCTGGCTAGAGCACGTCACCCAGTTGCTCACCTTCGCTCCCCGAGCCCCTGTTCGGCAACCCCTGAAAATTCTGGTGTGTCAGAAAGCCCGCAAACCAAGGATCCGAGCTCGAGAACGACCAGAGCCCAGTTCGCTACTATGGTGGGGCAAACGTGCTGCACAGGTCACCGAGCTGCCTTCCAAAGCCTTGAAAACAACCTGCCAAGCGGGCGCATTTTCGCAGCAGGAACGGAACCTGTCAAGCCTTCACAGCCAATCACTAATCAGGGCACAGAACCCCTAAACCGGACGAGTCATGGTGCAGAGTGCATTCTTTACTGGACCTGTCTCGTTCCCACCACCTGAACGTCGAAGCTGAACACCAGACACGTGAACCTTTCGAAGCGCTGACCTCTTGCTGATAACGACTGGACACCATGCAGCAGCGTGTGCTTGGCCTGGGCCAGAGGAGCTGTGCAGCTCCAGTCAGGCCAGCTGGTGCGTGTAAGGCACCTAAAACCAACGTATTTACTTGTCATCAGTCTTCTGACTGGTTTGGCTGGCGTGCAGGCCTGAACCGACCCACACTTGCCAGGGCTGTGGTAGTCCGCGCTCAGCAGCAGGTACGTGTCCTCGCAGCTGGTTGAATACCTGTTCAGAAGATCAACCTCCGTACTTTGCGTCTTGTGGCTGGTTATGCTGAATGCACCGCTCATGGCCACACACGCACTGACGTCCGAGCACTGCTTGTATGGTCGCAGGAGCAGAAGCCAGATGCAGCTCGCCGCAACCAGCTCCTTAGGTAAGTTTGATAGCATCTGATCCAGGCAACGTTTTTGTGGCAGGATCGAGGCTGTAGGTTGGCGTTTTGCTCGTCCCATGGCTGACGTCGCTGCTGCTTACTTTCCTCTCGCAGCATGCTGGGCGCAGCAGCAGCCCTTGTGCCTGCAGCAGCAGCTAAGGCAGCTGAGGATGCACAGGGTGTGGCTTCATCCCGCATGTCCTACTCCCGTTTCCTGGAGTACCTGGACATGGGCCGTGTGAAGAAGGTGCGCTGCTGCTGCTGCTGCTGCTGCTTGTCGGCCCAATGATATCCTGCCACTCTATGGTGCAAATGCTTAGAAAGCAGCGAGGACGAGCTGCTAGCACGCTCGGTTGAGTAAGATAATGGCTTTGCAGCGCGGCCAGATTCGTATGGTGGAAAGCTGCTGCGGTATGCACGGGGTGTGGCGCGCACGTGGTTTGTGGCAGCAGCGCGCGCATGGATACCGCTCATACATAACACGCTGGCCTGATCATGGCTCGCGCGAGCCTTGCATGAGCAATGGACCTGCATTGCATGGCAGGCTGCTACAATGTGTGGTGCAATGCAGCCCTGTGCTACCAGTAGAGCAGCAGCTGGTGCATGCACAGTGTGGTGCTCACTGACCCGGCCAACCCCGCAACTACAAGAACCACATGTGCTCCCCCTTGCAGCGTCCAAAACAACTGCAATGCATCCCTCTCTCATACCACACATGCGCCGTGCACCACATTATGCCTAATACACCATGCATCATGCATCATGCCTTGGACTGTGTCGCCAGTTCAGCTTGACCTGCACAGTAACGGCAACGTTGCCAGCGTGGAGGCTGGTTTGCAAATGCATGCTCACTGCATGCATAACATCTGCTCACATCATGCATGGTCGCCTTTGCTGTCTTCTTGCAGGTTGACCTGTATGAGAACGGCACCATTGCCATTGTTGAGGCAGTGTCCCCGGAGCTTGGCAACCGCGTGCAGCGCGTGCGCGTGCAGCTGCCCGGCACCTCCGCAGAGCTGCTGTCAAAGTTCAGGGAGAAGAAGATCGACTTCGCCGCACACAGCAACACCGAGGATGGCGGCGCTGTCTTCCTCAACCTGCTGGGTGAGTTCCGTAATTGGTGTATAAGCTGAGTGGATTGACATCATAAACATCAAGCCCATTTGCTGCTGGCTTATGTGCTGCCTCAAAGCTTGTGTTCTACGCCACACTGCTCAAGGCGCGGTGGCTGTATGGCACGGAAAATCAGGAATTACACCAGCCACAAGATCGCAACCAAGCACCCGTATCTGTACTGTGCTTCAAGCAACCAGCATGCACACTGCACACCATCACCTTCCTCTCGCTGACTCTCACCGCACCTCCCGCTGCTGCTGCTCTGCCACCCGCCGCACTACAACAGGCAACCTGGCCTTCCCTCTGCTGCTGGTGGGTGGCCTGTTCCTGCTGTCTCGCCGCAGCGGCGGTGCCGGCGGCATGGGCGGGCCAGGTGGCAACAACCCCCTGGCCTTCGGCAAGAGCAAGGCCCGCTTCCAGATGGAGCCAAACACCGGCGTCACTTTCGAGGACGTGGCTGGCGTGGAGGAGGCCAAGCAGGACTTCATGGAGGTGAGTAATTGCTGCTGGTGCTGCTGCTGCTGCATTGCACTGCATTGCAATGGCTGCATTGTTGCGGGAGGGTTGTTGATGTCATTCTGCCTGTGCAGAGGTGGCGCGTCATCAGTGCGTATTGGGTTGTGCACAATGCAGTAGCATGCCTTGCTGGTGCATGTCTTGCTGCGCTCAATCAATCACGTGTTGCTGTCGTCTGCTGCTGCTGCTGCTGCTGCCAGATCGTGGAGTTCCTGAAGCGCCCCGAGCGCTTCACCGCTGTGGGTGCCCGCATCCCCAAGGGCTGCCTGCTGGTGGGACCACCCGGAACAGGTGAAAAGACAGCCTGGCAGCCAAACAGTAGTAGCTGTGCAGGCGCTGCATATGCTTGACAACACCAGGGTGGGTCTGTGAGCTCTTGCACAGCATGATGTCAGAGAACCACTCAGGTGTTAACTCGCACTGTGCTTGTCAAGGCTTGATCGTGTTTTGCAGTGCTTACATTTACATTCATGTTGCGCCTTTGGAAAAGTGCGGGTCAGACGCTGCTGGCTGGCAAGGATGGCGTGCCCCTCCTCTTCTTGATTCCCAACATCACAGACATGTCATCAACATGTTTTGTGTGACTCCTTGCTGTGTATTGCAGGTAAGACGCTGCTGGCCAAGGCCATTGCCGGCGAGGCCGGCGTGCCTTTCTTCTCCATCTCCGGCTCCGAGTTTGTGGAGATGTTTGTGGGCGTGGGCGCCAGCCGCGTGCGCGACCTGTTCAAGAAGGCCAAGGAGAACGCACCCTGCCTGGTGTTCGTGGACGAGATTGATGCAGTGGGCCGCAGCCGTGGCACAGGTGAGGCTGCTGACAAAGAGATTGCATGTTGCTGTGATGGCAAGGCTTGGCTGGGTTGCGTGCAGGTGCTGCGCTTGATAACACTCGCCACGGGTTTTTGAATGACAGGCGCTCGCAGCAGCTATCAGTGGCTGCTGCTTGGCGTTGTTTGTGCTACCTGTGCAGTCTTCTGCATGCGCACAAGTTGCGTTTATGCTTACTTGTAGTCTTCTTGCATGCTGGACACTGTCGTGCCTTGATGCCACGTATGTCCCTCAAACTGTGCTTGTCTCACCTCCTGTGGAACACTGCCGACCTCACTTGCTGCCCCTCAGGCATTGGTGGTGGCAACGACGAGCGCGAGCAGACACTTAACCAGCTGCTGACTGAGATGGACGGCTTTGAGGGCAACACCGGCATCATTGTCATCGCAGCAACCAACCGCGCCGACATCCTGGACCCAGCGCTGCTGCGCCCCGGCCGCTTCGATAGGCAGGTGTGTGTCACGGTGGTCGCTTGCAGGACTGGTGCGGCTTGGCCGGTGTACCCTCAGCCATGATTCACAAACAACACGGTTGCTTTTGTTGGCTGCACAGCCACCCTGCTGGGTGTACGCAGTTGCTTCACTGGATGCGCCGCAGTGGGCAATTCAGTGGGCAGCACGCGTGTCACAAATACGGCTGTGCTGAGTCTCATCTGCCTGCAGTTCAATGGCTGAACATCCTGTGTTTGCTGCTGCTGCTGCTGTGCAGGTGACTGTGGACGTGCCTGACCAGAAGGGCCGCCTGGAGATCCTGGGCGTGCACGCGCGCAACAAGAAGCTGGACCCAGAGGTGGACCTGCAGGTGCGGCCCGCTGCTGCTGCTGCTGCTGCCGACGGTACTTGCCTGCTTGGGTTGCTGCTGCGCTGTGTTGGTCTATAGTAGGCTCCGCCGTTGGTGCTAAGTGCATATGGTTGCTCTGAGCTGTGCTGACATGGCTGCCATCCTGCACTCACGACTGTTGCTCACCACACAATGCTGCTCTGCTTGCTGTTTGCGCCTTGCAGGAGATTGCCCTGCGCACTCCCGGCTTTGCTGGCGCTGACCTGGCCAACCTGCTGAACGAGGCAGCCATCCTGGCTGGCCGCAAGAGCCTGCAAGGCATCAGGCTGCAGGAGATTGACGAGGCAGTGGACAGGTGGGAGCTTTCTGCACCTTTTCTGGCCAACCATGCAGTCTTGTTGCCAGTTATATTGCCTGCACACCTCATCATGATGCGCAGGCTGCCTTTCATGTGCTGCTGTTAGCCGCGTCACCTTGTTCTTCTGGCTGTTTATGCAACGCAGCGCGCCCAACCTTGCATCACCTACTCACCAGCTGCTTTCTTCCTTGCTGCTTGCAGGATTGTGGCCGGCATGGAGGGCAAGCCCCTGACAGACGGCAAGGCCAAGTCCCTGGTGGCATACCACGAGGTGGGCCACGCAGTGTGCGGCACCCTCACCGCAGGCCACGACCCCGTGCAGAAGGTCACCCTCATCCCCCGCGGCCAGGCACGCGGCCTCACCTGGTTCATTCCTGGAGAGGACCCCACCCTGATTAGCAAGCAGCAGATCTTTGCGCGCGTAGTTGGCGCGCTGGGCGGGCGTGCGGCTGAGGAGGTGATCTTCGGAGATGCCGAAGTCACCAGCGGCGCCAGCGGCGACCTGCAGCAGGTGAGGTTTGACCAGAGGTTGACCGGTGTTTGACCAGAGGTTGACCGGGTGGTGGTTGCAGTGGCAGCTGCTGCAGTCGCATGCAGTTGGCAAGGAGTGGATGGGAAGGCATGGACCATGCTGCTCAGGCGCTTGAGCTGTCTGGTATATATGCATGCAGTTCCTGCAAGCAAAGTGCTGGCACTTCGCCCCTGCAGATATTGTGGCTCAACTTTCGCTGTGGTGCTTCACATTTTGCAGGTGTCCAACATGGCCCGCCAAATGGTCATCAACTACGGCATGTCTGACATCGGACCCTGGTCCCTGCTGGACCCCTCCGCCCAGAGCGGTGATGTGGTCATGCGCATGATGGCGCGCAACAGCATGAGCGAGAACCTGCAGCAGCGCATTGATGAGGCAGTCAAGAAGATTGCAGAGGAGGCATACGAGGTGGCTCTGCGACACATCCGCGACAACAGGTGCGTTGTTCATTTGATATGAAGGTGCCCTTGAATCTGCGCAAAAACGTGCTGCAGGCAGCGCTGCACTGCACTGCTTGTATGCACAGTCTGACGGTTAACAGAGGAAGCTGCTGCAGCCATCCTGTCTGACTGCTAGACATATGCAGTAGGCTGTGATGTCTGGAAAGGTCGGTGTTGCATTGCATGTTTGTTTGTTTGTTTGCTTCCTGCAACCTGTCCTGCAAGCTTTTCTAACCGTATACTTTTGCCTCTGCTGCTCTTCTTTTTTTGCTGCTTTTGTAACAACAGGGAGGCAATTGACAAGATCACTGAGGAGCTGCTGGAGAAGGAGACCCTGACTGGTGATGAGTTCAGGACCATCCTGGCGCAGTACACCACCATCCCTGAGGAGAACATCAAGGCAGTGCAGGAGCAGTATGAGTCCAAGCAGGCCATTACTGTGTAAGCAGGCCAGCTGAGGGGCTGTAGCTGCGTTCTGCAGCAGTGCAGTGTATGGGGACGGATGCATGGGGGCTGTAGCTCCCTGCTCTTGGTGATGGTGGCAGCAGTAGCAGCTGCTTCAACTTACTACATGGGATGGCGGGCGGGTGTCGGGCAAGATGGGCTGGGCGCATTTGACAGCACATGGGGGGGTGGTGCTGAGCATACGGACTGCTTGGTCAGGTGGCTGTTGCCCTGAGAGGCGAGGGCTGTGTACAGTTTTGGCAGTACGATTGTTGTTGTGTTGTTGCCAATTTCATGCAGAAGTTTTCACGCTAACAAACTGCCGTTTGTTCAGATGACACGCTGTGAGAGTGTGACCCTTCATTCTGGTTTTGGCGAACAACATTCCAGATCAGGCAGGTACATTACACGGTTGGGGCTGCCTGCAGGACTGACCTGCAGCATGCAAGCAGCTGATATGTTGTGGTGCTGTGTTCTTGTTCATGTTGATGCATGATGGCCACGCAGATGGATGTTTGGATGCTTTGTGTAACAAACATTTTCACTTCTGAGGTCGGCCTTGAAATATCCTGTAAACTTAGCACCTGCAAACTCAGCACAACTTGGGTTTTCCTCTCATTGACAAGGGGAAAGAGCTTTGGAGGTTCATCTGCTGGGTAACTCTTTGATACTGCTGGATGTTCTCTATTTGATGCAGTAACCAGGCAGTGCAGGCTGCTGGGGGAAGGCCAAAAACACAGACGCAGCACAACGACCGATGTCATTCAACAGAATACGCCGAGATCCTTTACTGGTAGATGAGCCGTTTTGCGCAACAGCAGACGAATGTCGGACATGTACGTGAAGCCAGATATAACAGCCAGCTCCATGTGAGAGGGGTTCAGTAAAGCCCCGGCCCAAGTACTTATACCTGCCACATATGAACAGTGTTCCTTGCTGCTTGTTTTTGTTGATTGCCTGGCAGAGTTGTTCTTCCGTCGGCAGCGGAAACGATTTCATTCTGTGGGCCTGCTGATCGAAGTTTGCGCGTTTCAAGGCTCTTTACCTTTTACTCTGCCAAAATACTGTAAACGGTGTTTCGCTTCAGCAGCTTGAGCTTCATTCAGCCAACGCAGGTGCTGCTGTATTGCCGAGTCGTGAAAGTGCAGCACACGAGCAGCACAGTCAAAGCCTCACAAGGAACCTCATAATGGTTTTTGGAAAGCTTATGGTCAAGCTAATGGCTGGCGGCTATGTGAGTTGGGAGCGGGAATAGCACCAAGGCATTTGCACTGCCCGCGAAAGGCCCGTGTCGGTCGCAGCGTCACTAGCTGTCTTCAAGCCGCAGCAAATACTGTACTCAATTGTCTTCTGCATCGTTCAAGACCAGGCTGGGGCTCGCAGCTGCATCCAGGTACTGCAACTGGTCTCCTCACGCCAGCTCTGCCCTTGCTCTGCGTGTTCACCTTTGCAGGAGGACTACCTGCGCCGAGCAGCAGGGGAAGGGGATGAGGAGCGTGTGAAGAAGCTGTTGAAGCGTGGTGTTTCAGCAGATCCCAGGCACACACAGCACACCGTGAGTTGAGAAGAGCAACACAGGTGGCAGGTGCAGCAGCAGCGCCGCAAGTGCTGCATGTGCACATGCATGTAAACTTGACGGGTACTAACGGACTTCAATCTTGCAGAGTGCCCTGGAGCTCGCTGCGAGAAATGGACACATTGGATGCGTGGTCGCCCTGATGGATGCTGGCGCAGACGCAAACAGGGTGAGCTGCTTGCCGTCCGGCCTGCACCAGCAACTGGCTCCTGCAAGGGTCGCAAAGCCTGCAATACACGAACCCACCACATGTAGAGCAGCTGACGACTTGAGATACATAGGTGCACCAAGTGCTGATAAGCGTCAACCCAAGTGAAGTGCAGCAGCGTGGTATGTCTGCAATCCACACATTGCTATGTGCTCTGTCTGTTGCGGTGTGCAGGCATCAGACAGCACCCCTGTCATTGAGGCTGCTGCCAATGGCCATGTGGACATCTTAAAGCTGATGCTGCAGCGCAAGGCAGACCCCACTCAGAAGCTGGTAAGCAACCGCAGCATGACCTGGCTGTGCAGAGCACCACGGCAGATGCTTGCAGGAACTCAAGTGCACAAGTGCACAGGATGCATCTATCACCCTGCATCAGTGTACAGATTCATCAGCAACTCATGCGGCGCATGGCAAGTCGCATCATGGCACTGCGGAAACTGGCAGCAACGTAGTGGCACAAGAGTGAACTGTGACTCTGTCGGCTACCATACATGCACCTGTTGACACTGGCTCGTTGCTTACTTGTTGTTGCAGGATGGAAACAGCGCGCTGCACATGGCTGCTCGTTTCGGCCATCAAGCTGCCATTGAGGTGCTGGCTGCTGAGCTTCAGATGCCTGCTGCAGCACTGGCAGCCAACAACGAGGGCAAGACGCCGCTCATGTTGGCATGCAGCCTGCCAGCTGGCGGCGAGGCTGTGGTGCAGTACCTGCTCGGCATCAGGGCCGACCCTGCAGCTGCTGATGCGGTGAGGCAATGCAGATGCTAGCCGGGGATATCAGACGCATGTGTTACCTGTTTGCACAGAAACCAGGAATCCACAGCAGCTTGTCCTTCAAGCCAGTGCACATGTCAACTGTCTGCAGGCCATGACTGGGACAGTAGTGTGCTCAGACAAGACATGCTCACCTCCACCGCCTGAACCCTGTGGCTTTCCTGCAGGCTGGCAACAACGCACTGCACCACGCAGCACTTGCGGGCAATGCAGCACTGGTGAAGCTGCTGCTAGACAGCGGCAAGGCGGGCCCAGTTGCCCAGGCAGCAGCCAACAGCAATGGCCGCACGCCCCTGCATGTTGCAGCCTGCTTCGGAAGGAGCGATGTGGCACAGCTGTTGCTGCAGCAGAAGCAGGCGGGCGTGGTGGCCACTGCAGACAAGGTTAGTTGAAGTTCACATTTATGCTGCGGAATTCCACGTGCCATTGCGTGCTCGCCCCGACACAGTGCATGCGACTGCTGGCCAGCCATGCACTTTGAAACATAGGCTGCTATATACTGGGACCACTTCACCCCTACTTTGGCTCACCCCTCTTGTGGTTGCATGTTGTTTGTTGGTGACTGCAGGACGGCAGCACTGTTCTGCACCTGGTTGCCAAGAGCCTGCTGTGCAACCAGGCCACCCAGCTGGACATGGCCCAGGCATTCATCCGGGCAGGCGCCAACCCCGCAGCATTGGATGCGGTGAGTGGCTGCATGTCAGCTCTACAGGAATTACTGCGCAGTTATGGCCGGATGATGCCCCTGTTTGGCTGCTTTTAGCACATTCAGGTAACAAAGGGTGTAATCAGAAAAGACAACACCTATGAATGTCTAAACATGGTTGTCATATCTGTGTGCACATGCAGGCGGGCTTTGCAGCTGAGCACTATGCAGCAGGCGCCATGAAGAAGCTGCTTGCCAGCCCAGCAGGCGCAGCTGTGGCTGCACCGCCAATGCCTGAAGATGCTGTGCTGGCGACGAGCTCATCCGGCGCACTGCCACAGCAGCAGGCAGCACCAGCTGGCAAGGCAGAAAAGGTAAGGCCTCAAGAACATCAATATGCACCGCGCTCGGTGAAGCAGATCGTCGGCACTGCCGTCCATTGCTTTGAAGAGCGCCATACGGGACAGTGTTCGCTCTATGTGTTAACACAGACGTTTTAAGATTCCTCAAGCTTTTCTACATGTCAGCTGTCTCACTTGTGGTGCTGTGTCTGCTGCTGTTGCCCTGTGCAGCTGAGCCAGGCTCTGGCCAGTGCCGTGGCAGAGAATGAGGCTGCTGGCAGCGAGTCCTGGGTGGTGAAGCAGGCCCTGCGCAGGCACACCAGCGAGGAGCAGGATGGCTGGAAGCTCACCACAGCCGTCACTGACCACGATCACGCCGAGTAGACGCGGTTATGCACACGATGCAGGAGTCGTTAGTATGCAGGGTTTTCGGCGCTGAGTTTCTGTATGCAAACCGAGCAGTACTGCGGCAGAGCACATATTGTGGGTGCGGGGGCACACATGTTGGATGTGTGGTTGCTTTTGGGTGGAGGGGGACATGGGAGGGTTCTGCGTCATCAAATGTGGCTAGGCAGAGATCTGAGCAGGGCAGCTCATTTGTGCATTCTGAGTTCGTGCTGAGAGCACAGCGATGATGGAGAACGAACCATTGTACAGAATGTCTTTCACTGCAACAGGTGAAGGTATCTCAAGCCTCTCTGTTGCTAGTGTGATCTTCTACCAGGGATCCTCAGCTACATTGACGGACTGCTGCACATCATGCGGCAGGCATAGATGCTTGTCAGCGGCTGGCATTATTATCATATGGTCGAGGCACCAAGCAGCTGGCTTGAAGTTCAATTGCTCGGCTCTGAGCAAGTAACGTGGCAATGCAGGGCACTCTAGTGCAAGTATCGTGAGAGTTTCAGGTCACGGCAATCTACATGTGGCAGGCGATGGTGTGCAGCGTGTTTGCTGCACTTCATATGTGGTGCCCACACTGGCCCGGGCCCATTCTTTTGCATGTCATGTGTAAGCCTTGAGGGTGTGTTTGTGGCAGTCCGTGCTGCGTCTGTGGTGGTGTTGCTGGTGGTGTTACACACGTTCCAAGAAATCTTGTGTCAGGTTGGGCCCTAGGTGGTGCTGCGCCTCAGCAGGTTGTGCGTTGCATTCGCCCACATGGCCGCCTGCCAGGTGGCATCTGCAGCTTGCTACTGTACATTGTACTGTACATTGCTTGCAGCAGTGCAGGGGCATTGCGGCTCGCGACGCTGAGCTAGCAGGTGTCACAGCAGGCAAGCTATAGTTTGCAATAGGTCACCCAGGACCAACAGGTGCACCGCCGACCCGGGGTAACTGTGGCGACTCGTTACAACTCCTCTAGCAGTTGATCAACCAGCAAAGCTTGAAGCTGAAAGCCCAAGATCACCACCCAGAATCTCACAGCATACAACCTACTACGGCCGTTCAAGCGGCTCTAGCTTACACACTGCACCAAATGTGTGGTTGAAAGTTCAGTCACCCTGCATCATGCTGCTGCTGCCTCCTCCAGCATCTGCAGCTCCAGTTTGTGCAGCCCAGTCACATAGTGGCTGAGGTAGTGGTCCCGCAGCATGCTGCGGTTGATCACAATCCTGCCAAAGCGATCAGCAGGCTGCACACTAGCTGCAGCTGCTGCTGCTGCTGCTGCCTCAGGTCCGGGGGCGCCTGCAGCTGCTGGTACAGCTGCTTGGCCAGCTGCAGACTCTACTGCTGCTGCTGCTGCTGCTGGTGCTGCTGTCGGGCTTCCAGGCTCCAAGCCAGCCACAAGCTTGTAGCGTGCAGCATCATCCACTCCTGCGGCATGCAGGGTACGATGATGTTGATGTTGCAGCTGCAATGCATCTATCAGTACACTACGCATGCACAGGCAGCATGCTGCAAGTCCTGGCATGGCACCACAATAGGAGCTAGCAGGTGAGTGTTGCAGGTGTACGCACGCAGTGGCGCTCTCGCCTGAATAAACAAAGGCACAAGGGCATTGGCTGGTTTTAAGGAGTGAAAGCATGTTGACAATGGATTGAATACTAAAGCATGCAAGCGGCATAACAAGTGCTTAGGTTGCTGCCAGCCGCCATGCGCGAGCTTCAAACGATGCAATTCAATACAGCGCTGTTGAGACCAACCTGTACGTTTTAGCAGGTACAGCCTCCCAGGCGAATACAGCATGGTGCATGATGCCTGCTGCTCCTCTTCCAGCTTCTGCAACTGCTGCTGCTGCTGTGCAGCTCCCGCCGAGCCATCTTGGCTGCTGCTGGTCATGACTCCTTGCTGTGCAGCAGCTGCTGTGGCACTGCTGCCTGCCAGCGTAGGCTGCTGAGACAGCAGCTTCCCCCACAGCTGCATTCCTGTGCTGCTGCTGCTGCTGCTGCTGCTGCTGCTGCTGCTGCTGCTGCTGCTGCTGCTGCTGCTGCTGCTGCTGCCATTGCTGGCGCCGGTTCCAGCTGCTGCTGCTGCTGTTGCTGGTGGTGGTGCTGGTGCTGCCATGGCTTCGTTGTGCATCTGCTTCACCTTGCTGGCGAGCAGCGTGGCACCAACTTGCAGCCCTGCTGCCATGAAGCGTTGCATGCCAGAGCCGCGTGCCGCAACAGCAGCAACACGCGACGCAGCCTGCGGCACAGTGCAGCGCAGCACAGCCACAGCACACGCGTCAACATTCCAGAGCTACGGGTTATAACACGTAGCACTGTGCTGCTGACAGCATCCAACAGCACACGTTCAGGTGACAATTGCGAACCCTCCGCATACACAGGACGTCACACCATGAAAACGTGTCACTGTCCCATCAAAACCCTCAAACCCTATGTCCTCAAACAACCGGCTAACAGAGGTGGACTCACCGCGCCAGCTGCTGAGTATGTGCAGAGGCTGGCCACCAGTGCCTTGCCTCCTGCCAGCACACCACTGTCCCGCAGCCAGCCCATGGTGGCGTTGTTGGCAAACACCGCCTCCGTCTGCAGCTCAAGCTCTTGGCGCAGCTGCGCTAGGCTGGCCACGCATGTGCGCGGCACCAGGTCATGCTGCAAAGACAGCACAGAAACACCAGAATGCACAGCACAGCATGTTGATACAGAGGTGTATGAGTCAGCAGAAGGCAGGAGTGCACACACAAAACACCAGAGTGAGATGTGAGACCACAGCAAGCGTAAATCAGGCACCTCCATGCGGTGGTGGCAAACACCGCCTCCGTCTGCAGTTCAAGCTCTTGGCGCAGCTGCGCTAGGCTGGCCACGGACGTGCGCGGCACCAGGTCATCCCTGCAGCATGTGCACCAGCATGTGCAGGCAGCACAGCATGATAGCAGATCAGAGGAGCGGAGGCAAGAGTGCCGCATATGACGAGTGTGACTCAGCAGGATGAGTTTATAGCATGCTTCAATGTGCCATGGTGGCGTTGTTGGCAAATACTGCTTCTGTCTGCTGCTCCAGCTCTTGGCGCAGCTGCGCTAGGCTGGCCACACACGTACGCGGCACCTGGTCGTGCTGTCAAGACAGCAAAGAAACATCGGAACACACAGCACATGTTTTAACATCGACATGTGAGGTTCGGCAGAAGGCAGGGTCAGACGTGAACGCACATCAAGCGTCAGTACGGCATGGTGGCGTTATTCGCAAGAACTGCATCTGCGCCGTGCCCTGAGGCTATCATCCACATCACAGCCAGCTGCAGCAGTGCTCACGTTGTGCACCAGGGTGCGTGTGTAGCTGCTGGCACTCTCTGCCAGCTCCTTGGTCATGATGGGTGGCGTGCCAAAGCCAGTGGCAACCACGCCAGAGGCTGATGATGCAGGCATATGTTTGATGAGGCAATGCAGGGCAAGAGGGCAGCAGCAAAGCAGGAGTGAAGGTTAGCAAAGAACATGCAGATCAGCCCAGCAGCGGCTGTTGCAGGATGCTGCAGAGAACAGCCGCAGGTGTGCATGGTAGATGCCATGGGGCTGTCATCATGTTTGCATACGCGTAGGCATGATGGGTGGCGTGCCAAAGCCAGTGGCAACTACGCCAGATGCTGATGGCAAGTCAGGCGTATATTTGATTTGATGATGACGCGGCGTGCAGCAAGGAGCGGCAGTGAACAGCAGCGCAAAAGCCAAGGACATGCAAAGCAGCCCAGCAGCGCCTGCTGCGAAGGTGCTGCAGGGACCAGCCACAGGTGTGCATACTACTGTAGTACAGCCCATCATGCTGTCAGCATGCATGTACACTACACTCGCAGCACGCAACTCAGCTTTCAATCACATGCCCGTCCGTTGTCACACAGTGGTATAACAGGTGTTGACGTGCCTGCACTCTGGCTAAAATTCCCTGCAAAAACACACAGGATGCAGCAGGTGTTCTCACCCTGTGCTAGTCTGCTGCGCAGCTCTGCAGTGTTGCGCAGCAGGTACGCAGCCAGCGCAGCAACACCACCACCCAGCGAGTGTCCTAGGCAGTGCACCCGGTACCTGTACAGAGCAGCACACAGCAGCACAGCACATGTGTGAGTACCAAGCAACTAAGCTACAAACATGCCAGCTGCAGCAAGCGCATGGTCAGCAGTGCGTCTGCTGCAATCAGAGCATCAGTCAGGTGGCAGTGCGTGTGTCGCTTATGATATTTGTTTGTTACCAGCTGCTGCTGCTGCAGGTGCTGCTATAATGCAGGGGTCGCTGGCTTAAAGGCTTCAAAAAGATTTGCGCTTACCCGGGGTGCTGCTGCAGCTGCTGCTCCAGTGTGGGCAAGCACTGCTGGATGATGGCTGCTGCACAGTCAAGCATGCCGGAGTGTGCCTGGCCTGCTCCCCGCAGACAGCAGGGCAGCAGTAGCAGCAGCGCATGCAGCGATAGCAGCAGCAGCAGCCAACAGTGAGAGGTTGGCTAGAAAGCGTCTGGGTGAAATGGAGTGAAGAGGCTTGAAGTGGGGCGAGGGGCTACCTGACCACGTTGAGCAAACAGCCATGGAGCGACAGTGGAAGTCAAGCAGAATGGCCTCGTCTAGGAGCCACGTGCAGCCCCAAATGATACCAAAAAGTGGCATATTCTACTAAACTGTCAGGCAGAATGCAGGCCAATTAACCCTACACCTAATCCTGAACTGCATGCATCCAAATGCAACCAAAACATCTTTGAATGCACCTGGCCCCAGAGGCGAGGTGTGTGCCACCAAGTCTGCCAACACATCTGCAAGCTGACTCGTGCCCCGCACCACTATCAATAAGCCAGCAATAAGCGTACACCAGGCACCATTATGTCTGTAACTGTCCAGCATGCAGTGTCCTGGTGGGGCACTGCGCAAGGTGACATAATCTACTCAATTGTCAGGCAGAGTGCAGGCCAACAAACCTTAATCCTGAACTGCATGCATCTGAGTGCAGCCAAAATAATCTGAGTACTCACCTTGCCCCAGAGGCGAAGTATGTGCCACCAAGTCTGCCAGCATATCCGCAAGCTGGCTGGTGCCCCGCACCATCAGCAATACACGTACACCATGCCTCATTATGTCTGTAACTGTCCAGCATGCAGTGTCCTGGTGGGCACTGCGGAAGGTGACATAACTTACTAGGTTGTCAGGCAGGATGCAGACCAACAAACCTTATTCCTGAACTGCTTGCATCCAAATGCAACCAAAAATCATTGGATCACCTGGGCCCAGAGGCGAGGTGCGTGCCACCGATTCTGCCAGCACATCTGCAAGCTGGCTGGTGCCCTTTCTTTGTTTAGTTCATTATCATGGAGTTCACAACTAGCTAGTGCCCCGCCCTGCACTGCTGCCATGCATTTAATTGCAATAATTCTGTCAACATACCTGGTCCCAGAGGTGAGGTGTGTGCCACCAAGTCTGCCAGCACATCCGCAAGCTGGCTGGTGCCCCGCACCACCAGCAGCAGCTGCTTGCGTGAGTGATCAACTGCCACCAGGTGTGCTGGCTTGCGTGGCAGTGATACTGGCTGGTAGCGCACCACAGCAGATTCCTGCAGGCCAGTCAGTTTGGCAGAATGGGTGTAGGTGTTGAAAGACAAAATTGAACCACAGCTAACCGGGTGGTGGCTGTTGGTGGCGGCTGCTGGTGGCTGTGGTTGTACTGATTTCCTGCCCACATGCACTTGCAGCAACGCACAGAGCCTTTGTCGGGCAACAGGTCAAGACACATACACAGCCAGAGGCAGGTTGTTGACGTGCAAAGCACTGGTCTCAGCTAGGCAGCAGCTAAATGCTCATGATCACAGTCGATTGACATGGTGTTGCACGGATCATGTCGCTCACAGGTATGCACAGAGCCGCCGCAAGCTGCTGCACGGTGTCTCCTGCTTCAAAGGCACGAGCCCACTCCGCAAAGTATATGAAGTCCTTGATCACAGCCCTGCACCCAGCAGCAGCAGCGCACCAGCACCAAATCAAGCAGCAGCAAAAGTTGCAGCTGCAGTCCACTGTGGGAAAGCCAGGTGGCAGCAGCACTACAGACACAGACCACTGCTGCTGCCAGGCAACTTTGAAAACTGTGGGAAAAACAAACACTTGGGATGACATGGCACACGTGCACCTCAGAGCAAACCTGTGCTTGCAGGGCCCGTCGTTAACACAGCCACTGCTGAAAACTCTATGCATGCACTGCCTGTACTGCATGGCTGCGTGTATCTTGAGCCACGCGCAGATGTCCAGGTGCTGCAGATGCTTTTTTCCTGCAAGCTGTGTGTGCTGCAGTCCGCAGGTGTGCCAGATGCTGCTACTGCTGCCTTGTTCTGCAAGATAAACCCTAAACCTACACCTTGAACCCTTATGCTGCAAACCCATCCGTCCTGCAAGCCGGCTCCCTGCCCTGGATGTCCGCAGGTGTCACAGATGCTGCTGCTGCTGCCTTTTAATGCGAGATGAACCCTAAACCCTAAACCCTAAACCTAAACCTTGAACCTGCAGAAATAAGCTGCAGGCCCACCTGTCCTGCAAGCCCAGCTCCCTGCCCTGGATGTCATCCCGCAGTGCCGCATGTGCTGAGCTGAGTCCCCACAGCCCGAGTGTGATCGCCTCAACTGTCAGTGCTTGGAATTGAGCACTGGAATGCTGCAGGGAGGTGATAAGCACCCTGTACAAGTCCTGCATGGCGTGATTTAGATGCAACAAGGTGTAACAAGGCGTGATCTAATGTAACAGGTTTGTTGTTCAGCGGGAGGAGTGTACAGCATGCTGCTGCTTTCTTGCATATGCTGGCCAGCGATGGGGTGCGCTGTGGCAGCTGTTGAACGTTTGCAAAACAAGCATTGGCGGTGCTATTTGGAGATGCAACAGCCTAACAGGTGCATTCAGTGTGTACCTTCCAGCTGTCTCGATCACTTTCGTGTTGCTCCAGCTGCTGATGCTGCGCTTGCTGTGCCAGTGGTGCAACAGCAGCAGGCCCAGCATTGGCAGTGCATCCTTGCTGCAGAACTTCCAGCAGGTCTTGCCTGGATATCTTCTCCATGCTTCAATGAATATTCAGCAACAAACGCAGCCAATTGCCTGTTATTGTGAGAAACAGAACTAGCTCAGCTGCTCCTTCAGCCTGCACTGCACTGCAGGTGTGCTGCTGTCAAAGCAAGCTCGGGAGCAGGCACGTGACTTCAGAATCACATGATCGTAGTACATCCGTTATTTTAAATGACAAAAGCAGGGTGTGCTGCCCCCCCGGCGTTATTGCACACTGTGAAACATTGGGGTTCGTCCATGGCAGTGGGTTCGCATACCACCAGCATGGGGACATCGGCGTCCCCGATTACAATTGCATTTGTTTTTAGACAGTACGTTATTATCAAAAACATCAACCGTGAGCTACCTACTACTGCTTGAGCCACACATACAGCAGCACCGTGCAAGCTGAGCGCAGCTCGGCCAAGCAAGCATGCATCGGCAAATCCAAAGAACCGGAGGTCATGGCACAGTAGCCGACGCAGCATGCAGACCAGCAGCTGGCTGGCCAGTACGCAGCATAGCACCAGCAGCAGCTCCTCACCACAGACTGCAAGCAGGCAGCAGCAACTGGCAGCAGCGGCAGCACTCACGAACTCAGGTGCGGGGCACCACCTTGCATCAAGTTACTGTCTACAATAGGATGTCACTGCATTCGGTTGCACTGAGGTGCTGCCTTTGGTGTCGTGGTGTGCAGAGTGGAGCTGCAACGCTGTGCAGGGCCAGCAGCACAGAACAAGCAGCAGCACCAGCAGTATCACAACCAGCTGCAGCAGCAGTGCAGGCGGTCGACTACTTTGCAACAGACAAGCGACCTGTTGTTCTATTTGACGGAGTCTGCAACATGTGAGTGTGGCAAGCTCCATGAATCCTCCCGCTACGTGCAGTGAGGCTACTACCTGAGCTGTTCTCCCATTTAAAGAGAAGGGATGTAACACATGTGTTATGGTACATGATGCACATCCAGCCCTGAGCAGCAGGCAGTTTGGCAGTTGTCAGCCAGGCCTGCTGTTGATGCCGAAAACACTGCTGCTATGTACTGCGCTAGTGCGCCTGTACGCTTTGCAATTCTGTAGTGTGTTGACAGTTGTGCAGCAGGCCGCAAGCCGCCTGTCATAGCTCTGGTTGCTGTAGGTCAACAGCTGGCAGCAGCAGCAGCAGCAGCAGGGGCAGCATACACGACATACAGCCCGACGCACCAGCAACACCTGCTGGTGTGTCTGTTGCAGGTGCAATGGTGGTGTCAACTTCATGCTGGATTGGGACAAGGAGGGAGTGTACCGCTTTTCTGCACTGCAAAGCACACCTGGTCGGCAGCTGCTCACTAGGTGGGTTGGTGCTGCATGCCAAGTGTTGCAGGATGTCGCAAGGTGTTGCATGTTGTTGTGTGCTGTAGAGGTGACTGCTCCCCTGAGCTTAAATGTGACACTGTCAGCTAGGTAGCACGTGCAATTGCGTGAAATGCAGCTGATGCTTGCTCATGAAGACAGAATGCGTTGACTTGCTGGCACCGCCAATGCACTTGAGCAGGTACAGGCATCCTAGGTGCAAAAGTATCTGTGCCCTTGTTATGCCATGATCCTGCAAGGAACGCCGTGTGCATGCACACTGCGCGGCGCCCGCGCCTGACTTGCTGCCGCAATATGCTGCGAGCTGCCAGCCTGCTAATTGACCCTCACTCTCTTAACAAATCTTCTTCACTCGTTCTCCTACTGCCTGCAGGTGTGGCAGGGCGCCAGACGACATCTCCAGCATCGTGCTTGTAGAAGAGAGCCGCTGCTACATCAAGTCGGAGGCAGTGCTGCGCATTGCACTGCGGCTAGGCATGCCGCTGCCGCTGCTGGCTGGCCTGGCGCTGCTGGTGCCCAAGTTTGTGGGCGACCCGGTGTACGACCAGGTGGGCCGGCGCTTGCAGGAAACCATTGCAGGATACGCTTGCAGGAAAGTGCTTGCAGGAAGGACTTGCAGTAGTGGAGAGCATGCAGGCGTGTTGCTGCAGCCGGCTGCGCATGCCGTCACCTCGGGTGCTGCTGCTCTAGTGTCGGCCGCATAATTGGCGACGCTGCTGCAAATTTATATGTGCTTGTGCAAGGCTCTCTTCTTGTCCTTGTGGCGGGCGGCTTAACTTAAGCTTCACAGCTCCCTGGCTCAGCACCTGATCACTTGCAGGGTCAAGCACTGATGTCATGCTGCTGCTGCTGCTTGCTGCAGGTGGCCAACAACCGCTACTCCTTCTTTGGCAAGTCGGACAGCTGCAGAGTGTCAGATGATGGCTTTGCAGACCGATTCCTAGGAGCTTGAAACAAGCAGCGCACGCCCGGCAGCTGCGCTTCTGGAGCAGCAGAGCAGAGAGCAGTTGTGTGATACACAAAGGCATGCGGTGTGTTGTCACAAGTGCACAGCGGGCAATGCCGCATTGCTACTAGCAGATGATCCGATCATCACAGCGCACCTGTAAATCTGGGTCGGAGGGGGCACTCTGGTATTCATGGCGAAGTGTGGAGCAGCTGATGTCAACTGACTGCAGCTGTTGCCGCCTGAGGTGCTGCTGGGCAGCTGTTTGCTTCAGTGTATGACAGACCACCAAGCTTGCTGTATGTGCAGTGTATGATGACGCACTGATACAATGGTGATGTATTATGTATCTATTCCAACAAAAGCGACTATCTTCAGTCGTGGCCAGCACTGCAGCGGGAAACAGTGAAGATTCAGCCACTGCTGAGTCAACTTCCCAGGCCCGCTGCCACCGAAGCTCGTCAGCAGGCAGGCAGGCGAGAGCATGTGTTTAGGGAAATTCCGTCTTCAATACGTCGTCATTGTATGGTCGAATGTTGCTGCGTATTGTGTCGAGAAGCAAAGCATGGCGCGTTCACCGCCAAGATGCCACTGAGCAAATAAATTCCAAGTCCCTGAAGAAAGGCGCTCATCGTGTTCGTAACAGTTGATGTAAGCTGTAACCCAACATGAATAATTTAGAAGAGGCTGTGGGTCTCATCCGTGTTCTGCTGTCCAGGTTGCTCGTTTCCGGTCTCAGGTGACCGCCCATTGTTCCTGACAAGAGTGCATACGAGATTGCAGACGCAAGTGCCAACGTCGCTGGAGTCATAATCAGTTGAGTCTGATCATGAACTGTATACGCCTGATGGGTTCGTCTTATCTTGCCAGCGCTGTCATGAAAACACGACGGGCGAAGTCCAGGGTGACTTGCCATGCATGATTGCTCAACGCGGCCAACCAAAAACGTAGAAAGTACTCTATTGTCTAAGGTTGCGGTTCGCAGCACTCCGCACCAAAGGAGGCCAGCAACACTGCCGACTGCAGTTTGCCCATGAGTGACGAACGACGAAAAGATCAGTCCGGGCAATCAACCGTATGTGAAAGCACCCATATGGACGTGGACGCCTTGCTGCGGGCGCTGTCTGGTCAGGTGGGGTCATGCCAGCGACTTCCTTGCGCGGGTATTGCAGTCTAGACCTGATTCCAAGCAGGACGATGTGATGGTTGCAATTCAGATCGGGGCTATTTGCCCGGTATCTTGACAAGTTCGGCCAGAGAACTTTGCGAGCTGGGTTATCTCCGCAGGCTGTAGCCTTAGCTTGCCCGTTGTGTATGCTTCGAATTAATAAGCGTATTGCACGTGCCTTAGTTGGCACGACACTGGTTCGTTGTAGCCAAGCTGCCCCGTCTTGCTACCCGTACTGCCTATCCCTGCTGCTGTGTGGCTGCCAATACACAGCTCGGCGGTTCAGCAGCAGCCGCGTCCCAATCGAAAGGCTTGACAAAGCCTTTAGAAGCTGCAGGACAGCAGCAACAGCAGCAGGCAGGCCTATCATTGCTGCAGACAGCAGCTGGTGGCCAGCTGCAGCCTGACAAGGCTGCGGCTCTCCTGCAAAGGCTAGCAGCACAACAGCGGCTTGCTTTGTCTAATAACCACAAGTCAGCAAGCGCTGGCACCCCACCGCCTACGGGAGGCACACCACTCACATCAGCAGGTGCAGCAGCACCAGGAGCTGCAGCAGAGCTAGCAGCCTTGCAAATGCAGCAGGAGCAGCAAGCAGCAGCATCTGGCAGCTCTCAGAGCACCTGGCTGCAGCAGGCAACAGGGCTGCCGAATTTTCTGCTGGAGTCCCTTGCAGCAAAGGCGGCAGATGCCCAGAGGCGGGCCTCAGGAGGTGCCTCCGGCACGCCACCTCCCCAGCAGGGGCTGCTTGCAGGACAGCTTGCAGGACAGCTGGCCTCACGCTGCGCCAGCAGCAGCGCGGCTGACAAGGCAGCTGCATGGCTGCAGCAGCAGCAGCAGCAGCAGCAGCAGCAGCAAGCTGGCCTTGGTGTCCTGCAGCCGCCTGGTGGTGTGTCTGACGTGCCTGCAGCAACTGACCAGGGCATACCCCAAGACCCTTCAGCAGCAGCAGCAGCAGCAGCAGCAGGACCCCTGCCGCAGCTGCTGCCGCTGCGCCACCTGTCCTCATGCAGTTCAAATCTTAGGACCCTGCTGAGTCAGATCAGCATGCCAGCTGGCATGGAAGGTCTGTCACCTTCCGCAGCAGCAGCTGCAGCCGCAGCAGCAGCTGCAGCCGCAGCAGCAGCGGGTGCCGGCCACCACCACCAGCAGCAGCAGCAGCAGTCACAGCAAGCAACCCTGCTGCAGCCTTCCCTGCTACGTGGCGCATCTGGCATATCTGCAGCACCACAAGACACAAACAGCACACATGGCGGTGTTGTGACCGCTGCTGCTGCTGCTGCTCCTTCTGGGTCTCTGGCTCCTGGGCTAGGCAGGCAGCAGAGCAGCTCATCCATAGGGCAGCAGCAGCAGCAGCAGCAGGTGGTGCCAAAGCTGCGCATGAAGCAGGGGAGGCACCTGGCGCAAGCAGCAGCACTTGAGGCTCAGCAGTCTGGCGCTGCTGCTGCTTGCATCGCACTGAAGCGGCGGCGGCCCCTGCAGATCAGCCCCGCTGCTGTGAGGGCTGCTACAGGTAAAGCTTGTACAACAATGTATCACTTAAGAATTCAATTATTGCATTGCGTTGAATCATTTGCTGTCCACCAAATCACCCTTGAAACCGTCTTGTCTCACAGCAGCACAAGGCTCGTCTGCATGGTTTGCACATCTTTTGCTCCACCTTCACAAGCTGCTGCAAGGCAAGAGCACCAAGAATGTTCTTTAACAGGTGTGTTGTCGTGTTGTAACTGCATATGCCCTCTTGCAGGCACTACCGGGCCATCTGCTATGTCCGCAGACCCACAGAGAGGCAGCATGCAGGCCAGTGCTGGATCAGCAGCAGCAGCAGCAGCAGCAGGTGGCAATGGTGAGCTGGGCCGGGCAGATTCTTTCTATTCAAATCTGGCGCCTACACAACCAGCACAGGATCAACTTCAGCAGCAGCTGCAGCTGGCACTGAGCTCCGATACTGCTAGCCTTAGCACGCAGCAGCAGCAGCAGCAGCAGCAGCAGCAGCAGCAGCTTCTGCTGGAGCGTCAGCAGCAGCTGCAGCAGCTGCAGCGGCAGCTGGCAGTCCTGCGAGGCTTACCACAGATGCCTGATGCTGCTGCAGCTGCTGCTGCCGAGGCTGCTGCTGCTGCTGCTGACACCAGCTCAGGCATCGAAGCAGCAGCAGAAGCTGTGCTGGAGCAAATTTTGATGGCCCATGGAGGGGCTGCAACAGCAGCAGCAGCAGCAGCAGGAGAGGCAGGTGGTGGCAGCAGCCTAGCAGCAATGCTGGATGTGCCACTCACTCGTGCTCCAACAGCAGCATCCAGCCAGCTGCTAGGATCCACTTCTGCTAGCACCATAAGCCAGGGTTTGCAGCGCCTGCAAACCCTAAAGAGTAACCTGACAAGTGTTATGGCAGAGCTGGAGCATCTCGTGCCACAGGTGCAGCGAGGTGCAGTGCAGCGCACAGGGAGCGGCACACAGCCGAGAGCGCCTGTGCCAACCTTCACTGATAGCCAGCCCTCACAACCAGCAGCAGCAGCAGCAACAGAAGGGGCAGCAGCAGCAGCAGCAGCAGCAGCAGGTTTGATGCGGCCGCCGCCGCGGCAGCAGCCAGCCGCCAGCAGCGCGGGCGGGGGCTTATCTGCGGCTGCTGCAGCACTACGCGCCACCCTGCAGCAGCAGCAGCAGCAGCAGCAGGACTCGCTTTCTGGCGGCAACTCTGGCGGTGCAACGAGGGGCAGCGCTGACACTGAACGCGCCACAAATAACGCGATGCAGCTGCAGCAGCTGCTAGATCAGATGCGTCACCTACCGGAGCTTCCCGGTGTGCTGCGGCCTGCGCAGCCGCCGGCCTGGACGCAGCAGCTGCTGCTGCAGGCGCGGCCGCTGAACATGGCTGCTTTTAGGCGCGTGCTGAGCGACATATTTGTGACGCATGATGAGGTGCGTGCTGTAACAGCAGTAGTGCAGGGGAGTGTTGCAGAAACGTGGAGTGTGCTGTAGTGGTTGCAGCAGTGCGGCATGGTGAGTGACATATTTGTGACGCATGATGAGGTGCGTGATATAACAGCAGAAGTGCAGGGGAGTGATGCAGGGAACGTGACGTGTTCTGTGCTGGTTACAGGACTGCTTGCGATGGGATATTTTCACTCATATGCCGCTGACGCACAGCACCTGAACCTGCTGCCTGCTCCTCATATTGCTTTATCTCTGAATGTTACACATACATGCCTAAAACTGTCATATTACCTCATGCTCTCTGTTCAGGCCAAGGCGTGCTTGAAACAAGCAGTGGACCTGGGACTGCTGCCAGACATCAGCACAGCAGCAGCAGCAGCAGCAGCAGCAGCCAGCCAGCCGGCAGAAGTGTCCCCAACCACAGAGGCTCGCATGAAGTGGCAGCAGTGGCAGCAACAGCAGCAGCAGCTGCTGCAAGGCCAAGCAGCGGCAGCAGCAGCAAATGACTCAAGCGCTGAGCCGCCTACCAAGCGGCAGCGAGTTGACTATACAGCAGCGGCGGCAGCAGCAGCATGCGGAGCGGATGAGCCGTCGTCGTTTGCAATGCCGGCACCTAAGCAGCAGCCAGCAGGCGATACAGCAGAGCCAATGAGCTTGGATGATGAGGACGAAGATGATCCGGATGCTGCCCTTGCGGCAGCAACGCTTACATACATGCCAGTGACGGGACGTGCACTGCACAGTGTCTCTTCTGTTGCTGCTTCGACAGACACCCTTTTGGCGGGCTTGGCACGGGAAGGATCTAGTGTGAGTCATCAGCATCTGCCGGACTCGCAGCTGGGGTCTTCCGGCACGCGGAAAGAGATGCCAGCAGAGGACCTGCAGCAGTTGAGGCAGGCTGCAGGGGACAGGTCAGACAGTGCAGCAGAGCCGGATGCAGCAGTGACGAAGGAGGAAGCAGCACCTGCAGCAGCAGCAGCAGCAGCAGGTGCTGCAGCAGCCCAGCAGGACGATGCCTCACCACCACCACCAGCAGCAGCAGCAGCAGCAGCAGCAGAAGCAGCAGCGGAAGCTGTGAAGGAGGAAGCAGCCGCAGGGATGGATGAAGCAGCAGCAGATAAAGATGCGGCTCTTACAGCTGACACGGCTGCTGCAGCTGCTGCAGATGAGCAGCAGCAGCAGAAGCAGCGAGCAGCCGACGCCACAGCAGCAGCAGAGGAGACAAGCCAACAGCCAGATGCCGCCAACGTTCGCAGCCTCCTCAGCCGCCTTGCTGACTGTATGTCCAGCATGCAGGCGCACATGCAGGCTCTAGCTCATTTGGTGGTGCCGTGTGCAGCAGAGCTGCTAGCAACAAGGCAGCAGCAAGCCTCTCTGTTGCATCAGCGCTCTGTTGAGAGTGCAGCCAGCGGAGGCGCAGCAGCCTTGCAGCGGAGCATCAGCGACCTGTTCAGCTTGCAGCAGCAGGTGCAGCAGCAGGTAGCACAGCAGCAGCAGCAGCAGCAGCAGCAGCAGCAGCAGCAAGGGCTCGCCAGGCTGGGTTCATTGGCCTGGCAGGAGCAGCAGCGCAATGCAGAGCTGCAGCGGTTGGATCTGCATCAGCAGATCTTGCTCGCTCAGCAGCTGCGGCAGCGGCAGGAGCAGCAGCGGCAGCAGGAGCAACAGAAGCTGCTGCTGCAACTGCAGGCGCAGCAGCAACAGCAGCTACAGGCGCAGCAGCAGCAGCAGCAGCAGCAGCAGCAGCAGCAGCGGCAGGTCCTGCAGCAGCAGCGCCAGACGCCAGGGCAGCAGAAGAATGTGCAGCCACAGCAGGTATGGCCTCACCATGTTTTGACCTGGTTGGAATGTTTCGAGCTAGCTGCGCCCACCTTCTTTTGCTGTGCAGTTCATGCCTGCATGAGCACCGCATGAAGTGCTTGGCTTGTTGTGCAGCTGCTGGTTGTTTTGGACCACACTTTGTCGCACCCACCCTTCGCGCATGCCACGAACGATTCCAAACAGTTGCAACAACATCCTGAGCACCTTCATTTGTGCACACGCTGCTCTTTTTGCCCCCCCCCCCCCCCCCACGAGCCTCTCGTTGGCTCCTGACTGGGGTTCCCACTCCTCATATGAGTGCAGCATCTAATGTAATGTAATTTAATGTAATGTTTGCACTGCAGGTGCTGTCAGCTGTACAGCAACTGCTGGCAGTGGTTAGCTCCGCACCGGGCATGACTGAAGAAGAGAAGATGAGCCTGGTTACTGCCGGAGCCAATATGCTGCAGGGCTTACGGCAAGGAGGACAGCAGCAACAGCAGCAGCAGTAGTGGTACGCTGCTGCTGCTGCTGCTGCTGCTGCTGCCACTGCTGTTTCTGATGACTGAAAAACGGAAGATGCGCCTTTTAACTGCGGGAGCAGACATGGTGCAAGGCCTTGTGGAAGGAGGACAGCTGCAGCAGCAGCGGCAGCAGCAGCGGCAGCAGCAGCAGCAGCACTCATGGTTTGCTGCTGCTGCCGTCCCTACCACTGCTGATGGCCAGCGGGGCTTGCATTGAGCCAGTTGCGCGCTGCTGTTGGTTCTGCAGCGCTGCGGCTGAGTGTCATTCGCTTCAGTGGCAGCATCATGTCCATTGTGGTGTCAGAGGCGCCTCTGTTGTCGGGTGACAGCTGTGAGATGCCATTTGGTTGTGGGGCTGTCAGCAGCAGTACGGCAGAGCACACCATGTCATTTGCGCTGTACTCCCAGGCAATGAAATTGCAGCCTCCCACCAGCCACGATGCATGCTGAGCAACAACATGGCACATGCAACTTGGAACCATCTTGCCTCCAACATGGGAGCCGACCACCTTTGACTCCTGCAGCCAAAGAATGTGTGAATTTGAAGTTGTGGAGTTCTTTGTGCTGGGCATTCGATAAGGTCAAGGTCAGGTTCACATTGGCCACTGCAGTACACCGCCAAATGCAACAGCGTACTGCCGTTGCTTATTGGTGCGGCTGTGGTGCAGCACAGCTGCGATGGCTTTGAAAGCGGCCTCATATTGGGCACATTGCACTTGCATTGTACAGCATTGCATAGCGCGTTGTCTTGCAGGGCGGGGCATTGAATAAGAGTGATTTGGTTGTGCTGCGTCTCACATCCACCACTGAAGGTGGGAACAACCCAGCATGGTTCGTAACTGCTGTGAGCAGCGCTCGGCAGGAGCACGCTGCTCGATGCTGCAGGTGCTGCATAACAGGCGGCAGTTGACACAGTGGCGGTCTTGAGCTGGCTACTATTCTCACTGAAAGCCATGTGTTGCGAGGTGACTATGTTTATTTCAGTTTTACACTCAGAACCTGGGCGCTGCTTTTACTCCTGGCATGTAGGAGGAGCTTTTGTCCATGTGAGTCCCCACAGCAGTGAAATTGCAGGGTAAAGCAGGGCTGTGCCGTAGCTTTGAATTCCGGCTGCAGACGCCATGGGTTTTGCGCCGGCAGCTGTGCTGCCTGCTGCAGCAAGGGTGTTGGTTGGGAGGATGGCATATGACTGTTATGACCCACTTTGCAAAGCTCGCAAGGTGGCATATGCATGTGCACGGTTGTCACAAGCAATATTGAGTGTTACAACAGGCTGGGTTATCAGCAGTAATCTGCTTTCTGTGTGAAAGCAGGCGCTACTTGCTGGGTTTCTTCATCCCATCATTTGTCAGTGTGCGCTGGTTGTTGCTGCTGACTCCAGCGGATGCTCATCAGGCTGCTGCTGCAGATGCTGTGTGATTTTCATGGGCCATCTGCTGCACACCATCGTGCAAGTGCAAGTGGTGCAGTGGATGCAGTGCACCTGCAGACTTGCTTGGAATAACACACCACGACGCAGCGGCCATGCATGTGCATTGTGGTTTGTGTCTGTGCTGTCGTGGCCCCAAATCATCACACTCAATATGCTGGCCCACACGTTGTTGAGCAGAGTGACAACAGCGGCAGCAGCAGCAGGTGGTCAGCACCCTTTTCAGTTGGCGACAAGCCCTAATAAGCCGCTGCCCTGTGCAGTTGGTAAACACCTGACTGCATGTGTGCCTCTGAGTTCCTTGAAAGTGCGTCATAAGGAGTCAGTTGATGGCTGCAGGCGCTTCTGGCAGCACAGGAAAAGCATGTTGCGTGATGCTGCCCCTGTTCACTGCCTGCCCAGTGTGAATCGCTTTATCTTGTGTACGACACAGTCCGTTACCACTCCCGTTTATGTTGTCTTTCTCAACAAATGCATGTGCTGCTCTTCAATACATTCACAAGAGTGCCACTGGCACGGTGCTTAGTGTTTTAGCCGACCCGTCGCATGTTTTGTTGGTTGTTGCACGTGCCATGGTGTCTCCTGATTAGCAGCTGCTGCACACTGCATGGCGGGTGTAAGCGCTATGACACATGTTTTCCTCAGGTGCTTGAGTGAAGCTGCTGTGCCGTCATGCTTTGATGTCATTCTTATGCCCCGCAGAGGGGCGTTGCATCAATGGCCACCATGTTTTTCAGCAGGTGCTGACGCAGCCCAAGCGCAGGCAGCAGCAGCTGCTGCACTTCCTGATGGTGTAGAGGTCCCTTTTAGGTATACAAACTGTACACCTCTGGCATGCAGGCAGCTGCACAGGCAGCTGCAGGATCTTGCAGCTGCTGGGCTGAGTTCTGGCCTTTGCCTTTTTGTGATGTGCATTTGAATGGCTGGTGGCCGCTGTATGCTGGGCGGAATGTTGTGGTGCACCTTGACTTCCCTGCATGCTGGCCATGGCTTGTCATGTGTGTCATCTACGTCATCATCCTGGTGCTGATTATCAGGCTGGTGTGACACTGACACTGGCAATGTGCAGCGCGTTTTCCAGACTACAGCAGCAGATATCCAACCCAGATACGCATGTCTAGATACATAGATGCGGGTTAGCATATTGGATGAAGGGTCAGAATGCGGAATAAGATGCGGCACAGAAGCTGGCATTCACAGACACCCACCTGCTGCCCAGTTTCGGGCACACATGTGGTGGTTGTCCAAAGGATGCGCTGGCATGACTGCTGCTTCCCTCAAATATGCTTTGTGGAGTGGGTTGGCACTACCACGTGATGGTCAACTGTTTGCCGGTTGCACAACTGCTAACAGTTGACCTGACCCTCTCCTGACATGAGCCCTTGCGCTGATACTCAGCATGTATGATGCCTGCATGCAATGCGTTGACCGCAATACATATTGTCAGGTATCCTTGTGCTACCTCGTTGCATGGTGCTGGCTCTCTTGCCATCCGCCGGCTGCGGCAGTTGCATGGTCAATGCGTGTTGGTGCAGCTTGCTGCTCATCATTCTGGGCTGGTTATTGTGAGTTGCCTTCCACCACCAGTACGCAACATTGAACCTGCATATTCATGCAGAACATCAAGCGCAGACGTGCCTTCAGACAGGGTGTTGAGCCTGCCAAAGCCACTTCTGCGCATGTATGTGTGTTTGCACCTGCAGCCAGCGGCTGCTGCATGAAGCTGCTGTTTATACTGATTGCATTCAGCTCACCCTGTGAATCGCGCAGCAGAACAGCCCACCAGCAGTAGCTGATCCTAATGGCATGCTTGGCTGCAGCATCAACTTCACTTTGCTAGTAGCATCAGTTGCTTATCTGATGCATGCTCGGCCGCAGCACTTAGCAGCAGCGGTAGCCTTCTCTGGCCGGATCAGTTTCAGCATGCACTGCTGAAGGCACTATGTATAGCATCAAGGTGTCTACAGTAAAAATGTGTCTATAGTGGCACTGTGTTAACCGTACAGGTGTTGCAGCCGTTTGTGGTGCCCGCGGCATGCCGTTAGTGGTGGGCACCGCACTGTATGCATGACATGCCATCTCAGGTAGTTATAACACGAACCTGATCCGATCACTGGCAGTGACATAAGCCTGATCAGTGCTGCTCCTTCAGCTGCAGACAGTGGCCTGCATGCACGATGCGCACGCCTAGAAACAGTAATGCTTGGATTGTGGTGTTAGCAGTAGCCAGGCTGCAGTGTATATAGCATAGTGTTCATGCGACTTACTTGTGGCTTGGTGCTGGCCTGTTGGAGGGCTTTCCCTATCACAACAGCCCCGAAACAGGACCATCTTTCCATCAATGGCCTGCATGCAGCGCTGTGCTGTCCTGACGGCCGCCGCCGTGTAGTACAGGTGGCTGTGGGAGGTATGCTTGCCGGTTTGACATGTTGCGTATCATGCGCAATTGCGTTGCGTTGCATTGCGTTGCAACTATGATAGACTATGCTAGTCATGCATGGTGCATCCCCGACTGTGTTGTCTTGTGACGTCACAAGACGTGGCATCATGTGCATTCCTGGCATGCGGCCATTTTCAGGATCTGTTCGATCTGTCGTGGCAGAAGGTTACTGGTACGACTAGCACACTGCCAAAGATGCCTCTGTCACCAGCTGTTTATGATATGGTAATAACGGTGAGCTTTTAATTCAATCGGTGGGATTGACACTCTGTGGACGACCAGTGACGGTCGGTTGGGACGGTGATGCTCAAACTTGACAACATAGCATACACAGCTTTACGAACACATGCAAGCCCCCAGGTTTGCAGGCAGTTGCAACAGCGCAATGCTACTACCATCATTACGGCCAAAGTATAACTGGCACTACCTTAACTTGCAGTGCTACACTTAAATAAATGCTCCCAGAGACAAGGCAGCCACTGCCAATCAGCCTGTGTCACCGGCCCAGCCACTGCCCTCCACCTCCTGCAGCAGCTGCAGGCACTGCTCGTATTCATCAAGCTCATCATTTTCATCAGCTGCATCTGCACCATCAGCCATAACCTGCTCCTCCTGCAGCAAACAGCTGCGCCGCACCCCTGCTGCTGCTGCTGCATCACCCTCAACATGCTGTACAGCAGTACACTGCTTCTCCTCAAACTGCAGCAGCAGCTGCAGGCACTGCTCATCCTCCCATTCCTCCGCACCCCCTTCCGGCACCTGCGCCTGGCACTGCTGCTGCTGCTGCTGCTGCTGCTGCTGCAAGTGTGCGCCGGCTCCTAGTATTGTTTCCTGCATGCCAGCCTGCTGCTGCTGCTGCAAGTGTGCGCCGGCTCCCAGTGCTGCTTCCTGCATGCCGGCCTGCTGCTGCTGCTGCTGCTGCTGTAAGTGTGTGCCAGCTCCCTGCACTGCTGCCGCTGCCGCTGTGGGCTTTGAAGCTGCCCCAGCTAGCCGAGCTGTAGCCGCTGCTGCTGCTGCAACTTGAACGTGAGCATTGTCTGCTGCTGCATGCTGGCTGTACCTCTCCCACACAGCCGCAGGCAGCGGCATGCAGGCGGAGCGGTAGCTCCTGCATTCCGGGTCGTAACACTTTTGGTAAAACACGCCTTCCCGAAGGTCCACTGCGTATGCAGGGGCCAGCCGGGGTCAGCAGAGCAAGGTGAGTCAGCAGCGTGTTGGGGACAGGGGAGGGGTTTCAAGCAAGGATGCGGAGGCAGCAGCAGGGTGAGCCCATCTGAGTAAACTGTAGCTCCTGCTTTCCGGGTCGTAGCACTCATGGTAGGAGACGCCTTCCCACAGGTCCACTGCGTATGGATTAGGAACATTGAGAAGGCAGGATTGCGAGCATACAGCACGAGTGACACACTGACAAACACGCACCACACATGCCCACACGCTGCACCCACCAACGAAGTAGATGCCGTTGGCCTTGTGCTGCCGCTCCACGTTGCCACACCAGCGGTTGCCCCTCATGTTGAGCACCACGCTGCACTGCCAGGCAGCCGCAGCCAGCCACACGCCGGTGCAGCTGCAGCTGCGCATGTTACACAGCGCACACAGCATCACCCGTGTCCGCGCTTGCACACACACGACAAGACCGCCAAGTTCACCAACACACGCCACAACTGTAGCAGTGCATGCAACTGGTTGCAAACTCTCTGTCAACAACTGCCGCACTTGCAAATGCACACACGGTACTCACCAACGTAGTAGATGCCGTTGGACTTGTGTTGCCGCTCCACGTTGCCGCACCAGCGGTTGCCCCTCATGTTAAGCACCACACTGCCCGGCAGCCGCAGCCAGCTGCGCACTGCCCCCTGCACATCACCCTGCAGGCAGCACCACAGGCAGCAGCATATAGTGATATATTGAGCAGAATTAGGCAGCCGTAGCCAGCTGCGCACCTGGCCCTGCACGCCACCCTGCAGGCAGCACCACAGGCAGCAGCATATAGTGATAAATTGAGCAGCATTAGGCAGCCGCAGCCAGCTGCGCACCTGGCCCTGCACGCCACCCTGCAGCAGCACCACAGGCAGCAGCATATAGTGATAAATTGGGCAGCATTAGGCAGCCGCAGCCAGCTGCGCACCTGGCCCTGCACGCCACCCTGCAGGCAGCACCACAGGCAGCAGCATATAGTGATTAATTGAGCAGCATTAGGCAGCCATAGCCAGCTGCGCACCTGGCCCTGCACGCCACCCTGCAGCAGCACCACAGGCAGCAGCAATAAAGTGATAAGGTCAGCAGCATCAGGCAACCGCAGCCAGCTGCGCACTGACCCCTGCACGCCACCCTGCAGCAGCACACAACATAGCTAACAGCCCCTACATTCAGTTCAGCACCAACGCTGTAAGCAGCCAATGCTGTAAGCAGCCAACCTTGCAAGGGCGGCCAGGGAGTGGATGTGAAAGGGGTGTGTGGCATGCCCAGCAGGCCATGTGCTAGCGCGTGGCACGCGCAGAGTCCAACATGTGAACTTGCATAGCTGCCACGTTTGCTTTGATGCGGGTGATGCGAAGTGTTCAATGGATATGGAAAATGTGCTGTGCTGCCACCAAACCGCACCTGCACGCAGATGGAGGTTATGAACTGCTCCAGCAGCGGATATGGGCTGGGGCCGTAACATACCACAGCACCAGCTGCTGCTGCTGTGTGCAGACCTCTGTTCCCCAGCTGCCGGCCTGCTGATCCCCAGCCTCCGTTGCATCCCCCAGGCTGCTGCTGCTGCTTTTGCATCGGCCCGTGTTCGCCGTCCTGCAGCTGCTGGCTGCTGCTGCAGCTGTTGTGCGGTGTAGAGTTCAGCAGCAGCATGGGCACCGTCTGCCACATCAGCGGCAGCTGCTGCAGCAGCTGCTGCCACTTGGGCTCAGGCACGTGCAGCAGCGACACAGGCCGGCGCGTCCCGCCTGGGACTGCTGCTGCTGCTGTCATGCGCCACTGCTGCTGCCACCGCAGCGCAAGCTCGGCTGGATCTGCTGCTGCTGCTGCCAGTGGCCCGAGGGCGCTGCTGCTGCTGCTGCTGCTGCTGTGGTGCAAGACAGAGATAAGCAGCTGGTGGAAAGCAGCCTGAGGGTCCAAGGTTGCACCAGCAAATCTGTTGGTCAGCCGCAGGCAGGCGGTCTTGCCAAACTTGCTTGACAGATACAGCCGAAACGCCCTGCATGCACACGTGAAGCACACCGCAGCAATATAATCTACAAGCACTGCATTTCGTTCTGCTGCGCTTGCACCGTGCTCTTGCACCCTGCCCGTCACACATGCGCCTGCTGCACCCACCTGTTGCGCGTGTACACGCTCATGTCAACAAACGTGCTGAAGCGATCACCGTCCTTGTTGCGCACCAGCAGGCCAGCCGCCTGCGAGCTGCTGCTGCCCCTTCCCACACAGCTGCATTGCACGCTGTTGCATCGGCTTGTTGCATGCTGCACACGCACCATGCGGAGCTCTGCATGAACACCTGCAAATGTGCTCTACCTGCTGCACCCACCTGTTGCGCGTGTACACACCCATATCCACAAACGTGCTGAAGCCACCACCGTCCTTGTTGCGCACCAGCAGGCCAGCTGCCTGCGAGCTGCTGCTACCTCTTTCCACACAGCTGCATTGCACGCTGCTGCATCAGCTTGTTGCACAGCACCCACACACCCACGCCCCAGCCTGTTGCACAATGCGCTGCTGCACACAGGCACCACGCCGTGCTCTACATGAACCCCTGTAACTGTGTTGGTTGCACCGGCTGCACCCACCTGTTGCGCGTGTACACGCCCATATCCACAAACGTGCTGAAGCCATCACCATCCTTGTTGCGCACCAGCAGGCCAGCCGCCTGCGAGCTGCCCCTTTGCAACAGCCGCAGCAGCACCAGGCGAGCAAACCTACAGCACGACACATGGTGATGTGCAGCAGCAGACATATAATGGTGCGCAGCAGCTGGTACAGCAGGAGGCATTGGAGGCAGCGTGCGGCCGTAGATGTGGCGATGTGTATGCGCTGCTCAGTCGCTGTCACAAACTGTCCTGCTGGTGCAATGAGGGTGCTTGCATGTTTTGCACGGTTGTGCCACTGAAAAGCATGCCTTTGTAGGCTTGAGTAAGCCACCGTTTCACCACCCCGACCATAGGCATGACTGCACGCTGCTGTGGCAATCATATGCACCCCTAGCACCAGGCAACAGCATTTACACACGCGCACTCACCTGCCTGCATGGCATGCGTCAGCAAAGGCCATCCCAGGTAGCCGCACCACCACGTGCCTGCTAAACTTGCTGGGTGTGCTGGCATCTGAATTCACAGCGCATATTCGCTGTGCTCTGCTGTCGTCATCATCTGCACCCCTAACCATCACCAACACCAGCGTGTGCTCACCTGCCCGCGTGGCATGCATCAGCAAAGGCCATCCCAGGCAGCCGGACCACCAGGTGCCTGCTGAACTTGCTGGGTGTGCTGGAGTCAAGCTCCAGAGCATAGCTGTCGTGCCAGGGGATGTTGAAAAGCTGCTGCAGCTGCTGCGCGACGCCGGCCAGCAGCAGCACCACCAGTGCGGCACCATTGAGGCCAGGGTTGCTGGCTGGGCAAAACTCCAGGTCTGCAAGAGTGATGTCAGAGCAGACAGAGATGGCAAACTTCAAGGTTTAACAGGGCACAGTGCTTGCAGTACGAACCAGGCACTACTAGCGCGGCACCATCGAGGCCAGGGTTGCTGACTGGGCAGAACTCGAGGTCTGCAGGAGTGATGGCAGAGCAGGAGATGGTAGATTTTGTTATGTTATGTTGTGTTTGAAGAGGGCAAAGGATTTGCACTGTAAAGCAGGCTGGCAGCTGGCCATGGACTCTACCAGTAGTTGATGGGAGCAGCAACTGCTGGAGGGCTTTGAGTTGGCAGGCGCTGCAGATGTCCAGTCTTCTTGCAAAATTGGTTGCTTGGACAGTGCAGGCTGCATGGGCTTGCTGCATACTGCTGTTTGCCTTGGTATTGTTGGCATATTCATCAATCATAGTTGTATGCAATGGAAGCCTGTTCTTCGACACTAGTTGCACCAGGCTCACCAAAATAGAGGTGGCAAGGTGACGCTTGCCGAATGATCTCATAGTGGTGGCGCTCTGCAGGCGGCAGGGCCTTGTAGTGCTGCCAGAACAGCTCTGCGCTGCTGACAATGAACACACGCTGGCCGCTGGTTGACACCTCGCATGCAAAAGTCCTGCAAGCATAGGAGGCAGGAGGAGACATACAGGTGGATGGGTGGGTGCATGGCAGCAGCAGTGGTACATGCAAATAAACCGCTGCATCCAGGAAAAAAAGCCTTGAATGGCGTAATATCCGACAGCTGAGAGGTGACGGGAGAAGACTTGCATCTATAGCTGAGCATGGTCTGTGTGGCAGCATCTTTGTCCCAAACATACGTTGACAGCACAGCCTCAACATCTGCATGCCACTGTATTTCTGCTGGGGTCTATGTGCACTACCTGAGTATGACTGCACACGGCTGCTTGTCTAGGTAATCAAACGCCTCCTTTTGTGCTTTGAAGGTTTTGAACGGTGCTTTGAGGGGGTTGAAGGCAGGCCTGCACTGGTGCTGGCGGCCTGCCCTGCTGCCTGCTGCTTCTGCGGCAACATGTTCCACTACTTTGTGCCTTTTCAGCCTTTCCAGATTGTGGAAACTTGAAGCAGTCACCACCTGCAGATGGCAGAGGCAGAGTCATTGTGAAACAGTGAGTGGGCAGTGACAGCAGCAGCATAAAATGCACCGATGCCAGTCAGGGGCTTTGCTATTATGTTGCACAGCGACGTTTTGTGTCATTAATATTGATCAACACATGCACCAGCCTTCGTGACATCCACACCTTCACAGGCCGCTTGTCGCCAGGCATCTTTTTGCTACTAGCTCTAACAGGTTGAAGCTGTCACTCGCACATGCCAGACAACAGATGTGCTATCGTTCGATTTAAACCAAGTAAGCCTGGGGCCCAGCGAAAGACGACGCAGATCAAGGTCGGTTCAAACACTGACAAGTGACCAAACCCTGTTGAGCGGAGGGTTGCTTTGCGCGTGGTGCTTGACGTTGTTTTGCTGCACTGTGCAACACATGGTTTTTCAAGGAGGACACTGACAACTTTCAACCGTTCTGTGAGCCATCCGAGCTTTCGCAAGCAAGGGTTGTTTCCCTGGTTCCGCCCACATCCCCTTTCGTCTGTTGTACTTTTGAGCTCTAGTTTCTAGTTCAAGTGTTTTCACCACAGCCTTCAGTCTTGGGTCGCACCTGCCACACCGCGTGATCGTCCGATCTCCAACAGCAGCACATCATGGCCTCTACGCTCAGCACCAGGACTGCTTTTGCCTCGCGCACAGCTTTCGTGGGACGCGTGCAGCGCTCACCTCGCCTGGTCGTCAGGGTAAGGGCGCCTCGACACCTGATGCTGCACTGCACTGGGCTGCTGTGCCCGAGTTCATATGCCTTTTATGCTACCGAACTCATGACAGTTGTGTGTCACTTGCTGGGCACCACCTACTTCAAGATCAGTCAGCGTCCAAGCAGCGTTACGTGCCTGGTCAAGCACTCAGGCCTTGCCACTGCGGAAACCAAGCATTAACTTACTCGTATACATGGGTGTCACGTTTATGACCTCAGAACCGGCCCGCACCTCAACTGCCCTACCTTGCTCATGCACTGCTTCTGCTCCTGCTGCTTTTACTGCTCCTGCTGCTGTGTTTTGCTGCGACAGGCCTTTGCCACTGATGGTGGCATGGAGGAGATGAACAAGCAGATTGGCAAGCGCATCAAGGAGGCAGCAGCGCAGCTTTCAACCATGCGTGTGTGGCACTACAACGCAGCCGTGGGCAAATATGTGAAGAAGGCAGCAGAGGATGCTGCCGCAGGCAAGCTCAAGATGAAGGGCGCTGCAAAGGCCAAGTGATGTTTTTTGCCAGGTTTGCTTTGGCGCAGCTGTACGATGGATGTATGTATACCAACAGAGCTGGCCAGCTTGCTACTGGTGGCACCAGTTTGGCTTGTGAGGGCGAGGGGTGTGGCGGGAGGCAAGCATACGTATGCAGTGTGCAAGCTTACTAATGTCCGAGGCATGTGTCTCGGTGTCTGCAGAGGTGGGAGTGCAGTGTTGTATCTTCTGGCCTCAGCAGTGTCCAGCTGCTGGCTGCTGCTGTGTAAGGAGTAGTGAGCGTGTGTGTCACCTTGTGTGGCGGCTTTGCACACGTTACGCAGCGAATGGAGTTGAGACGAACACATTTACGTGGCTGTCACGTGTGGCCCTGGATGCTTCTGACCTATGACAGTTTGTAGGTCGGTGTGCCAGCACATGCCGTTGTCAGCAGGGACAGTACGTAAAAATATGCTGGTGAGTCACCTTGTACCATCGCTACTGCTGCTGCAGTTGGCTGCACCTTGTGGCAGCGGCCGCAGCAGGCAACGTCTGCTTTGGCTGTTTTCATTGAGCAGCAGCAGCTGCGCAGCGTGGCTAGCACGCTTGTTGCTCTCTTGTGTCTGTTGTTTCGAGTGAAGTGACAGTTGGACCGAGGGCTGCAGTCGTGTGATCCTGGCACTTGCAATGCCCGTTTGGGCATAGCTAGCTTATTCATGCCTCCTTGTATCCCCATTCTTGACACATTTAGCACAATCAAGTATGTTGCATGCAGGATACAGATTGGCCACGACACCGGGCTTGTTGGGCAGCAGCTGTGGGCTTGTGCTATTGCTGCCTGTCACCATGTTTGATAAGAGCAGCAGTTAGTGCGCTTCAGCTGACATGGTGTATGCTGTACCATACATGGCGTGTTGCAATCGCATATGAACCATCAGTCTGGCTGATGGATGTAGGATTGCTTGGCTGAGGTGTTTATGGTGGAAGCGCATGTGCTGTCTCCATCTAAAGAGGCATGCCATCTGTTAGCTTTTCGGTAACAACTACAGCTGAAATGGCCTGTGTCGTGTCCCTACGAGAATGGCCTGCCCTGCGGGTGGCACTGCACAGTCACTGTGCACTGATTCTATGACAATCATTGTCATTCATTGTACCACCATTTTCCCCAACACGTGTACCACCAATTGCTGTGCCTGATGCTCAAAAGTGTTCTTGGGCAGGTTTCAAAAGCTTGTGCTGGCCTGCTCATCTATGGAAGGTAACGATAAAGGCACCTTCTGCTGGCAGGAACCGTACGTAACACCGACTGTCAGTAACATGCCTTCAAACCGGTGAGCGTTGGCACCAGGAGGGCAGAGTGAGAAACAGGGGCCACTCAAAGAGCATAATGTTTGTGAAATATTAAGTAACAGTCAAATCGAACAACTTCAGTCGAGTGCCGGGCAAGCAACGGAACCACCAGCCAGCGGCAACAACACCGAATTCTATCTCGAACAGGCTCAACCAGGGCTCCAATACGGTATCCAACCAATAAGGATATAGATCTTGCAGAAATGGCCGTTCTGTCTACGGAGAGCTGACACACAGCAAACACAGCAGCATGGACACACCAGGGGGCAAGAGTGTTGCTGATTCTGACGATGACTTGGCCGGCTTCCTGGCAGGTGATTATCTGTTATAGTTTCTGCTTCCTGTGCCGTGCCTGCATGACATCAGACCGCTACCAGCAACCACCATGTACAACCAGAACTGCTGACAGCAGCACTTCCTGGAAGTCTGTATCCTAAAAGTCTGTTCCAGCTCCATGCATCAAACTTATACAAGTCATTTTCACTGATGCAGGCCTCAGGCAGCGCTACAACCTCACAGAGGATGGGACCAGCCCCATGCCAGCAGCTACCCCACTGTCCCGGCTAGGGCTCAGCACAGAAGGCAACATCTTCGGAGGACAGCCTGAATTCTTGAACCCCGGCAGCATCCCAGCAAGTCCTGCAAACCTAGCTTCACGCAGCAGCACACCCGAGGCCGCAGAAGCTACCCTTGGAGCAGCAGGGTTGGCTGCAGGCGCAGCAGAAGCAGCAGATAGCAGCAGACTTACCTTTGCTGCAGGACTGGATGCCCTCTCGCCTGCCTCATCCCCTGGAGGCAGCAGCACAGCTGCAGGGCCTGCTGCCGCACTGCCTGCAGGAGCGTTCCTGCAGCAGCCTCGCAGCCCGCCGGGCGACGCTGCTGCAGCTGCAGCACACTTTGCTGCTGCAAAGGCGCGCGCAGCTGCACGGGCAGCTGCAAGGTCGAGGTCCCCTTCCCAGTCTCCACGTGGCGGCGATGCAGGGGCAGCAACAAACATCTGGCCACAAACAAGCTCACCAAGAGAGGCAGCAGCAGCAGCAGAAGGTGCAGTAGCAGGGTCTGAGTCTGGCTCCTGCGCCAGCCCACGACAGCCAACCCAGCTACAGCAGCAGACCGCCAGCCAGCTGGCAACAGCAGGCGGAGCGGGATTCAGCTTCGGTGGCGGCTATGGCAGCAGCAGCACGCCTACAGACATGCTTACTGCTGCTGCTGGTGGAGGAGGAGCTGCAGGGGCCGTGGCAGCAGCAGGCTCGCCCCGCACAACAGCAGCAATGCGGGGCACTTGGGCCCAGCAGCAACAGCAGCAGCAGCAGCAGCAGCAGCGCTTGCAGGAGCTGCTGGACTCGCCAGTCAGCCCGCCTCCTGCAAACTTCCCTGTGCAGCCACAAGCACGTGAGGGTGAGTCGGCAGGTGCAGCAGTGGGTGAGGCTGCAGGTGGTGATAGTGTACTGCTTATTGTGCAGTCAGAGCAGCTCCTGCAAGCACTGCAGAGCCCGCTGCCTGTTTCAGCAGGTGTGTCACCAGACCACACATCACAGCCCCAGGCAGATGACGCTCAGCTGGCAGCAGCAGCAGCAGCAGCAGGCGGCGCTGGCAGCAGCAGCAGCGACTTTGACAGCCCGAGTGTGAAGAAGCCTCTGTATGGGGCATTCATGGCAGCAGCAGCAGCAGCAGCAGGTGCAGCAGGTTCAAGAGCAGCAACACGTGTTCCGCCGCTGCAATTGCAGCCACATGGTGCACTGGAGCACTCAGCAGCAGCAGCAAGTGCTTCCGCCTCTGCCGCTTCTTCAGGCAGAAACACGCCTCGTGGCAACAGCCGCAGCAGCAAGCGCAGCGTGCTGTTCAGCAGCCAGGATGTTGTTGTGGAGCTGCCAGGCAGCCCGCAAGAGCAGCAGCAGCAGCAGCAGCAGTTGAGCGTAGAGCTGGAGCAACAGCAGCAGCAGCAGGCGTCGCCAGGCAGGATTTGGCACAGAGAGGCCAGCTCACCCACACGGGGAGTGCTGAAGCAGGCCAGCCTGCAGCTGCAGCAGCAGCAGCAGCAGCAGCAGCAGGAAGAAGATGAGGAGCAGGAGGAGACTGTTGAGCTAACCCTGCGACCAGAGCAATACGCTGCCGAGCAGCAGCAGCAGCAGCAGCAGCAGCAGCAGCAGGCTATGTCTCCCCGCTCTCCTGCCTTGCAGGAGGCGCTGCAGAAGCTGCAGGAGGTGCGGCAGCAGCTGGAGCAGCAGAGCAGCAGCACGTCGGTGGCAGCGCTGCTGGCCGGCAGCAGCAGCAGCGGCAGAGCCTCAGGTCCAGTCAGCCCAACGCCGGGTGCTGTTACAAACCCTATTTACAGTGAGGAGGAGGGAGAAGAGAAGGAGCAGCAGCAGCAGTGGGGCCTTGGCTGGAATGAAGGCGGTGCAGCAGCACAGCCTGTTGCAGGTGGTGATGGTGATGCAGCTGCAGTGCAAGATTCAGCAGCAGCTGAAGCAGCAGCAGCAGCAGCACCGAGAGGTGCCACCGAGGCATGGGAGGGTGTTGGGCTGCCTGCTGCTGCTGCGGCTGGTGTGCTGCTGCAGGGTGCTCTAGGTGGTGGCAAGTGGGGCAGTGCAGGCGGCAGTGCCCTGGAGGTGCATGAAGCTGCAGAATATAGCTATCCAGCTGCTGCTGCTGCTGCTGGGCCGGCTGTGACTGGCAGCAGTGCAGCAGCAGTAGCAGAGCAGGAGGTGGTGGCTACAGAGCAGCAGCAGCAAGAGGAAGCGGCAGCAGGGATTCCAGCAGCAGGCGCTGCTGCTGCTGCTGCTGCTGGTGGTGGTGGTGGTACTGCTGCTGCTGCTGCACCTGCGGTTGACTGGCAGCAGTTGAGCAGCCAGCTGAGTATGGCAGGCTTTGAGCCACTCAGCTTGCAGGCGCCAGCAGCGGCAGCAGCAGCAGTGGGTGATGGTGCCGGCAGTGTGCTGCTGCCTGAGCTCGGGCCCCTGCATGACACCCTGTCTCAGGTGAGTGTGTGGTGGCAGCACGGTAACCAACAGAGTTGGCTGGACTGCATGGGATGCATGATCTGCAGTTGCGCAGGCAGCAGCATTGCCATGCTGCAGCAGTGTGTCCCTGAAACCCCACCGTGAACCCTGCCATGTGCTGAATCACAACATATCAAACTGGCCCCAGGTGCTGAGCGAGTATCAGCGCCATGACGGGCTCATGGCGAAGCTGCTGGTTGAGCGGGAGCACATCAACAACCGAGCTGAATCCTCCTGCCCTGTGCTGTACCCCAATCCTCAATCCTTGCAGGTCCTGCGCGAGTATCAGCGCAGGGATGGCCTCGTGTCTGCATACCGCATGCAAAACCTGCCTGCACACTGCTTGCTGGACCCTGATAAACAACCGCACATCTTTGCGCCGCATGCAGGTGCTGCGCGAGTATCAGCGCAGGGATGGCCTCATGGCGCAGCATTTGGCTGAGCGGGATCACTTAATGGACTTTCTGATTCCTGCCCTGCGCTGAAATGGACCCTGATAAACAACCGCACATCTTTGCGCCGCATGCAGGTGCTGCGCGAGTACCAGCGCAGGGACAGCCTCATGGCGCAGCTGCTGGCTGAGCGGGATCAGTTGAGGCGGGAGGCTGGCCGCAGCGCAGGCGATGCAGCGCGAGCTGAGAAGCAGGCAGCAGACGCGCAGCGGGTGGTTGCACGTGTGAAGGTGCGTGTGTTTGTGCAGTGCAGTTGTTGGGGTGTTCTAAAGTGGGCCGGGCTGCTGAGGTGTGCAAGGAATGCAGCATGCTAGTGTCCTGCACGTTGACGGCAAAGCAGCGCCACACTATGTGCCGTATGTTGACAGTGCAACAATGCAGCAGCTGTTGCTCTTCTAACATAAACACAGCCTAATTGGCGCTGCTTCATCAACATTAAATGTTGCATTGCACACAGGCTGAGCTAGCAGGTGTGCGTGCGCTGGAGATCCCTGCGTTGGAGGCAAGGCACAAGGAGGCACAAACGCGCACAGCCAGTGAAGTTGCGAGGCTCAAGCATGCGCTGCAGGAAGCCGAGCAGGCATATTCTTTCTGCTTCATCTCACACAACCATCTGCACTTTGCTGCGCATCAACATTTTGAACTACATGCAGGCCGAGCTTGCGGATGTGCGGGCACTGGAGATCCCTGCCTTGGAGGCAAGGCACAAGGAGGCACAAACGCGCACAGCCAGTGAAGTTGCCAGGCTCAAGCATGCGCTGAAGGAAGCAGAGCAGGCAGCCGCAGCAGCGCAGCAGGCTGCTGCAGCAGCCGGCCAGGAAGGGCTGCAGCAGCAGCTGCAGGAGGCATTGAAAGAGCGGGAGAGGTGCGCGTGTTAGCAGCAACAGAGAGGCAGACAGGGCTTGCCTAACGAAACAATTGGGATGGCGAGGTGGTCTCTTTTTGCCAAGATGTTGTTACTGTTGCGGGCCGGGAGGGGCTGCAGCAGCAGCTGCAGGAGGCACTGAAGGATCAGGAGAGGTGTGTTTGTGGCTGAGAGGACAGAGAGGGAGTGACAAGGGTGTACTGCTGAGCGTCCGTTTTGCAATGTTGGTTTGTGCCGCGCTGGCAACGGTGCGATGTACACGGTGATGCACCTGGGTAGTACAGCTAACTTTGCTTTGTGTTTTCTCCAGATGCCAAACTTTCAACAGCTGCTCTCCTCACATGCGCAGGTTCAGCCTGGAACGTGAGCGCCTCGCCTCCGAGGTTTCACGCCAGAAGCCATACATCCGCATGCATCCGCGACCTGTTGTTGGCGCCCAACATCTGCCTGCCTTGCTGTTTTTGGGCCCTGCTTGACCCTAAAAGGAGCAGGCACATCTCAGATATATGTATTTACATCCTTCTCTCGCTCCTCTTGCAGTCTATCCACACACACGTGCTCTACCACACACTGCAGGTTCAGCCTGGAGTGTGAGCGCCTTGCCTCCGAGGTGGCCCGCCAGAAGCCGTACATCCGCGATCTGGAGCGCGCAGCAGCAGCGGCACGCACCGCGCAGCGCCAGTCTGATGAAGCAGCAGCGCTGCTGCAGCGGCAGCTGGGGCAGATGCGGCAGGCGCAGCAGCAGGAGGTGGAGGCGTTGGCGGCTGAGCTGAACAAAGCTCGACACACTGTCAGGTGGGTGTATGTTTTGGCGTTGTTTGATTGTTGGTTTGTCTGTCGAGCAAGGGTGGCGCAGCAGCAGGAGGTGGAGGGGTTGGCGGCTGAGCTGAACAAAGCACGGCACACCGTCAGGTGGGTTGATGTGTCGTGTTTGTGTGTCGTGTTAAGCCTGGGGCATATTTCCCTCAGCGCTCGCAGTGCAGGGCCACATTGCTGAAGCATTTGTGGCTGAGAGTGGAGAGGGTGACGGGCTGTGTCTCGCCCTCTGCGGCCTCCTGTGCTTTGCTTTAGTTAGCGCCACTTATGCTGAATCGTAACCTTTCGTGCATGGCGTGCCTTGTTGTGCACCTGCAGGGAGGCAGAGCAGCAGCTGGCGTCCCTGAAAGCAGATGCCGCGTCCCGCAGCGACGACAGCACAGAGCTGCAGCGCCAGCTGGCAGCACAGCGTGCACAGCACGAGGAGCAGGCAGCCCACCTCGGATCAGAGCTGCAGCGCCTGCGGCAGCAGCTGCTGGCGCTGCAGCAGGCCGCAGCCAAAGCTGAGGCTTCCGCAAAGTCTGATAGCAGCGCTGCTGTGTTTAGCAGCAAGCAGCTCGCACAGCAGGAGAAGGCGCATGCTGCAGAAGTGGCGAGGCTCACTGCTGAGCTCAAAGCAGCTCGCGAGGCGAGTCAGCTTGTGAGTGCCAGATTGCAGCAAGCTGAGGCGGCTGCAGCAGAGCATGCGGCAGCTGCTGCAAAGGCGGCGGCTGCAGCAGCAGATGAGGCTGCACGCGCTGCCGGGGCGGGGCAGGAGGTAGAGAGAGCTAAGGCAGGGGCCCGGCAGCAGCAGCAGCTGCTAGGGGAGCAGCTGGCAGCAGCAAAGAAGGCAGCAGCAGAGGCGCAGCAGCAGCTGGCCAGCTGCCAAGGGGAGCTGCGGCGGCTGCGAGCAGCAGCAGGCTTGACAGGCGCAGATGCAGCCGGCAGCACTGCTGCTGCTGGTGCAATTTGCGAGGCAGGAGCTGGTGGAAACAGCGGCAGTGTCACTGGTGGACCACCAGGGTTCAGCATCGTGCCTTTGTCAGGGGCCGTGGTGGTGCAGCTTGGCCTTGCTTCTTCCTCACAGCAGCAGCAGCAGCAGCAGCAGGCTGGAGGTGAAGGCGCCTGGATGGAGATCACCCTTGCACCAGGCTCTGCTGCTGCTGCTGCTGCTGCTGCTGCTGCTGTGGCTAGCTCGCCAACTGGCAGCATGGACAAGGAGAATGCACCATCTGCTGCCGCCCAGCGCAACAACAACACTCCTTCTGCAAAAGAAGCGTCTGCGGCGCCAGCAGCGACAGCAGCAGCAGCAGCAAGTGACGCTGACCTGGCGGCTGCGCTTGGGCGTGCTGTGCGTGCTGAGGCTGCTGCTGCTGAGGCTGAGTCAGCGCTGGTGGCGCTGCGCTACAAGATGCTGACGCTGGAGGCTGCCGGTGCAAGGAAGGAGAAGGAGCTGGATGCTCTGAGGGAGCGCCTGGGTGACAGGGTGAGGCCTGCTGACACATGATCATGTAGCTGATCTGGCAAGTACAGAGTGGCCTGCTCGGCAATGTGCTGGATTCTCTGAGAGGCCGGCGCGGCGACAAGGTACGAGTTGTCGGCATCTGGTTGTTAGTGTTGATGGCTGAGTCAGCGCTGGTGGCGCTCAGGTATCGCATGCTGACGCTGGAGGCTGCTGGCGCAAGGAACGAGAAGGAAGTAGAGGCGTTGAGGGAACGCCTGGGTGACAAGATGAGGCCTGCTGAATGGCTGTCACCTTGTGTCTAGAACAGGTAGTACTGGTGGGCCGCTGCTGCGGCTAGAAAGGAGAAGGAAATAGAGACGTTAAGGGAACGCCTAGGTGACAAGGTGAGGCTTGCTGACTCTTCAAGTTGGGCTCGCTGTTACCGTGTCACTTGCAGCTGTTTGGGAGAAGCTTCTCGCTTTACAGCGGCGGCGCGCTGCTGCACCAGCGCACACGTGTGCTGCTGTGCGCAGCTGTTTTCTACCACTGAAGCTGCATCGATATCGTCCCCTATAGCCACCTGAATATTCTTCCGTCAACAATCTAGTGATGCTCTTTTGACGCCGTTGTCACATTTCACATGTTCTGATGTTATAACGTGCCCGCCAGGTCATCAAGGAGGAGCGGCGGCTCGCGCATGACAAGGCAGCATACGCACGCATCCGCCAGGCCTACATCCTCCCGTATTGCTACGTCGTTCACCCACTGCCAACAACCCTGTGACGCTCTTCTGACGCCCTTGTTACACTTTGAACTGTTATGTTGTTATAACGTGCCAGGTCATCAAGGAGGAGCGCCGCCTCGCGCGCGACAAGGCAGCATACGCCCGCATCCGCCAGGCCTACGCATCCACCGCCAAGCGCCCCTCAGGCACATTAACAGCAGCAGCAGCAGCAGCAGGGGGGCCTGCTGGCCTAGGGTTTGGCGGCAGCCAGCTGGAGCGGCGTGCTGCAGCGGGTGCTGTTGCTGCTGCTGCGCGGGAGCTGCGGCCTGTTGAGCTGGTGGGGCTGTATGAGAGCCAAAGAGAGGCTGTGGAGCGGGAGCTGGCGGCAGCAAAGGCAGAGGTGCGATCAGAAACAGATTGCGCTGGATGCCGCATGGGCTGTGCTTTTCACGCGTCCTTGTATCGGTGGTGGTCAGTTTGTAGTAGGAGGCAGTGGACAGGGAGCTAGCCGCAGCTGAGGCGGAGGTGAGGAGGGCTGGCCAAGGGCGTGATGCCTATGTGGCGGTCATTTTTCATCTAAGATGGCGCCAGGACCCACATGTGACTATCCTCTCTCAAAAAATGAACTGCCGCCGGTTGAGCTGGTGGGGCTGTGTGAGAGTCAACGAGAGGCGGTGGAGCGGGAGCTTGCAGCTGCAAAGGCAGAGGCGCGATCAGAAACACATAGCGCTGGATGCCGCATGGGCTGTGCTTTCACGCGTCCTTGTCTCCGTGGTGGTCAGTTAGTAGGAGGAGGCAGTGGACAGGGAGCTAGCAGCAGCTGAGGCGGAGGTGAGGAGGGCTGGCCAAGGGCGTGAAGCATGCGTGGCGGTCATTTTGAGCTGCGGCCTGTTGAGCTGGTGGGGCTGTATGAGAGCCAGAGGGAGGCAGTTGAGCGGGAGCTGGCAGCGGCAAAGGTGGGGGTGCGAGCTAGTCAGTGTGTGGTGCGTGATGCCACAACAGCTGGCTGGTCAGAGGCACTGTGAAGGGACACATATGCCGAACACGCACAACTACGGGAGGGAGCAGGATTTCAACAGCAAATCCCTCACATGATCTGAACTCGGGGTCTCCTATATGCAGCTGTTCAATGATCACTGACATTGCTGCGCCACAAGCCGTGTGCTTACAGCTGCGGGGGCAGTCACGACGTTACATGAATGGGTGCGCCAGCGCACCGAGCAATAGCATAGTACTGCTTGCACAATACTATTACTGCTTGCGACATGTGCTGGCTGGCTGGCTGCAGGTGCGGGTGCTGTCAGGGCAGCTCAGGGATGCTCAGAACCTGCTGATCACCAAGGACCGCGCAGCAGCAGTGGCGGCAGCAGCAGCAGGGCTCAAGGGCGGCGCAGCAGTGGCGGCAGGCCTTGGTGATCCTGCTGCTGCTGTTGCTGCACAGCGCAAGGCTGCAGAGCTCACCCGGGAGCTGTGCAGGTGTGTACACCATCAAGCAACAAAGCAAAAATATTTTAATATGGTTTCAAAAGCCAACACGCATTCAGCTCGATTGCAGTCTACACACGGTGCCCGCTATACAGACTGTACGAAATTTGCTGTAGCAAACACATTTGAAGCTGTTTGCATTTCCAGGCAATTACATGTGTACACCTGTGCTTGCTGTCATGCCAACCCGCAGCATGTGCGCGCATGAGGTGGCTGCATTGCATAAAACTGCAAAACGGCTATCTGCTTTCGGCAAGCACCACCCCAACACGATGGTAATCTTCAAACTGTTCGTGTGATGCTGCTGCGCGTTTCAACTTTGCCAACCTGCAGCGTGCGTGCGGAGGCGGCGGCTGCGCTGCGTGAAGCAGCAAAGCGGCTTGCTGAGTCAGAGGCGCAGGCGCGACAGCTGCAAGGGGACCTGGCTGACTTGCAGCAGGAGCTGCAGCAGCGGCCCACACAGCAAGAGCACAGGTGCGCATGCATTTGAAAATGCCATTGGCTGTAGTTGTTTTGTGGTGGTGGCGGTACTTGGCGGCTGCAGGCAAGCCTGGCTGACTTGCAGCAGGAGCTGCAAAGCCGGCCCACACAGCAGGAGCACAGGTGCGGCTAGAACTGACATTGCGTGAGGCTGTAGTGGTTTCATGTCAAAAGCAGCAGCTGGCAGCTGCAAGGGGACTCGGCAGATCTGCAGCAGGAGCTACAGAGCCGCACCACACAGCAGGCACAGTGGCGTCTACCTGCCTGCCTGCCTGCCTGCTTACCTCTTGTGTGCGTGCTTGCTTGGCCGCATACTTCCTGACGTCTGAAGCGGAGATTGACATGCTGCAGCGCAGATTCACCTCACCTTACCTGCTGGTCTGCTTGCTTGCTCAGCTTGCCCGCCACCTTGGCAACCCTCTGCTTATGGATCTGCAGGCAGCTGAGGCGTGAGATCGACATGCTGCAGCGGAAGATCGCCACCCTCAAGCGCCACGCAGCAGCCGCAGCGGCAGGCGGCGCAGCAGCGGCAGGCGAGGAGGAGCTGGCTCTTGCGGCTGCCTCCACTGCAGCAGAGGATGGCGTGCCTTCTGCCTGGCCGCCAGGAGAGAGGCATTCTGCTGCTGGTGGTGCTGGCAGCAGGGGTGTTGCTGCTGCTGTTGCGCGGGACAGGGCCATTGCGCGCCTGGGGCTGGGCATAGTCGAGGAGTACCCGAGAGATGTGCTGGTGGATTTGCTGCAGGTGAGGCACAAAGTGTTGATGATGAACAGTTTGGATGTGTGTTGCCCAGGATGTGCTGCTTTTGGATGACCCCATGGCTTATCTGGAGCTCCAAGTGTTCAGGGACATCCTCTTGAATTTGGGATGGTGGAGGAGTACCCGAGAGATGTGTTGATGGACCTGCTGCAGGTGAGGCAGCGAGACAGTCGAGGTTGTTGGTGGCTGCTGCTCGCTTGTTGCAGTGATCTGACTGCGCTGCTGCAGCCTGAGATCATCAGCCGCAGCATGATGGGCTGACACATTGCTGGCCTGCATTGCTGCCTGACCCATGTTGCTGCTGCTATGTTGCTGCTGCTGCTGCTGCCGCCAGGACGTGTGTGTGGTGCTGGAGCTGCGTGACGCCACACTGCTGGTGCCCAACCTGCGCAAGATGGCTGCAGTGCTGGCTGCCATACCCAAGCTTGAAGCCTTTGTGGCACAGGTGCGGCTTCAAGGCAGTCCCGCAAGGCTTCTTCATGGTACATAAATTGTCTGGTGCATGATGCACCTGCGAGTTGTGAGTAAGTAAAAGTCCTCATGGCGTGCGCGGTTGCATGCTTGTTGTGATGGGTGGTAGTTGGTGCCCAACCTGCGCAAGATGGCTGCAGTGCTGGCTGCCATACCCAAGCTGGAAGCCTTTGTGGCACAGGCACGTCAGGCAAACTCTGAGGGTTGTGTTGCATATGCTGGTTGGCTTGCTGGTCAGCAGATTTTGGCTGTCCAGTGTCTGCCTGGTGCAGAACTTTTGTGGCAAGGGATGCAGTGGGCCCTGAGCAGCTTCTCAGCCTGCGTGCACCTGATTCAACCGTTGTGCCGTGTACATGTGCCATGGATTCCCAGGGCTGGAATCCTGACCTGTGCTGGCCTTCAACGCAACAAAGTGACTTCTAAACTTGCGTCCCTTTCATGTTGCTGACTGTGATGATGTAATGCTGCGCAGGTGTGTGAGGCGTGCTTCAGGCAGGGCCTGATGTTTGTGCCACCAAGCGTGCAGGGCAGCATTAACCCCGGCACTGTGCCTCAGGTGGGTGATGGGCCGTGCACTGCAAGTGCTGTGCAAAGTGCTTCGTCAGGCGCTGTCAAATGCTTGGATGTAGCAGCATCATGTGGTTGTTGCGCATTCTTTGCGGCTGCAGCGTCGTCACATCAAGAGAATTGCTGTCCTTGAAACGCCACACACACGCAACAGCTCCCAACTGCCCACAAGCAGCCCAAAACATATTGTGGCACTGTTCTTGATGCTGTTGCAGGTGCTGCAGCATTGGCTGGCGCTGCTGCAGCAAGGCGAGCAGCTGCGGCAGCTGGCAGAGCAGCTGCAGCAGCTGCTCGCGCAGCGCGGCAGCAGCCTTGGCTCCGACCCTACAGCAGCAGGCATGCTGGCGATGGCGGCTGTGACAACACGCATTGGTGCTGCTGGGCAGGCGATGCAGCTGCAGCAGCTTCAGCAAGTCACGCATGAGATGGTGGCTCAGGTGTCTCAGCTGCTGCAGGTGAGCTTGGTGTTTGAGCTGCTGCAGTCGCAGCTGGTGGCAGCTGCACCTCAACCTGCATACAAAATGCACACATGTGGTGGCGCAAGTGTGTCAGCTGCTGCAGGTGAGCCGCGTGTATGAGCTGCTGAGATAGCCACCACTGCACCGTGAATTTAGATGTGCATGCCTCCCGTCGTGTGAGCTGTACACTCTTGCTGACTTTGCCTAGTATAGGCACTTGCTGGCTGCTTCTCTTGCACTGACATCCCTCTGCTTTCACTGATGACACTGCGTCACTGCTGCTATAATTCTTATGCTGCTGTAGGTTGAGTTGGAGGCCATCGCAGCAGAAGAGCTGCTAGCAGCAGCCAAGGGCATCATGGCCAGCCAGCCCCAGGGCCTGCTGCAGCAGCTGCACTCGTCTCATTTTGGCTCTTTGCATTCCCCTCCCACTACTCCTTCCTGCCTCAGCATAAGCTAGGAGAGCACATCGGGTGAAATCGGCTGGCTGCCGCCGGGCCTCATGACGGCGCCACTTCAACTGAAGCCTGCTATATTGGCTGCTGCAGGTTGAGTCGGAGGCCATCGCAGCAGAAGAGCTGTTGGCTGCAGCCAAGGGCCTCATGGCCAGCCAGCCCCAGGGCCTGCTGCAGCAGCTGCTGCGCCAGGTGCAGAGCCTGTTCGATGTGCCGCAGCTGGAGCAGCTGCCGGCAGCCATGAACAAGGTGAGGGTGTTGCCGGGGAGGGGTGATTGGTGCAAGGGGGGTGGCACGGCACGCATGTGCCAACCTTGTTTGTGCTTCTTCAGCGTGCGCGCTGGTTTCCAGCACCCGTGGATAGGGTGAGGGCCGATGCTGCATCTCATGTACAGCTTGGCTGAACCTCGCTTCAACACATGTGTGTTGTTTGTTGGTGCATTAGGGATGCTGCAGCAGCGTGTGGCAACTGCGGCAGCTGCAGCAGCCTTCAAAACAGAGAGGGGTGAGGGCTCACTTGCTGACACCCAGCTGTCAACACGCCCAGAGCATGCTCTGACGACATCACACAACCCAATGCCAACACTACGCCACCGACATGCTGTCTCAAATTCACGCCAATCCACCCACACTGCAGGTGTATGTGCACTACAACGAGTTGAAAACCCTCTTCCCTGCCCTGGCCAGCCTGCTGTGCTGCCATCGCAACCCTGCATGCTGTTTTAGTAGACAGGCGAAACTTGGCCTGAACTAACACATGTGTCCACCCCCGCTGCAGGTGTACGTGCACTACAACGAGTTGACCAACTTCTTCCGCGCCCTGGCCAGCCTGCTGTGCCTGCCGGGCGATGCGGGGCCCGGCGCAGCAATGGCAGCAATCAGCAACCTACTGCAGCAGACCAGCAGGTGAGACGTGTGCTGTGATGCATACATGCCTGGTTGCTTGTTCATTCGGCTTTGATGTTGGCTGCAAATTAGGCATGGCAATTGTTAATGACAACCTGCCGACCAAGAGCATCCCTGGCGAAGGCAGCACACTTTGGGGTTTGCATGCACATGGCTTGATGCCGGCGTGTTTGCTTGCCCTGTTTGTGTGTCTGCATGCTGGCGAATCACATATCAACTTGCTGCTGCTGCTGCAGGCCTCCCTCCAAGGTGCGCCAAGCTGCTGCAGAGCTGCAGCAAGCGTCAGGCATCACCTCACCAGCAGCAGCGCCAGCAGCAGCAGCAGACGGCAGCAGCAGCAGCAGCAGCAGGGAGGCTGAGAGGGCGCTGCAGGCGCTGCTGACTGCAATGGGGGCAGGCAGTGTGCAGCAGGCTGCTGTGGCACATCAAGACATGAAGCTGCGGCTACAACGCCTCGATGAGGTGAGCAGTGGGATGGCTGGATTGGCATTTGATTTGGGCCTCTGCATATGGTATCACAATCTGGCCCTGATATCTGCAGTGCACTCGCTCTGTACGAGCATCGTGGGTCCACACCATTGCGGAGTGCTTCTGTTTGGTCAGCCGACATATTCTGACCAACAATGCGCGCTCTCAAAAGCGTGTGGCTTGTGCATTAGCTCACTTCGACGCTCTGGCCTTATTGTTCAGCTGCCATCCCGTCCTCCTGCTGCTGCTGCAGGTGCTGCCGCGCTACCAGCGGCTAGCCAGCCAGCTGTATGAGCGGCTGAGGGTTGTTGCATTGGACGATGTGCTGCCAGCACTTGATGCGGCACTGGCAGCAGCAGCTGCACACTGAAGCAGCATTGGGTGCACGGTGAAGCGGGTGCAGCAGTAGGGGCTGACGAGGATTGCGCTCGACGATGTGTATTCCGGTGTTGGTAGCAGCACTGGCGACGGCGGCAGCAGCGCAGCATCGGATGCAGCACTCGGTCTGATTCTGTATCTGAATATTCAAATGTGTCCTCTGCACAGTTGAGCTCTAGGATTGTAATATTTCAACGACATGATGAACCTGTGCATGATGTGCATTCAGCAGAATGCGGCATGTATTACTGCATATTGCAGACACAACTGCACATCCAAAGCCAAACAACAGCAGCGGCATTTATTGCAGAGGCAGACAATCCTGAGGGGTCCGTCACGCGGATTTTCCAGGTGAGAATTCTGGCCCTGTCCATCAGGTGCCACCTTGTGAATAGTCGCAGGTATCACACTTGCAAAGCACAATGCAAGATGATGCGTACTCACAGGCCTGAAAGGGGCCCAAGCCACCATTGCTGTTCGAACCCCTGATGTTTGTATACTATTAGACGATGAGGTGGCTTGGTAGCAAGAATTGTCCAGTGCCACCTATACAAAACAAAACATCTCAGGCCTGGGACCTCCTAGGGATTTGGCATACCTGGTACCGTACCACTTCAGTGGAGTAAGAGCGGCGTGCAAGAGTGTGCAAACAATAAGTGTGCATCGTATTTTATGGCGTTCCCTAACTTGTTTCCTGGCCTCAGACCATGTGTCCACCCTGTTGTGGCTCGTACCGTCTAAGATGATGCTCGGACCCACATGTAATTGACCTCTCACATCATCATCATCATCATCATCATCATCATCATCATCATCATCATCATCATCATCATCATCCACCAATCAAGCCATGGCAATCATGTCAGCGCAGAGAAAGAGAGCAAGCATGTCGGCATATGCATATTGGAGCCATGCGACTGTGGCAGCTGCAGTGATGCGTGTGCATCTGGGTCTTGTAGGTGCATTTGCGCGCCAGTGGTTTTGGTTCACCCAGTGGATGGGGCGGATCATGATGCACCGTCACCCACGATGGTGATACGTTGTGCACGCTGCGAACAGCTGGAAATGTGAACCCACGCTGATACTCTGACGTCAATCAACCGTTGATTGAGGATTCCTCATGTTGCTACTAGTGATGATGGCGCGGCGAGCTTCCCACCTGCTGCCGCAGTGCGGCTGCTCCCACTGTTGTGGCTCCTGATGCGGTTTCTTGGCTTTCGGCAGCTGCAGCAACTCATGCTGATGGGCCATGATGGACAGCCGCTGCGGCTGTTGCTGCTGCTGCAGCAGCCTCTGCTGCTGCTTAAGCTTGTACTTGCTGTTCTTGACTGCTTGCACTGCTGCTGTACAGCAACATGTTGCAACAGCCCTATTACATGCATGTGATCTTCCAAACGCTCCCAAACTGCTCCGTCACCCAAACTACGCCATCAGCCCCAACAGCAACACCTTTGGGATAGCTCAAGGGGCCGCCGTATGTGCGTAGCAGCGTGCCGCTGCTGTCATACTTATTGAGCTTGCCAAGTGCAGTGTTCTCCACAACGTAGAAATTGTCAAAAGCGTCAAGTGCCACACCAGCAGGGATTGAAGTGGCAAGACCACTGATGAGCACCCCACGGTAGCCGCCATTCGCATCGAATGAAAGCACACGCCCGTTGTAGTGATCCGCAATCACCAGGCGGCCATTGCGATCAATGGCAACACCGCCTGGCCGCATATTTCCTGCAAGGCCAGCTGGCACTGATGCGACCAGGAACGAGGAATCTGTTGTGCCGTCGGAATTGAAGCGCCCTATTAATCCAACATCGGGGTAGGTGACCACCACCTTGCCATCGCCGGCCACCGCCACGCCAAAACCGCCGCTGCCCACCGAAGCGGGGTACAGCGAGTCCTGTCTGAACTGGCCAGAGGAGTAAACCTCATGGAGCTTGCCGCGGCCCAAGGTCGACACGTAGACGCTGCCGCTTCCTGCTGCAAGGCCATGTGGCGACTGGACACCTAGCCATTCTCCTTGGTAGGTGAGGTCACGTGCCGAATACACTGCAATCCTATCTTTATTATAATCAGCAACCAAAACTGATGACCCGTCATTTGTAGGGAGCACACCAAACTTGTAGAAGCCGGTTTCACTTGGACCTGAGCCCTGACTTGCAAATCTGGTGCCACATGCTGCAAGCAGCACGTTGGTGAACATGCATCGGAGGTAACAGCACCACAAAAGAACAGGCAAGGTCATGTCTTGATTGGGCATAGTACTGACGAGTGCCAGAAGAGCATGATTGCCAAAAGGAGTAACGCGCTCAATGGTACCACCGGTGGGTGACGCTGCCAGCACTGCTACTTAAAGTACTTGACACTAACCATTTTGACACAGTGCTGCACGGCACTGACATAGCAAACACAGCACTGTGCAGCAGCGTCGCAATGTCAGCAGTCTTGCCATGTTTAGACTTCAAATCCACGCGCCCTCACCTTTGCACACACCACCAGGCTGCAGCACCCACTGACCGGCTTGGCACAATACAGAATAGCCTACGTTTTGGCCAGGCTCAAAGTACTTTAGATTGGACACGTCACATGCAGCTTGACAGGTCTCTCCATCACGGCGCCCGACACAGTCAGCAGCCCAGCCCTTGCTGCCAGCAGGCGCATTGGGGGTAGGCAGGGAGTTGCAGGTTGGCACCTCAATGATTGGCGAGCAGTCCCTGGCTGTCACCTGCCAGCCTCCAATGGTGCAGCTTGCCACATATCCAATCCCCTGCTGGCCACTGGGACATGTTGCGGTGCACTGTGAGCCCACGGACATGAAGGCGCAGCTGCTGTTCGTCCACTCTGGGCCAGGGCTGCCGCTGCAGGACCCTGCAGCAGCAGGGCAGTAGCAGAACAAATGACATATGATGTGTGACAAATGGCACGATTGACCTTCATCTTGTGCTTAGCAGCATGACTATCAGACGTCGAGATATGCAATATAACACACCAGTGGATGTGCTCAGCAGCAGCAGCAGCAGCAGCAGCAGCAGCAGCAGCAGCAGAGACAGACACAGGCTGTGAAGGCAGCGCAGTTCCGTGAGCTTGGTCTGCATTATATCATGGCTGCTGCTGTGTACCATGCATGCCAACTGCTGCCCAAGTTGGGAAGCAGATACCTGCTGATCGATCCAACTCACTTGGGAAGCAGAAGCCGCCTGGTCCGCTCCAGCTGCCATCAGGCAGGCAAGTGATGTAGTAGCCGCCGCCGCTGAAGGCAGGCCAGTTACAGTAGGTAAGGCACTGCTGGCCAACAGCTGATGCAGAGCAGGCAGTGGCATTCCAGGGCCATCCTCCCTCAGGAAGAGAGTCAGCAGGACCAGCAGCACAGCCTGCACGACAGCAGAAGCAGCAGCAGCAGCAGTAACAACAGCAGCACCAGCAGCAGCAGAGGCAGCAGTAGCAGCAGGTCTTACAGTTGCTGGTCCGCCGGAACAACGCAGGAACAACGCAGATCAACCCACATGCAACAGGCGGTGGGTTCCCGAGGCGTCCTGCGTTTGGCTGCAGTGCTGCTCAGGTCTGTGCCTGCCAGAAACAGCTGTGGCGAGCAATGCTTCAGCCGCAGATACACAGGCTGTGGTGATATCTTCCGCACTGATTGCACACGCACCTGGCAGCAGCTCCAGCCGTGTTACTGCGCCTGTCCTGCTGTTTTCAGCGCCCACCACAGCAGTGAAGCGCAGCACGCCTGGCCTGCTGCTAAGGCTGCCCAGTTGTGGGCCCTGCAGGGCCAGGCTGGCTGAGTAGGTGCTGCCACCAGTTGCAGTTGGCCGCATGTCTGACAGGTACTGCAGCGGTTCACCAGCAGCACTGCAGGTGTACAGCTTCACAGCACCAGCTGCAGCTGACAGGCTGGCAATGAACTTCACAGTGAACTTGATCTGGGCTTCAGATTTCACGATGATGCTCGCAGGAGTTACTGACAGCTCGCCAGTCAAGTCCTCTGGGCCTGCAGCGTAGCAAGCACACCAATCTGGCTAAGCTGTGCAAGCGGGCATTGTCTGGTCAGCACGACTGGGACATGGTAATGCTATATCTTTCTCAAGCTGTGGTTGAGGTAAAAATTGAGGCAGCACCCACAGCTCAGCATGAGGTCTGGTCAAAAGTGGTGCTGGTACTGTAGGTCTTCCCTGCCAATCAAGAGCTGGGCAGATGAGACGGCACACATATCACCCACCTGGCTGCTGCAGTTGGCAGTTTTGCAGGGGTGGCAGCCAGGCGTTGTTGGGGCCGCACAGCACCGTGGCGGTGCCTGTCCAGTTCCCTGAGCACTGTGCGGTGCAGGAGGAGGTGCCGTTGCACTGGGAGGGCCAGGCAGGCACGCCAGGCAAAGGAGACGGCAGGCTGGTGCAGACTGCGCACAGCAAACGCAGTTGAACAGCGTGCAGCCTGAAGGGTTGCTCTACGTGAAAGGCATACCACTGTCACATGGAGCACAGAGGGACTTCTATCTTTTGCACTACTGTTGCACATATGCTCTGCCCTGGCCACACCGTACACAACTGTTCCCTGGCCAGTGTGCCAGGCCGGAGCATATGTGCAACAATGTTACACGTACACAACACATGTGCCGGTGCGCCATGCGCGCACCTGCAGGGATGCAGTCTGTAGCTGCAGCCGCCCCAGCAGCAGCTGTTGTGAAGCCGTCATCACACTTGCTGCAGGCCTGGGTGGTGTTGCCTTCACCGTACGTGCCGACAGGACACCTGCAAGCAATGCGCATAGAAAGGGCGCATAACATGCACAACAAGCTTGGCAGAACCAGAATCACAATGTTCTACGCTGTTTTGGCTTTTGGGCTCAGCAGCGCGCTGCTTGTGCCATGTGTGCATGTGTAAATGTGTCGTGTGGTCCCCGCCTGCTAGGCTGTCTGCTGGGGTGCCGTCAGTACTGCTGCTGCTGCCGGCTGCAGCTTATATCAGAGTGCACAGCAGCAATGCAGCGGTGAGCAACTGTCACTCAGGCTGCCAGCCATGCAGCAGCAGCCTTCTGCTGCTTTGCAAGCCACTCACTTGATGCACCTCCACACTGGCTGTGAGAAAGCAGAGGATGGCACGCCATAGCCTGCGCTGCACACTGCAGCAGCAGCAACCAGCACAGTTGTGGAAGTCAATGCTTGTGTAAAACAATTTGATTGGTGCTGCTGTCGATGATCCGCTGGTGCTACAGCAACTGCAGTTATCTATGCTGCGCCTCATGTCTTTGCTGGCAGTCCCGCATCTGCCGGTGCACTGCTGCTGGTGTGTTGCTGCATGATGTGCAGTCAATGCTCAAACATTGCTGATAGTGCTGCAGCTGCATCATGCTTGATTGAAGCTGCTGCTGCACTGCTCATGTTTCTGCTGCTGCTCTTGTTTCCACTGCTGCTCCTGTTTCCGCTGCTGCTGGGGCTGCTCCTGGTGCTGCTGCTGCTGCTGCTGCTGCTGCTGCTGTTGCTGCTGCTGCTGCTGTTGCTGCTGCTGCTGCGGTTGCTGCTGCTGCCCTCCTCAAGGGGCTGCATTGCCGGGCTTGTGCAAGCAATGCAACAAATAACCTCGATCCTTGAGTCACAAGTTTGCAGCATCTTGAGTCACAAGTTTGCAGCATGGATAGCTGTGTGACAGGACCCAGCAGCATGCTGACACTGACAGCATTCAATTCACAGCTCACCATTGCAGGCGGTGCTGCCGTTTGAGTACGTGGAGTAGCCAGTGCGGCACTGCTGGCACACATTCCACCCGTTGCCTGCGTAGGTGCCCAGAGGGCAGGCCTCACAGCTGCTGTTGTCCACCAGCTGCTGGCCCTTCCAGCAGCAGGCACACCTCTCTTTGCTGTAGTCCCTGGTCCAGCATGAGTACATGCATCCTGGTAATGTTGCATTGGCCATGTTGCAGACCTCAGTGGAGTTGGCGGAATTAGGAATACGAACACATGCGCTGGTTTGCATGGGAGTTGCTGCACCTCTGCGTGGTGGCTTGGGTGTGCTGCCCAGTATGGGGGCTGGCTTGCGCGTCTTGGCACCATGCCTGGCGCGTATTGCTGCTGCTCCTGCTGCTGCTGCTGCTGCTGCAGCATAGGGCGATTCATTCGCCAGCTGGGGCACTGCTGCCAGTGCACCAGTTCCTGTGGCAGGGCTTGCTGCGCAAGCCGGCAGCACTACCAGGGCGGCGAGTGTGAAGAGCATACACACAACCTGCAGACACGCAGCAGCATAGCAGCTCAGTCTATCCGTCATGCTGTGCCGCTGGTGCTACTAGAGTGGTTGTTTCTGCTGCTGCTGCTGCTGCTGCTGCTGATGCTGCTGCTTCTGCTCCTGCCAATGCTGCAGTTGCCTAGTTGTAAGCTGCTGCTGTGTGACTCCTCCTTGTGCTGCTGCTGCTACTGCTGCTGCTACTGCTGCCGCGCCTGCTGGCTGCTGCAGCGAATCACAGATGCACACTCACCAGCAGCCTAGCCGTGTGTCCTGTTGACATTGAAGGAGCCTTTAGCACCATGCTGCCGGCTGCTCTGGTTGGAGGTCTTTGGGATGAGTCAGCAACAGCGTCACACTTGCAGAGTCGTCTGCACACACGCAAGTCAAAGCAGCGCAGTCTCTCTGCTTGTATGTACAACAAACACAGCTTCACAGTGTAGCATTTATATACCACTGTATTACCAGGAGCCTCTACTTAAAGCCTGAACGTGCAGTGCTTCATGCGCTTGAGCAGCAGCAGCAACAGCACTCAGTGACTGTGAAGTCTGATGCTGAATGCTGCTGATTTTTGCGCATGCAGGGCTAACAGCTGCTTGGTAGACGGCTTTTTTTTTGCAATTTCACACTAGATTAAGCGCTTTGGGCGCTTCAGCAGCGCTCTTTTAGCCCCATGCCCGGAGGATGATGTTTGGACAGCAGTGGTCGTACACAACAGCAGTGCTGCTCACAATGCGCTCAACGAGCGCCATCTCTGTCATCAAGCACCAGCATACTGCTATTCAAACATATTTTGCAAGCTCACAGCACTGTCGGTGCATCCTACGCAGCTCATCGCCATCGTCAGCAGTGGTGTTCCTTGGTACACACCTGAGATACGCCAGCGCACGTATTATCTTTTTACCAAGTGAACCCAGCTATTTATGTCCTGGATGGACTGAAGTCAGTCTCGTTGCCGCTCGATGGGGGAGCAATGCTGCAGCAGCTGCGCGAGCGCCAAAAACAGTGATCGGCAGGACGACCGTAATCATCACGATCGATGATCAAGGCTTTGAAACATCGGGGCACGGGCAGGTGCTCTGCAACACTGACAGCCAATGTCACCCGAGCCTCTCACGGGGTTTACTTCGCATACAATCCATTCAGGCTGCCGTGTACCTTTGTAACAGAATTCAGATGTACCAATTTCCACGCAGGTATCGCTAGCACGGCAGGCACAGCAGTGCTGATCATCATTATGATGACATCGTATGCAGGCATGATACGTGGGGGTGCCGGCACAAGACCAGCACAGCCGAACTCAAACCCTGCAAAGAAACGACAGCATGGCACCTGCGAACCAGACCACCGCAAAAAGCCACGCTTTCGATGAGCGCACGCAAGCGATACGCCCCGGGGCGGGCCCGCTTGTGCCCTAGGGCGCAAGTGGACGGGTAGAGGGTGTGGAGCCCAGGGGCGCCGCCCCTGGCCACACACACCCTCTTAGCCTTAACTTACCCAGGAGCTGCAGAGCTGCCTGGGTAGTCACTCACTCACTCACTCTCGTGGGGGTCTGAACAGTGCACGAAGTTTGACAAAGTGCAGGTAGTGTCACACATTGTACGGTATCCCCGCTACCAGTCAGATACAGGCCTCAGTGCTCATACGCTGTGGACAGCGCAGCAGTTGACAGCTAGTACCTGGAGCCTCTTGTCCTGCTGCCGTACCCGCCTCCCCTGCTGCCCCTGCCCCGCCCACCACTTGACGACCCCCCTGCAGCATAGTAGGAGTCATCTGCATAGTAGTAAGCAGGATCCAAATACGGCTGCTGCTGTTGCTGCTGCTGCTGGCTCGCGCCATATGCAGCATACCCAGCAGCACCACCAGCATCACCTGTTCTGCTGCTGCCAGCGCCTGCGCCGTAGCTGCTGCTGCTGCTGCCGCGCTTGCCGCCATACCGCACATCTCTGCCTCCCCTGCCCCTCTCCCCTGCCCCTCCTGCCCTGCCTGACCTACCCCTGCCGCTAAACCCTCCTCCACCTCCCCTGCCGCTAAACCCGCCCCTGCTGCCACCACCCTCAGCAGCTGCTTCACTATTGCTGCTGCTGCGTATGCCCAGCACCTTCTCTGCACAGCTGATTGATGAGGCAAAGCCTGCTGCCACGTGCCGCCACACTGCCGGCGTCACTGTCAGGTGGGGCGGCTCGGCACCTGTTGTGCAACAGCGGCGGCAGCAGCAGCAGCAGCAGCGGGCTCTGTTGTCTGAGTAAGGGCCAGTAGCTGTACAGTACAGCACCAGCATGCCAACAACAGCATCATGCAGCAGCTGCTGTGCCCGACAAAAACCAAGGGCGTGGAGCGTTGAGCAGTGCTGTAATCAACCACTAGCATAGTTGCAATGCCACAGTCACGCCACCCTCAAAACACACACCCAACTCACCAGGCAGCAGGCAGCAGCTGTGCTCAGGCACAGGCAAGCCAGCCAAATCCAGTCCAGCATCAATCACGGGCTGCCCCTGCTGCTGCTGCTGCTGCTGCCGCTGTGGCAGGCACTGCAGTGTGCTGCTGAGTATGCTGCTCAGGGCACCCCTGTGACCCAGCAGCAGCCCCAGAGCTCCTAACCCCGCTGCTGCTGCTGCTGCTGCTGAGTTGGCTACACCAGGGTCAGCAGAAGCAGCAGCAACAGCAGTTGATGCTGATGATGAAGCTTGTGGCTGCTCCTCTGCCGTGCGCAGCAGCAGCGCCCAAACGTTCCGTGGCGGCGCACTACTGTTGCTGCTGCCACAGCCGCTAGCAACTTCTGTCTCACCTGCTGCTGCTGCTGCTGCTGCTGGGGCTGCATCAACAGCTGGGGACAAGCTGACACCATCATTGCTTGCTGCAGCCTCCGCTGAAAAGGCTCTCGATGCACCAGCATCAGCAGCTGCTGCTGCGGCTGCTGCTGCTGTTGCTACAACTGCTGCTGGCCTGAAGGAGTTGCGCAGCAGCTCTGCACTGCTGAGGCCTCTGCTGCTCTGCTGCAGTGCCAGCGCAGCCTGCAGCACTGCTACAATCAGCTGCGGCTGTGCCATGGGCAGCCGCACCACGCCAGTGTGCAGCCAGCGCTTTCCTGCAAGAGCAGGTCAGATCAGGTTGCAGCAGACAGCACGTCGGTGAAAGATTTTATGGTCAAACTTGCTGCGGCTGTGCCATGGGCAGCCGCACCACGCCAGTGTGCAGCCAGCGCTTGCCTGCATGAGTGGGAAGGGCAGGCGGAGTGAAGCAGCAGACAGGTCATCGCTGGTGAGATTGCTGTGTCTCCACAATTTGTACGCTCATGACACAAAGCAGTCTGTGGCTGAGTGAGTTGAAAGGAAACTGGATTTGCCAGTAAGCCTGCCAACATGCGGACAGAGACGCATGCACACGCGCACGTTCCAGCGCACATGACATGTGCATTGTGAAGGTGCCTGCTGGCATGAAGGTGCTGCTGGCACCTTCACAATGCACATGAAATGTGCATTGTGAAGGTGCCTGCTGGCATGAAGGTGCTGCTTGCACCTTCACAATGCACATGACATGTGCATTGTGAAGGTGCTGCTGGCATGAAGGTGCTGCTGGCACCTTCACAATGCACATGACATGTGCATTGTGAAGGTGCCTGCTGGCATGAAGGTGCCTGCTGGCATGAAGGTGCTGCTGGCACCTTCACAATGCACATGACATGTGCGCTGGAACCGAGGCTGCATCGACCCCTACCTGTGAGGTCTACCAGGGGCTCCACACTGCTGGGAAAGGGGGCACTGTAACCAACAGCACTTCCTGCACGCTGAACAAAACCAAAAGCCAAACACACACACAAAACAAGACGGACACCGCAAGACAACTGCCCTACACGTTGTCGACTTGTCACATCTCTAGCTACAGCACCCCACACCTTGTAGCGGCCCATACCTGTGAGGTCCACCAGGGGCTCCACGTTGCTGGGGAAGGTGGCAGCCAGCTGCTGAGCCAGCCTCAGCTCATCCACATCAGCATCACCACTCAGCTCAAACCCTAGCAGTGCACTGTACTCTGCTGCTGCTGCTGCTGCTCCGTTGGCTGCAGCAGCGCTGCTGACTGCTGCTCCCCAAGTGTCGTATTGTCCTGCTGCTCCTGCTGCTGCTCCTGCAGTCGCCTCCCCATCACCTTCACCCCATGCTGTAGCAGCTGCTGCTTCGTCTTCCACTCCGTCCTCATCTGCTGCTGCTGCTGCTGTTGCTGCATCCTTCTCATCTCCTGAACCCAGCAGTGCCACCTCCCCATCCTCCCCCAAAGCAGCAAGCACATCCAGCCCAGATAGACCCTGCACCTTTGCAGCAGCGGCAGCCTGGCGCTGCCTGCGAGCTGCCTTGCGTGCTGCTTTGCTGCCCTGCACCTGCCCTAGCCGCTGCTGCTGCCGCTGGCATGCCTTGCTTGCGCTGCTGCTGCTGCTGCCGTCATCCTCGTCCATGTTTTCTGCTAACACGATGAGGTTAGCGAGTACAGCTGGCAGGGCGTCACCAACCGACTTGGCTGGCAGCACACACATCAGCTGCACCAGCAGGCGCCAGCAGCAGAAGTGCACATCAGCAGCGGCAGCAGCAGCAGCAGCTGGTGTCAGCTTCAAGCACCAGAAGTCGCCAGCAAGTGATACACATGCAGCTGCAGCAAGCAGTTTGGCATCCATCCCTTATAATGTGACTGGTATATGTTACATAACAACCAACACACCTGCAGTAACGGTCGGACTGGGCCGCCTGGCGGTGCCCACTGCTGCAAAGTGCAGCTGTGTGGGTTGCTGAGTGACCTGGACAGCTGCACAGGTGGCGCAGAAAAGTCCTGCTGCCTGCTGCCCCGCTGCTGCTTCTGCCACAGCTTGGCCTTGGCTAGGTCCTGCAAGGTGGCAGCAGCAGCAGCAGCAGCAGCAGCAGCAGCAGCAGCGGCAGCAGTGGTGGCAGCAGCATAAGAGGAGAGGTAGCTACCACGTGGGTTTGGGTCACTACACACGTTGGTATGATGTGAATTTGGGTCACTACATACGCAACCCACTTGCAGGTGGCTGGCATGCGCATGTGTGCTTGCTCAGACCAGTTTCAGTCACACCCTTGCTGCACCTGTTACAAGGCGTTAAATGCCATGCAGGCCACACCTGCATGAGTGGTGCGTAGTGGTGGGGGTAGCACCACGTCCAGCTGGCACCTTCAATGCCTGCAGCTGCCTCGCTACTGCTGCTGCTGGCACTTTTGCTCTTCTTGCTGCTGCTGCTGTTGCTGCCGCGCTTGACATTAGCCATTCCAGCATTGCTCTGGCAGTAAGGGCTGGCAGCCTTGCCCTTTCCAGGGCTACTATCCTTGGCAGCTACCTGCTTGTCTTGGATGCTGCTGCTGCTGCTGCACTGCCGAGCACTGGCTTCTGTTTTGACGGCACTGTTGCTGATCATGTCACTGCCGCTGATGTTGCTGGCTGTAGCATGCGAGGTGATGCCGCCATTCTGCTGCTGCTGCTGCGGCTGCTGCTGCTGCTGTTGCTGTTCTGGCTGTGTTGCAACTTCGCTGCCCAGCAGCAGCGCCATCAGATCATCATCACCGTCAGAGCTGCTCTCCATGGACTCAGCAGCAGCAGCTGCTGCACCTGCATCTGCACCTGTGTCTGTCACAGCAGCACTGCCTGCAACAGCGTCTGCTTGTAGTTCTGCTGCAGCCGGCGTAGCCTCAGCTGCTGCTGCTGCTTTCAATGAGCCGCCACTCTCCTGCTGCACGCTGCCGCTCAACACATCCTGCATGTGTTCTTCTTCTTCTTCTGTTGCTGCTGAGCCCTCCTCACTGCTTTCATCCCCCTCCGCTTCATCCTCTTGTCCCTCCTCTTCTTCTTCTTCTTCCTCTGCTGTTGTTTCCCGCAACGTCACCAGCTGCTGCTGCCCAGCTGCTGCTGCTGCTGCTGCCGGCTGGCCGTGCTGCTGCCACTGCAGTGCTGCAGGGCCGCATGTGTAGTAGCGCAGCACCCAGCTGATGCCCTGCAGCAGCATGATGCATGCGACAGCAGCGTGAGGCAGCAACCTGATGCAGCGCAACTGCAGCATGATGGTCAGAGGCACTAGTGATTAAACAGTGCTGCGTGTCTGCGCTGTGTCAAAATCAGCACAATCCACCCCCCGTGTGTTCAAGAAAGACATGCAGTGCGGCAACATTGCATCAACACAGCGAGTAAACCAGCCACGAGAATATCGCGGCTGTGCCCAAGCGGTTGCAGGAATTTATCAACAAAAAGGTGCGGTGCACACGCGCAGTGCACTAGCGCAAGGTGGGCAACGACCAGGGCACAGGCAGAAGACAGCAGGGGGTAACAGCTGGCACTGCAAGTCGTCCTCAGACAGCTCACCCCCGTGGGGTTTGTAACAGAAAATAACATGCCGTTTGTAACAAATAACAATGACTGCATGTTTGACCGCACCTGCATGTAGTCCCAGGCCACGCGTGCTGCCACGCGGTCAACGTCACCCTCAAACTCCTCCAGCAGCTCAGGAAAACGCGCCTGCAGCAGCAGTGCATGGTCAAAGCAGTCAAATTTGGTCAAACAAGCGTTCAAACATGGTCAAACAAATGGTCAAATTCATCGAACTCGGTAAACACAAGCAGTGCATACGCAAGCGTGTCTTGCTTAAGAAAAACAGGAGCACCACGCAATCATTTTTGCATCAAAGCAAGTGAGATGTACAGTCAAAACCAGAGTTGCACAGAGGACCCTGATTGAAGATACGCAAAAAGGCTCGTTGCAGCTGCTGCTTACCTCGTAGTAGCGCTGCCTGTACCCTGGCAGGTCCATGCAGAGGGGGTCCTGTGCCCAGGGGTCACCCCCCATTAGCCGCTCCTTCACGCGTGCAGCAACCCGCCCCGCCAGCTCCTCACACAACTGACCAGGCGATAGCGTTGTGAGGTCAGGTGGAGGGGGTTTGTCTGACATGCTGCAGGCGGCAGTGCAACAGAACAAAATGGCTGCTGCGGTTGCTGTTGCGCAAATGGAAAAAACACTGGGGGCCATATGTTGTGCAGCGAAGATGGTTTCTTTTGTGCAGTTGTGGAGGATCAAACGCCCCGCGAGCTCCTCACAGAGCTGACTAGGCGACAGAGTGGTGAGGTCAGGTGGAGGGGGTTTGTCAGACATGCTGCAGGCGGGCAGGTGGCGGTGCAACAAAACCAAATAAACAGCTGCAGTTGAGCTGCTACGCTATGCGCACAGAACCAGTCTGTGCCATATGTGGATGGCTATGGAAGAGTGATGGCTGCGCCAGCTGAAACATGTGACCAGCCATTCATTCTGCCATTCTCACCCGGTAAGCCCTAGCGCTTCAGCCACGAAAGGGTCCAGCCCAGATAAAAGCGCATCCAAATCCACCCCAGGCGGCAGCACTCCCATGCTGAGCCCGCCACCCAAACTCAGGCTAAACACCTAAAACCCTAGCCGTCTCACCCACTAAGCCCTAGCACCTCAGCCACCGAAGGGTCCAGCCCAGATTGAAGAGCGTCCAGGTCAACACCAGGCGGCAGCTCCCCCATGCTGAGGCCGCCATCCAAAATGATCAAACACCAAAAACTCTAGCCGCCTCACCCGCTAAGCCCTAGCGCTTCGGCCACGGAAGGGTCCAGCCCTGACAGAAGAGCATCAAGGTCAATGCCAGGGGGCAGCTCCCCCATGCTGAGGCCACCATCCAGAAGGGATGACAGCTGCTGCTGCGCTGCAGCCTGCTCGTTGTGCCGCTGCTGCGCGCGGCGGCGGCGGTAGTCCTGCAAGCAAGAAGAAATGGTGTGAAAAGCAGTTTAGAATGGCGATATGACATGAAATACACAATGACAAGCCCCGCTCACTGTGTACAACATGTAAATGCCGTGATGAGGGGCAATATGGGGGTATGTGCTGGGGAACAAGCTGCTGTGCTTGCGGGGCACTACACACGCAGGCAAGTGCACTGCTACCGCATTGTATCTCAGTTACACCCTCTGCACTCCACCACACTCCAAAGCACTTCAATGTCTCACCGCCCGCCGCTTGTATGCTGCCTCCTCATCTCTTGCCAGGAACACCAGCAGCTGCACCAGCCTGCTGCGGTTGATGGTTCCGCCGCTGGTCAGGTGCCCGCCCATGCCTAACAGCAGCGCCTTGTAGGCGGTGAACAGCAGGTCAAGGCCGCAGGGCTTGTCGTAGATGTCTATTGAGGGTACATTTGGGAGGAAATCATTGCCGGCCTGCAGGATAAGACAGTGGCAAAGCAGCAGCGGCAGCACAGCAACGGTCAACGCCCAGCAGTCAACCTCAGTCAAGTGTAGAGCTCCGATAGGCGAAACAACAGCAGGTCCAGGCCGCAAGGCTTGTCAAAGATGACTAAAGAGGGTGTGTTGGGCAGGAAGTCGTTGCCGGCCTGCGAAGGCATCAAAGCTACAAAGCCACAGCACAGCAGCAGGTGTTCAAACAAAACAGTGTGGAATCGCAGTGTCTCATATCAGCTGGAAGACACACTGGCGGTATCAGCACTGCTGCTTTTCCCAGCACCGGTCAAACAATGGTCAATCATTGGTCAAACGCCGGTCAGACGCTGGTCAGACACACCCACCAAGAAGCTGAGCACCACCAAGTCATCCAGCAGCCTTTCAAAGCTCAGCCCTGCCTTGCCACGCTGCTTTGGTGGCCGCTGCGTGCTGCTGCCTGCTGTGATGCTGTCATTTGACCGTTGTTTGACTTTCGCTGCAGCTGCTGGTTTGTCGCCGCCTCGGCTGCTGCTGCCGCTGCTGCTGTTGGTTGTGTTTCTGGTGTCAGTTGACTGCTGACTGGCTGCTGCTTTGTCACCATCTGCAGCCGTGTTTGCAGTTGCTGCATCTTGGACAGCCTCTGAAGGTCCCTCCCTGCTGCTGCTGCTGCTTCCTGCCACAGAGGGTAGCTTGTCAGCAGCTGCAGCTGCAGCCCTGCCTGCTGTCCCACCAGCAGCTGTCAGCACAGCTGCTTCCACAGCAGCGTTGACAGTAGTGCTGTCTGCTATAGGTTCAGCACCAGTATGAATACTCGTGCCTACATCTGCTGCTGTGCTGCACTGCCGTGCTTTTGCAGGCTGTGCAGTTGCTGCTGCTGCTGCTGCTTGTACATCTGCAGCTGCCGGCGCAGATGCTTCAAAGCCAGCTTCTGCCACTATACACTTTGCCAGGTGAGGTGGCAGGCCCAGGAGTGGAGGCAGCCGCAAACCAGCTGCACTAGTGGCGGCAGCAGCAGCAGCAGGCTGTGTGGTAGGCGCTGCTGCAGCTGTCACTGCCTGCTGTTCTTCTGCTTTTCCTGCTGCTGCTGCAAGCGCTGCTGCTGAAACCAACGCCACCCCTGGTGCTACTTCTGCTGCTGGGCTTGCTGTGTGCCCATCCCTGCTTCTGCATCTGCTGCTGCTATTGGTGTGCAGGGCCAGCCCCAGCAGGTCTCCTAGCTCGTCCGATGACTCATCATCACCCGCATCCTCGTCACCAACTGCTTCTGGCAAGTCATCTAACTCAGTTGGGCTCAATCTGCTGTTGGCTGCTGCTGCTGCAGCAGCAACACCTATTTGCAGATGCAGAGGTGTCGGCTGCCTGCTGTTTGCCTTAACACCATCTGCCTGAGCTGCGTCAGCTGCTGCATGGTGGATGCTTTGTTGTACCTCAGCTGCTCCTGCGTGAATGGCTGCTGCTGCATCTGCCCCTGCTGCTGTATCTACGCCTGCTGCTACATTGGACTCCTGTGCAGCTGCCTGTGAAGCTGCTGCTACAGCTGCTGCTGCTGCACCTGCCTCAGCTGTTGCCTTCACTAAACCATCCCGAACCTCCGATCCCTCTTCCGCGCCAACAGTATCTACCTCTGGCTCTGCATCTGCTTCTGAATCTTCGATATCATCATCGACTTCATCCTCTTCATCGCTGCCATACATGCCAGGGGGCCCAGGAGGCCCTACTAGCTCAGAAAACTCCCACTGCAGGCACTCCCGCAAAACAGCAATGTCCACAGTCTCGAAACACGGCATGTGCAGGTGCTCCGAGCACGGCTCAACCGCACTGCGGCTGCTGTCACTGCTGCACGACTGCGGTACTAGCGGCAGCGGCGGCAGGTCTGCAGTGCCGGGCTGCTGCTGCTGCTGCTGCAGGGCTGCGGCGACGGCTGAGAGGGGTCGCAACTGCAGCAGCTGCTGCTGCTCCTGAGCCATTTGTGCCTCCCTGGCGGCTTTGCTGCTGGCTGCCTGCAAAGACAGGCGAACGTAGCCACAGAAGACACTATCACGTGCATACCATCTGATGGTGCCAGGACCTACATGCAACTATCCTCTCACATTTGTCATGTTCAGGCATCCAGGGAAGGGCAACCCAGCTTTGCAGCCGCTTTGCAGCAGCAGCAGCAGCAGTTGCAGCAGTTGCAGCAGCACCACCTGATTTGCATACAATGAAGGCCAGCACACCTCGCCGCCCTGCATGTCCTCCCTCACCACTTCGACTAGGGCTCAAGGCACAGCAGCACCAGCAGCAGCAGTTATGCAGTGTGCTGGTACTTGATTGTCAAGCTTAACCTTTTCAGGATGTTGGTGAACGTATTGCACTGTCAAAAAGCATGTAATAAGCCGCACCTCGCCGCCCTGCATGTCTTCCCGCATGACTTTGAAGTAGGGCTCATGGCACAGCAGCGCCAGCAGCAGCAGGTCGGCATCCTGGCCGTACACCACGTGGCGCGTGGCAGGGTCGTAGCCAGGCTGGGCCTTCAGGTGCCGCACAAACTTCATCACTTTGTGCTCGCCTTCACCTGGCTCTGAGGCATCTGCAGCAGCAGAAGGAGCAATCAGGGGCTATCATAGACTTTGATGTGTGAATCGAGCACATCCAGAGAGGAATCTAGGCGCTGCAGGTATGCAGTCGGCGTGCCAATCCTGATGTCAAGCACTCAATGGACACGTGCCAGGGCACCAGGTTTTTGGCGGCACACAAACCGACAAAGCAATGCAGGTGCGCTGTGCTGCCGTCTGCTGCTTACCTGAGATGATGAAGGTGGTGTGCTTGAAGCGGGGGTCGTTTGCTGCCTTGTCAGCCGCCCACTGCCGCAGCCACTGCGCCACCTCTGTCATGAAGTCGGTGCCCTGCAGAGCATGGCAGCAGCAGGGATTATTTGCACACAAATCAGCCCAGCAGCCAGTGTAACACGAAGCACCATGAACACCATGACCCTGCAGTGGTGACCTGCTGGGGCCATTTCATCCATGCGCATGGCGACAGCTGTTGGTGGCTTGACCCGGCGGTCAAACACAGGCACTCGCTGGATGATGTTAAGAGGGCAACCGCGCCACATCTGAGATGACAATGGTGCTAAAATTAGATCTACTGTCTGGTCAAACGGCACATGCACTGGCCGGTCAAACAGGGAGAACTCACTGGTGTGATGATGTTGGAGTCAAAGCGTGTCACGTCTGGAATGACAATGGCGCCACCAGCCTCTGACAGCATCTCTCGCTTCACCTCCCGCTCTGCATGAAAGCACAAGTGGCAGTGCTGCATGAGATACAGTCCAGAAGTCACAACTGGGCAATGTGACTATACGCCTTAGGGTGTGTGTCTGACAGCGATGCGCCCATCAGCCTCTGTCAGCACCTCACGCCTCGCCTATCGCTCCTCGCCACAAATAGCAATGTGCAGCAAAATACACGGCATCTTGAGAAGAAGAGGGTAGCTACCTGTGTTACTTTGTCAGGTTACGTGAGGGGCGGCTTCAAAATGTGCACCTGTCAATCGAACAATTAGGGGTGTAGCAAAGATGCAGGCGCAGCAGCAGCCTTTTGACGTCACACATGTGGCTGCTGCTGCGCCGCGTCTCAGACCCCATACACTGCGATATTCATGTTGCTTGAAACACAGTGCTGCGTGCCACATTGCCTCCTGTTGTGATGCTGATGATGGTCAAACACACACACAAGGAGCTCACCAATGCCATCTGTGATGTCGCTGATGTGTGCAGACAGGAAGCGGCGCGTGCGCTGCTGGTTCATCTTGGCACGCGGCGCCACACCATCAACAGCAATCAGCACCACACGCCTGGCCACACCGGCAGCAGCAGTAGCAGCAGCAGGGGGGCTGTGTCGTCAGCAGATGTGGTGACACAGGTCTGTCAAAATAACTGTTGCACCGCAGCATGATGCAGCTGAACATGCTCCAGCAGCAGGCGCAGCTGCTGCAAGCTTCCCATCAGCCAGCCATCAATGCATCTCAACCCTGCTGAAATCTGCCATCCTGCATACCTCGGCGCCAGCAGGGCCAGCAGGCCCTCCAGGTACGCCGCCATGCGCTGTGACTGCCACACTGAACTCTGAAACCCTGCCACGCCCCTGCAGAACGCTGCACAACCTTGCTAAACCCTTTATCAACTCTGCACACCTTGGCTGCAGCAGTTCCAGCAGGGCCTCCAGGTAAGCCGCCATGCCCCTGCTGCTGCTGCCTGCTGAGGCCCTGCCAGACCCCTGGTGAGCGCTACATAACCCTACACAACACTGGACCCCTGACACACCCCAATGAACCCTGCAAAACCCTTTCAACAACCTGCAAAGCCCTGCATTTACCTCGGCTGCAGCAGGTCTAGCAGGGCCTCCAGGTAGGCCGCCATGCCCCCCAGCTGCTGCTGCCTGCTGAGGCCCTCGGGGCGGTCTTTGGCCACATAAGCATGCGTGCAGGAGTGGATGATATGGTTCATGTCTGCGTGGGCGCAGGGAAAACAGGCAGGTGCAAAGGGACTTAAACTGGCAGCTGCTTATAGCTGGTGGATTGTGTGAGTGGAAGTTGCATGCACAGTGTGGGGTGGGTGCAGGAGTGGATGATGTGGTTAATGTCTGCGAGGGCGCAAAAGTGAATGAATGGCAGGTGCAGCAAAACTTGAAATGGCAGGTGCAGCGAAACTTGAAGTGGCAGCTGCTAACAGCTGGTGGAAAGTGCAAGTTGACATTGCACTCACAGTGTGGTGTGTGTGCAGCTGCTGCAGCAGTATCATTGTAATAAACTGCACGTCACCCATGTGTTCTACCTTTTACAGGCTGCTGCTGCTGCTGCTGCTGCTGCTGCTGCTGCTCACCGATGTACAGGTTGTCTGTGGTGTCGGTGTCGCTGCGGGGCTGCCCCTCCCTGCGCTTCTCTGTGGGGCGGCATATCTGGGGGAAGCGCCTCCCCAGGAAGCTGAACAGGCCAGGAACCCTGCATAAAACATATTATATATGATGTTATGTAGCGCAAGTAAGTGTTCAACCACAAGAGAACAGCAGCAGCACAGGAGCAGCACAACAGTGCTAGCAGCAGCTGCTGTAGCAGCAGCAGCGACAGCAGAGGCTGGTCATGCTCGTGCTGCATCAGCCCTGATACTCCTGACGATTTTGACAAACTATTACGATGTAGAAGCATGCTGAGCTGGCGTACGCACCCCATGTCGCTTGATCACGGACCAAGCACGGATACAAAGCTACACCCCCATTCGGCCTTTTCACCGACACCGGTCTTCTTGACGCGGTCACGACCAGCAAAGTGCTACTTTATAAAGTATTACAGGAGTTTGCGCCTGGAATCGTGCCGTGCTGACCATCCCCATCAGCGCATTGGAGGCAGCAGCGTGCAAACCTTCCTGTTCAGGGCCTTTTGTTGATAGCACAGGATGTACTTGTACAATGTGCCGGGTATTCACATCACTGTCAGCCAGGAAAGAGGCTTCATGCATCTTCTCAGGCCTGGAACGGAGTTGCCGCGCACACAACCCTTTTGTGAACCTGATAGCAGTACACCACACATGACAGCAGTACATCTAAAGCAGTACATCACAGGTTCGCCTAAAGAACTTGGGCAGGAGAGCCACACTAGCTCAAGCTAAGGTGCTGGAATGTAGTCGTTACATTCGCAATGCAGGCGTAAAAGCGACAGCACTTGCACAATTGCTGGGCAGACACCATCCTGCACTCTGCAGCTGGCTGCCTTGGCAAGGCACCTGAGGCACTCTCAGATACAATAATGCCAGGGACACTTTGCCGTTAATGATCTAAATCTACCAAATCAGTTCTCTGTTCTTTTAGAACAGGAAAAAATTTGTTTACAAGAATATTGGAAAAGTACAGAAAATAAAAAAATAAAAAATGCATTTGTTCTATGACAATAGGTTGAATGTGAATAGAATACAAAGCCAGGACTTGCCTTGGCCATTGCCAAATGCCTTGAACAGAAGCTAGAACTCGAAAACAGCAGAGCCTGTGCCTGTGCATGGCACAGCTGTGACCAGTCAGCATCTACAGACGATCCCAGAGTTCCAATCAATCGGTGTAGAGATCCAAAAAGGGCTTGCAGGAACAGGTGCAGAACGGCTTGCAGGAACAGGTGCAGAACACGAAAGGACACAGCAGCAGGTGCAGGATGGAGGAAAGCCAACATGCATGTGCAATCGCGTGCATGGTCTGACGCGCAAAATGGCAACGCCTCCCAGCAACAAACAGCTGCCCTGTACTTCTCCTCAACCAATCCTGCCACAATCACATCACGCACCAAAGCGCCTGCCACGCTGCATTGCAGCAGCGCCCCAGTCCTGCATCTCAGCTCCTGCCTGCTGCTGCCAGCCCACACCCACGCCGAGCCCACCACACAGCTCAGCAGCTACCCCATATGCACCACCAGGCCCCACACCACAGAAACCGCCAGCAACAGTCCCACTGCCCCCACCCCCACCAAGCATGGCCTCTGCTTCCAGCACACTCAGCACAGCAGCAGCCACAAAGCCCACCACCAGCAGCAGCGAGCTCCACAGCAGCAGCACCAGGTTGCCCAAGGCAGATGACTTGCGCCCAGCAGCGCGGCCGGTTGTCAGGTCCCCCCCAGTGCTTGCAGGAAAGACTGCTGTGCCCTCTACTGCAGCCTTTGCTGCAGCCAAGCCAGCCTGCAGGCCTGCTGCCAGCAGACTTGCTGCTTCTGCTACCTGCACAGCACTGGCCTCATCCTCAGCACCACGTGCTGCTGCCGCAGCTGCCTCAGCATCTAGCATTGAGCTGCCCGCACCTGCATTATTGCTGCAGTCTGCTGCCAGGCTGGCCAGCTGCAGCAGCAGCGCAGGCATCACCGCCTGCCGCACCTGCTGCACGCTGGCACCTGCCTGCAGCATGCGCGCCGCCTGCGCAAGCAACACACCACCAAAGCTATTGCCGGCGCCGGCCCCACTGCTGCTGCTGCCGCCTGCTGCTGCCCCATGCTGCTGGTCCGCAACAGCTGTGTCCTGCAAGCTGTCCTGCAAGCTGCTGTCTTGAGTGGAACTGCTTGCAGGTTTGCCAAGCACAGCTGCCAGAGCAGCGTCATCCTGCAGCCCTGCAGCAGTGGTCAAGCTGCCAGCACTGCGCAGCAGCTGCTGCAGCAGGGCCCTTGCAGCTGCCTGCGAACTTGCAGGATCACGTGTGCTTGACAGCAGCGCGTCAACAGACGCCAGGTCAGCATCATGCATGCCCAGCGGGTCCGCTGCAGGAGGCTGCTCAAGTCCTGCAAACGGCAAGCTGCTGCAGGAAGCAGCAGCAGCGCCATCTGCGCTGTTGTTGGCACCGCTGAGCCAGGTGGTGCTGTCACCGCTGCTGCTGTTGCCATGCGTGAGCTGGTCCAGCTGGTCTAGTGTGGGGTCAACATCATCCATGGATGCTGCTGCTGCAAGGCCCTGCGCTGCACCTGCCGTAGGCTTTCCTGCAAGGCCTTCCTTGGGCTTGGATGCTGCTCCAGGGATCTTGCTGTTGCTGATGCCAGGGGTGGTGCTCTTGGGGCTGTCTGCTGCAGCATCGAAGCTCAGGGTCCTGGCCACAGACTTGCAGCTGGTGTTGTTGATGAAGGGTGTGGTGCAGCTGCGGGAGGAGCTTGCGGTGCTGCTGCTGTCACCGAAGCGGCCTGTGCCAATCCTACTGCCAAACGCACGGCCTGCAGGACCTGAGCTGCTGCTGCTGAGTGTTGAAGGTGTAGTGCGTTGACCACGCAGGCCGATGCTGCTGCCTGAGGGGCTGGTGCTGCTGGTGCTGCGGCCTTGTAGCCTGTTGGCGGTGCGGGCGATGGTGCTGTTGGCCTTTGCAGGAGGCGCTGGAGGTGTGTGGCTAGCCCCCACCCTGTTGCCCCTGCTGACTACGGAGAAGACAGGGCCAGTGCTCGATGATGCAGCGCTGGACTTCCATTTGCTAGCTCCAGTGGTGGTGCTAACGCTGGGGATGGGGCCTGCCTGCTCTGCTGCTGTGGCTGGGCTGATGTTGAAGACAGGGGTGGCTGCAGGATGGCCCTTCTGGGCAGGTAGCTCCTGATGCTGCTGCTCAGGGGCTGTTGGGGGCGTCTGGAAAGACGATGGCGTGAGGGGGGTGCCGGACGGGCCAGGCAGAGGGGTTGTGGCAGGTGCTGCTGCAGCTGCTGCTGTGCTTGCAGTGGGCGGGGTGCTGCTCACGCCGCTCGGCCTGCCCATCCCGATACGCGAAGGTGCGCGTGTGTCATGCATGATCCTTAGAGCACGTCGCAGTGGCTGTGACAGAGTTGATAGACGGCGTGCTCGAGACGCTCGTGGCGAACCAAGGTATCGGCAGCCTGAAGTGTAAGCCTGCTGTAACAGTAAGCGCTCCTGAAAAGCTATCCTAGAGAAATAGAAGAAAAGAAACTATAAATCTAAAAGTGCTGCTGATTGTCCGTGCTGTTATTGGGTGTTGTCAGCATTTGAAAATGCTGTCATAAGACAAGATGAACAGTGTTGTTTGTCTCGTGAAACGTCGAACCCCAGAGCATTTTGGTACGTCAATAAGACCTTTTGTGACGAGTTTTCTGCACGTAGGGGGCTTCCCCGCCGAACACAGCAAGAGCAACAGCCCATTGGCCAGTCTGGCAAGCTGGCCCGCAGGCAGGCTTGCCTTGATGCGGCTTTGGTATAGCCCATAGTGGCATGCAAGTTCTCGCAGGAGCTGGTCTGTTTCTGGCGCAGGCTTCTCAGGGCTGCAGCTAGTTCACTACGCACTTCCAGTGCCAGCCTAGCTAGCTACCTATAGGCCCTAGGGCCTGCGCATGCCAGCGACTGAACAGTCGACTTAGCAGTGCACAACCGCCACAAGCTTGAGGAGTACCGTCACAATCTTTGCTCAAGTGAAAGGAAAGTATGACGCACAGAGACGACGCACAGTTGGCGGTAAGTAGTGACATCGGCTGCAGCACCAAGGCCTGCCTACCTGGTTGGGGAGGTGGCACCACCCAGCAGGAGCAGCAGCAGGAGCAGCAGGATAAGAGGCAGGGCCTGCAAGCTGCAGGCGTACGTATTTTTGTGTTGATTGAAGCAGGAGTATCCCCACTTCCATTTACTTCGTATGGCCAAGGCAACCAAACACTTCGTAGACCCGAGGTCACAGGTCCCACAGCATCACTTGCTCTTCACTTCACGGCTGAGGCTCCAGCGTCACAGTACAGCTGAACTGTTGAATCTGGTTGTGTCGTCGTTGATGATATCGTCCAAAGTTGATCCAGACACCCCTTGCAATAGTTTGCGTGACAGCACGTCTCGTCTTCTGCTGTCACCTTCACTTCGAATAAGGCCAAGGACCTGAGGAATGATTGAGTGATCTTGCTGTTAGGCTCTTGGACGTGCGAAGTGCAGTACGCCTGGGCTACGCCGGACATGAAGCCGGAAGCAGCAGAGGGTGTCCTGTAGTGGCTTCTCCAAGGCATATAAGCAGCCATGGGATACGCTAGCGCCGGAGAATCTAGCCGAGGCAGGATCCTAGGCCTGAGGGCTTCATGGATCAAGCCATTAGCCTACGGAGTGAGTGCAGCTGAGGCAACAACTGCTGTCTGGGACATGCATAGCACTGCTGTTCAGTCATGTCTGGCATAAGCTATGAGCCAGCTGCACTCATATCTGGAGACACGTATTGATAGCATTGCAGTGTGACACGCATCGGGCCTGATGTAATGATGCAAGCCTCTGCGCTCGCAAACCCAGCTGTCCTGCTGCTGCTGTTTCGACTGCTGCCATTGCTGCTGCCGCTGTCTACGCTGTCGCCAGGCGCTCAACATAGCATCTGCCAGTGGCATAGTGTTTGCCAACAAGCTTGTGATGAGCAATTATGGCTTTGGCTTCACATGCACCCTCACATGGATCCACACGCTGTTCACGCTGGTGCGCACAGCAGCAGCGGCAGCAGCGGCAGCAGCAGCAGCAGCAGCAGCAGCAGCAGCAGCAGCATAACCCGGCAAGCGTAGCTGCAGCAGGCAGCATTGTGTTTTTGGCAGCAGCATTGCTGTGTCCAGCATAGCAGCAGCAGCAGCAGCAGCAGCAATGCTGGTTCTGCTTGTTCAGGTCAACGCACATCCAGCGCACCGGTTGCAGCACCACTACTGCAGTAGTTGCCATTCAGGATGATGATCTAGCAGCTGCTGAATGCCCAGCTGTGTCTGGCAGCGTACTGTGGCTTTTGCCCTACTGCTGCAGCTGACAGCATCCCTTATGATGCACTAAACGTACTTTCCGCTTCAATGTCACGGCATGCTGACGATCTTTTGCCAATGTGTCGCACTGCAGGTGGGCATGCGTTTGTTTTTGATGGCTGGTATGTTCAGCCACAAGTCGCTACGAGCACGGCAAGTGGCGCCGCTGGCGTTTGCTTACGTGGGCTACATCGTGCTGTGTAACCTGTCACTGAAGGTCAACACTGTGGGCTTCTACCAGGTGAGCAGCTGACAGCAGCAGCTGCTGCAGCATATGTGCTGCTTGGTGCCGTGCTCGGCACCCTTGCGTTGTCACTCTCCTGCAGCCAGGAGCTGCAAGCAGCTGTAGTGCGCCTCAATATGCACGATGCAATTTGCGTGCCTGTTGCAAGACACAGCTGCCAGGAGCGCAGCTTGCGGGATGTTGCAGCTGCTGCAGCTGTTTGCGCAAACATATGTGACAATGCAGTGTGTGTATTGCTGTCTGTGTTACCCCAGGTGATGAAGATTGCGGTGGCGCCAACTGTCATGCTGCTGGACCTCATTTTCTTTGGCAACGTGCCAGCACCCAAGGTAAGGTCCTTGCAGTTGCACATGCACACTTTCAATGAAGTTAGGTGTTTCATTGTGGCCCCCACTTATGTCTCGCCAACAACCAGCAGCTGCAAAGATTTGAAAGCCTGTGTGTGCTCAAGAAGCACCGCTGCAAGCACAGCAGGAGCTGCTGCCAGATTTCAAACTGCACTTGTCCTCACGCCTCTCAGCGCAGTTGTGAGTCACTGTCACTGCTGTTGCCCTGTCAGTGATCCTGCGGCATGTCATCTTATGTGCTGCTTCCGGTCAAACATGGTCAAAGGCTCAATTGTCCATGTTTCTCCATCTTCTTTGCTGCTTAGGTTGTCGCCTCAGTTGTGCTGGTGTGCCTAGGCATCGGAATCGCCACCGTAACAGACAGCAAGCTCATCAGCAACCTCTCCGGGCTCTTCGTGGGTTTAGCAGCAACTCTGGTAACAGCGCTGTATCAGATGTGGGCAGGCAGCAAGCAGAAGGAGCTACAGGCAAGCAGCATGCAACTGCTGCACCAGTATACGCCCCAAGCAGCAATCATCCTCGGCTGCCTCATCCCTCTTATGGAGCCTGTCGGCTGGGCGAGCTTGACTGGCAGCGCAGCAGCAGCAGATGCAGGCAAGACCATCTTTAGTTACCACTACACGCCTGCAGCAGTAGCTGCAATCGTTGTCAGTGCGCTGCTGGGCCTGCTAGTGAGCCTGAGCACCTTTCTGGTGATCGGCTGCACCAGCAGCTTGACTTACAATGTGGTGGGCCATTTGAAGACGGTTATCATCCTAACTGGCGGCTGCCTGTTCTTTGGGGATGAGATGCCGCCTAAGAAGCTTCTGGGAGTGAGCGTGGCAATGGCAGGCATCATTTGGTGAGTGATTCTGTGTGGTTTTCAGGTGTGGTGGGTTATGTGCGGCAGCATGCGTGTGTCATCTGCTGCGTCTGTGTTTACTTGTGCATGTCTTCGTCGACCTTTGAGCATGTGTGATGCCTGCAAGATCTCTTTCAAAGTTATAGAATGTGATGGAGTGGGGTGGCGAGATGCCGCCTAAGACTGCTGGGAGTGAGCGCGGCAATGGCAGGCATCATCTGGTAAGTGATGCAGGGCTGGGTGATGAGGGCTTCGTATGAACTATAGGCAGCAGTGCGTGCGCTTGGATGATAGCGTGTGTGCTTGCTGCCCTTGCAACAAGCAGCCTTTAGTCAGCTGTGTGACTTGCAGCTCAGCTGTTGCAACATGTACCTACCACAGCATCTGAAGCTGCATTGCTGCCACTCGCCAATCGCCTGCCTGCCTGCCTGCCTGCCTGCTTTGCGGCTGATTTTGCAGGTACACTCAGCTTAAAATAAGTGGCTCGACGCCAGCAAAGCCAGCAGCCAAAGCAGCAGATCCGCTGCAGCAAGTCGTGTCGGACAGCAGCAACGGCAGCAGCAGCAGCGGCAATGGCACCAAGTTCCACAGCAGCAGCGATGGGACAGAGGCTGGGGTGAAGGCCTCTGCCAACCTGATGACTCCCAGCGGCGGCACTGCCAAGCCACGCACAATAACAACTGCAGACAAGGCGGCAGCTGCGTTATATTACAAGCCTGCGGCGTCTGCATTCATGCCAGCAATGCATCGACCAAACAGATAGCATGCGTGTCCAAGGTTTTGTTGTGTTGTATGTCACTAATGCATCGGCCGGACAGACAGCATGTGTGGCAGGCTTTGGTGCTGTTGTGCTGGTGCTGGACGCGGGGAGCAGCAGTTGGGGTAGGGCAGGGAGCGGTTTCGTGTGAGCAAGCCGGTTGTTTCTATAGGTCTTGATCCAAGCAAAGATCATCAAGGCCAGTGTGCTGTGCTGGCCTGCGTGACTTGGAGGTGTTGTGGCGACGGATTGCTGTGTACGAACAGCTGCTGACCTGTGGCTACATGCACCAGCGCAGGCTACAGCAGGGGTGTGCAGATGTGTGTGCTGCTGAGCCGCCCCGCTGTCATTGTGTCAGTGGGCTGCGGCTCTCTCTTCTGCCGAGGTAGCCGTCTTGTTCTGCTGCTGATTGTCAGCACGTCTCCGGATGTGCCCTGCTGTAAAAGGACAAATATATATGGCTCCGGGATGCCGAACGACTGTGGTAAATGCATAGCTGCGCACCTGCTGCTGCTGCCGCAGCGCCGCAACCTGCTAGCAGTCAGGTGCATGCTGTTGGTGTCAGGACGCGTGTCCTTGTAGACATGCATGCACACCGCGATATGTATGTACTTGTGCATGTTCTGTCACATGCTGTTAACAGTAGCAGAGCAGGAGAAGCTTATTTTGAGACAGAGGATAGTTACGTGTGGGTCCTGGCACCATCTTGGATGGTATGAGCCATCACAGGTTGAACACAGGTCTGAGACCAGAAAAGGAGAGTGAGCACCGTAAAACACACTGCACACCCTTGAGCACCAAATCTCTCATGTTATATCCAGAGACGTCTTACTGCGGTGCGCAACGGCACCCCACCTCACCGGCAGCTTGCTCTATGTGCCAACCACACCAACAGATAGGATGTTGTCGCAAATCAATAGCCAAAAGGGTCGGGCAGCAGCGCCTAAGGCAAGGTCCAGCAGTTGGCAGCAAATGGACAGTACAACTACCCTACTGCGCGTGACGCGCTCATGAGCTAGGTTCAACAGCATGTAGCGTGTCATCTTCTGGCACAAAACTGTCAGGCTGAATTGGCACACTCGGATGTTCTGAGGACAGCCCCAACAGAACAGACCGGTACAACCACATACGATACACCACAACCGCCAGGCCCTCCTGATCTTCACATGTGAACACACGGGGCAGCATTGCTGCTGAATATCTATCACCAGTGCCTTATGGTGTGGCTGGGTAGGTTATGCTGTCGCAGGACACCATTGCTGCATGTCGCAGGACACCATTGCTGTAAGGTGCGCAGCTGTGCAGTTACCACGGTCCTTCGGGACCCTAAGCCGCATACGTTGTCATTGCACACCAACAAGGGCCGTATATAAAGCCGTCGTTTTTATATACGGCCACTTGTTTCCTTGTAAAGCCGTTGTTTTACACCAACAGAAGCAGCAGCAGCAGTACTTGCACGCCACAGCAGTGCTGGACATCTGATATCAGCTGAACTATCTAGCCAACAGGAAGTTGGGGTTTGTGATGGTCAGACTTGGTCAGACACCCACTTCGAGTTGTGCCTGCCTGTGACAAGGTGATGACCACTGCTATGCCTGCTGTGCTAGCTATACCTGAGTGGATGTCGGCACATATGATTCCTCTTACAAAGGTACACGACAGCCTGAATGGACTGTATGCAAAGTAAACCCCGTTAGAGGCTTGGGTGGCATTGGATGTCAGTGTTGCAGAGCACCTGCCCATGTCCCGAGGTGCCAAGATCTGTCCATTGAGCGTGAATATTACGGTCGTCCTGCCATTCATGGTTTGCTGGCGCTCACGCAGCTGCTGCAGCTTTGCTCCCCCATCGAGCGGTAACGAGAGTGGCTTCAGGCCATCCAGGACATAAATAGCTGGGTCTACTTTGCTATAAAATATCATCTGTGCGCTGGCGTATCTCAGGTGCGTACCAAGGAACATCGCTGCTGACAATGGCGATGAGCTGCGCAGGATGCACCGCTACCGCTGTGAGCTCTGACAATATATTTAACGAGCAGTAAGCTGGTGCTCGATGACACAGATGGCGCTCGTTGAGCGCAAGATGAGCAGCACGGCTGTTGTGTACGACCACTAGTACTGCTGTCCAGCATCACAGCAGCATCAGCCGTGCCAGGTCCCTGGCAGCGAAGGGACCTAGCAGCGCTGCTGAAGCGCTCCGTGCGCTCAAACCAGTTTGAAGTTGCTTAGAGCAAATTAATGCTGTCTTCATGCAGTTGCTCTCTTTGAAGGCTCAATGGATGAGCACTGCTCAGCATTATGTTGCACGAAACTTTTCAGTGCTGCTGCTACTGCACAAGAAGCACTGCACAGTCAGGCATCAAGTAGAGGCACCTGGTACTGCAGAGGTGCGTGATTGCTACACTTCAGAGCTCTGTTTGCTGTGCATACAAGCAGACAGACTACGTGCTGCGTCTGACTTGCGTGCTGTGCAGACATCTCTGCAGGTGTGACACTGCTGCTGACTCACCTTCAAGATCTCCAGCCAAAGCAGTACCCTAAACATGCTGCCAAACATTCCTGCTATGTCAACAGGACACACATCCAAGGTCCTGGTGAGCGTGCATGTAAGGTTTGCTGCAGCAGCCAGCAGCCGCGGCAGTAGCAGCAGCAGCAGCAGCAGCAGCAGCACCAGCAGCAGCAGCAACAACATCGATTCTAGCAGCACCAGTGGCACAGCATGACGGATGCACTGAGCTGTTGTGCTGTCTGCAGGTTTTGTGCATGATCATCACACTCACCGCCCTGGTGGCGCTGCCGGCTGGCGCAGCAAGCTCTGCTCCGGGCAGTGATGCAATTGTCACATTGCCCCAGCTGGCGATTGAAGTTCCCTATGCTGCTGCAGCAGCAGCAGCAGCAGCAGCAGCAGCAGCAGCAGCAGCAGCAGCAGCAGCAGTAGCAGCAGCAGCAATACGCACCCAGCCTGGTGCCAAGACGCCCAAGCCAGCACCGATATTGGGCGGGGCAGTAAAGGCACCACGCAAAGGAGCAGCAGCTCCCATGCAAACCAGCGCATGTGTTCGTATTCCTAATTCCGCCAACTCCACTGAAGTCTGCAACATGGCCAATGCTACACTACCTGGATGCATGTACTCATGCTGGACCAGGGACCATACCAAAGAGAGGTGTGCCTGCTGCTGGAAGGGCCAGCAGCTGGTGGGCAACAGCAGCTGTGAGGCCTGCCCTGTGGGCACCTACGCAGGGAATAGGTGGAATGTGTGCCAGCAGTGCCGCACTGGCTACTCCACGTATTCAAACGGCAGCACCGCCTGCAATGGTGAGCTGTGAATTGAATGCTGTCAGAGTCAGCATGCTGCTGGGTCGATGTCAACACATCTGATAAGGTTGCCTCCGTCTGCTGCGTCTGTTGCACAAGCCCAGCTGTGTAGCGCCAGAAGAAGGGCAACAGCAGCAGCTGCAGCAACAGCAGCAGCAGCATGAGGGGCAACATTGCAGCACCAGGATTGAACCAGCACAACTGCAGCACCAGCAACAGCAGCGTTGGAGCAGGAGCAGCGCAGCAGCAGCAATGGTCAGTCATGATACAACTGCAGCACCGGTGCCGATGCATGAGCAGTGACCGGCACATCATGCAGCAGCAGTCTTTAGACAAACAGCAGCACCAGCAGCACAGCAACAGCAAACGCTGCATCAACAGAAGATCCGTGAAGCCCAGCATTGATGATCTGCAATGGTAGCAGCACAAGCAGGTCACCACCAGCAGCACCTTTGAGCATGTCTGTTACATACGCTTTGAATCCATCTCCATGCTGACTGCTGCTGCAGTGTGCAGCGCTGGCTACGGTGTGACGTCCTCTGCTTTGTCTCAACCAGTCTGGAGGTGCACCAAGTGAGTGGCTTACAAGACAATAGACAGCTGCAGCTGCATGGCTGGCAGCCCGAGTGACAGTTGCTCACCGCTGCATTGCTGCTGTGCACTCTGATATAAGCTGCAGCCGGCAGCAGCAGCAGTACTGACGGCACCCCAGCAGACAGCCTAGCAGGCGGGGACCACACGACACATTTACACATGCACACATGGCACAAGCAGCGCGCTGCTGAGCCCAAAAGCCAAACAGCGTAGAACATTGTGCTTCTGGTTCTGCCAAGCTTGATGTGCATGTTATGCGCCCTTTCTATGCGCATTGCTTGCAGGTGTCCTGTTGGCACGTACGGTGAAGGCAACACCACCCAGGCCTGCAGCAAGTGTGATGGTGGCTTCACAACAGCTGCTGCTGGGGCGGCTGCAGCTACAGACTGCATCCCTGCAGGTGTGCACGTGGCGCTGCAGCGCATGTGTTGTGTACATTTAACAATTTTGCATATATGCTCCGGCCTGGCCGCACTGGCCAGGGAACAGTTGTGTACAGTGTGGCCAGGGCAGAGCATATGTGCAGCAGTGTCATATGGTTGCTCTGTGCTTCGCGTGACGGTTGTATGGCTCTTACGTAAGGCAACCCTTAAGGCTTAAGGCTTAAGGCAACCCTTAAGGTTGCACACTGTTCTGCTGCACCCGCCTGTATGCAGCCTGCACCAGCCTGCCCCCTACCCAGCCTGGCGTACCTGCCTGGCCCTCCCAGTGCAGCGGCACATCCTCCTGCACCGCACAGTGCTCAGGGAACTGGATCGGCAGCGTCACGGTGCTCTGCGGCCCCAACAACGCTTGGCTGCCTCCCCTGCAAGCCTGCCAGCAGCAGCAGCCAGGTTGGGGTCCTGCTTGGTGTGTAGGCACTAGCTGACAGCAGTGAATGCATTGCTGCGCAGTCTGTGCTGCTGCTGTCACACAATGCTTGGGTGTCCAATGATCCTGGTGGCAGTTGGTGTACTGCTGTCAGCATGTATCAACATGTGACAGCTAGCTGGCACAGCTGAACCTGATGGTTGTGTTTGCACTGCAGGCCCAGAGGACTTGAGTGGGGAGTTGTCAGTCACACCTGCGAGCATCATCGTGAAGTCTCAAGCGCAGATCAACTTCACCATGAAGTTCGATGCCAAGTTATCAGTGGCGGCTGGTCCTGTGAAGCTCTTCACCTGCAGTGCTGCTGGTGACCTGCTGCAGTACCTGAGCGACATGCAGCCAGCTGCTGCTGGTGGCAGCACCTACTCAGCCAGCCTGGCCCTGCAGGGCCCACAGCTGGGCAGCCTCGGCAGCAGGCCAGGCGTGCTGCGCTTCACTGCTGTGGTGGGCGCTGAAAACAGCACAACAGGCGCAGTGGCACGGCTAGAGCTGCTGCCAGGTGCGTGGCCATGCAGCACTTTCGGGGTGGCTGCGTCACATGCATTGTTTGACGAGTTTGGTTCTGGCATGCCTAGGCTGGAAACACCAGCTGCAGTGCAGCGCTGCAGCGTTGACAACAACTTGCGGCGTCCAAAGCGGTGATTCACATGCAGTGCTTGAAAAGCTGCGGCTGCGGCCACTAATATTGCTGTTGCTGCCAATGTTGCTGCTCCTGCTGCTGCTGCTGCTGCTGCTGCTGCTGCTGCTGCTGCTGCTGCCGTCCTGCAGGCTGTGCAGCTGGCCCGAGTGACCCCCCTCCTGAGGGAGGATGGCCCTGGAATGTCACTGCCTGCTCTGCATCAGCTGTTGGCCAGCAGTGCCTCACCTACTGTGACTGGCCTGCCTTCAGCGGCGGCGGCTACTACATCACCTGCCTAGCTGATGGCAGCTGGAGCAGACCAGGCGGCTTCTGCTTCCCAAGTGAGTAGCCTTGAGGTGTACCAGGTCCTGCAACAATTCGATGCTCCTGCGTGGATGCCGTCACATTTTTTGATGGATCACCCTGCTGAACACTGCCAAAGGGTAATGGGTCACAATACATGTCACTGGCTGCCCTGCTGCTGCAGGGTCTTGCAGCGGCAGCCCTGGCCCAGAGTGGACCAACAGCAGCTGTGCCTTCATGCCCGTGGGCTCACAGTGCACCGCAGCATGTCCCAGTGGCCAGCAGGGCATTGGATACGTGGCAAGCTGCACCATCGGGGGCTGGCAGGTGACGGCCAGGGACTGCTCCACAATCATTGTTGAGGTGCCAACCTGCAAGTCCCTGCCAACCCCCAGTGCACCTGCTGGTAGCACGGGCTGGGCTGCCGACTGTGTTGGGCGCGGTGATGGCGAGACCTGCCGAGCTGCATGTGCAGTTTCAAATGACATCATGAGCTCCTACACTGGTCCTGGCTACTCAGCAGTGTGCCAGGCTGGCCAGTGGACGCTGCAGCCGGGCGGTGAATGCAAAGGTGAGGATGCACCTGGCACCGACGTATCGTTCTTGCCGCAGTCTTCTGCTGCGAACTGCTTGCTGAGCAGTCATTGAATGACGGTGACAGGCGATGGTCATGAAATGACAGCATTGTCAATGCTGGTACATCAAAACACCGTAGCAAGTTTCTGACGGGTGGGGGGTTGGCGACAGCTCACGTTACAAGCTGCAATCTGACACTGTGAATGTCAGCCGTTCTGGGTGTGAATGCAACCATCTGTTCAGCAGTTGCTGCTCACACAGGACGCAAAGCTGCCACTGTCACGCGTTTTGTCAAAACGAGAGGATTGTACGCTGACATGCGACACTCCTGAAACTTGAACAACTGCCTGTCGTGTTCAGGCGATCGTCTGCTACTCATGCTATGCTGTCGTCTGAATCAAATGAATTACTTGTTGTCGTCTCTCACTGGCTGCGCACGTTGTTTTGACACAATCCCTCAGCAAAGTCATGTAAATGCACTTGGCCATCTTACATAAATTCACCAAAAAGCTGGTCAGCACATCACGCAACGTACCAATGGTACAAGTCTCTCCCCTCTCCTTCCAGGTGTTGCTGCTTATCAGGAAATAACTGATTGGTAATGCATGTTGTTTGTGCTTGCAGCGTGCGTAACCAGCTTTTCAGGTGTAGGCCGCAACCCAGGTGACACTGGCAACAGCAAATATGGCGTCCTGCCCACAAACGATGGAAGATTCGTTCTGGTGGCTGACCGATTTAATAACAGGGTGTTGGTCTTTTCCGCACGTGACCTCACCTACATCACGGAGTGGCAAGGCCTGCAGTTTGCAACAGGTCTTGCACAAGCACCTGGCAATAACGGCAAAGTTCATGTGTCAGCTAATGACATTGGCATCTCTCTCATGTACGAGGTGGACCCATCCACAGGAGCATTCACCACTCAATCACTCTATGCACTCGGATTTGGTGTGGCTGTTGCCAGCGATGGAACGGTGTATGGCACCTACAGCTCTTCACAAGTTGTCGGCTGGGTGACCAGCTCTGCATCTTGGCAAGCATCTACTCTGCCGGCTCCTCCAAACAGACCAGGATGGATTCCTGGTGATATTGCTGTCGACAGACGCAATGGCGACGTATTGGTCTCGGACTGGGACGCTGAAAAAGTTGATGTGTACCGTAATGGAGTCTTCCTTTCAACGCCCATCACTCTCCTTAAAAATGTGGGTGCAGTAGCGGTCGACTCTGCTGGCAACATATACGTGCTGGAGTACGAAGCAATCGGCAAGCTCAGGAAGTACGACAGCAGCGGCAGCCTGCTGCGCACATACGGAGGAGCACTCAGCTTCCCAAGTGGTGTTGCTGTTGGTGCTGACGGCGTGGTCTGGGTGACGGAAGAGGAGGGGAGGGCATGGAAGATCGCATGCATGTAGCCCACCAACATGTGCCGGTCCAGCGACAGCAGCAATGGCGTGTAAAGCCTTATGCTGGTGAGGTGCTTCGGAACACCAGGAAAGCTGGAACATCAGCAGCACAAGCAGCCGGGAACAGCACTTACAAGTAGCAGCAGCAGCAGCAGTCGCAGCAGTAGCAGCAGCAATCTCAGCAGCCACAACCGCTGTGTCTTCCCGGCCTATGATAGCAGCAAAAGCCATAACAGCGCGAGCAACAAAGGTCGCACCACCAAAATCAAGGATGCTGTGTTGCCGCACCTCTGGCGTGCTGTTGTTGTGGTGGATGTTGGTGGCTGTGGTGCCACCAGTCACAAATATGGTGTGCCGTGTTTCCCAACACAACACACGTTTGGTTTTCTACACCATGTAGTGTTGTGTTCGCATGCTTCGTTTCATGCAAGATGGATCGCCTTCAGGCACAGCTGTGTTGCTCCCGCTGAGAAGTTGCTGCAACCTTGCCCTGGTGTGGTGCTTTGCGAAGGGCTGCATGTTCTGCTTTATAAACATCACCACGTTGGGTTTCAACCGACCACCAGAGGTGGTCAGCATGTTGAGTCGTGTCATACAATGCATGTCGTATGGTAGTGTGGTGATTGCTGTGTCCACCTGCTGTGTTTTATCACGCCGGATCATGCAAGACAGGATCAATTGTGCAGTCATGCTAAGGAATTGTTGAGATCGCATGGTGCGCAGTGTGTGGCGCCTGGCCAGATGGCCCACAGGTTCTGCTTTTGATGCTATGCTCAACCAACAACAGTGGTCAGCTACATCAGCCTGCTCCGCTTTATCACGCCAGATCAGGCAAGAGGGTATCTTTTTTGTGGTCATGCTGAGCATCTGTACAGATCTGTCTGTTGAGATCACATTGGCCACAATGTGCGGCGCCTCAAGGGTTGCGCCAGAGGTGCCGCTTTTGCTACTATGGTCAACCAACAACAATGGTCAGCCTGCTCCGCTTTACCATGCCGGATCAGGCAAGAAGGGATTAGTTGTGCGGTCATGCTGAGATCGGTTGAGATCACATGGGCCACAATGTGTGGCGTTTGGCTGGTCGCGCCAGCGGTTCTGCTATTGCTGTTGTGCTCAACCAACAACAGTAATCAGCTGGCTGTGCCATTGCAAACAATGCATGTGCGCATATGCTGAGCATATGTTGGACCCCATGCGCCGATAAAGCGCGCATGTAGGTGGGCCGGAGGTCAGGACTTGCTTTTGGTGTTGTGCTTCATTGGCCACTAGCAGTGGTCAGCTGGTTATGTTGTAGCAAACAATGCATGCACCTCATGCTGAGGATTTGTCAAGAACCATTCGCCAACTTGGCACTACGGTAGTGCGCCTTGCTGGCTGGGCCACAGGTCCTGCTGTTGGTACTGTGCCCAACCAATCACTAGCAGTGGTCACGACCACTGGCTGATCAGCCTGCTGTGTTGCTCCAGTTAATGCATGCCCTGATGCTGAAGATTTGCTGGAACCCCTTGCGTCAACGTAGGGTGCCTTGCGGGGTATGCCAGAGGTCCTGCTTTTGGCACTGTGCTCATGAGCGCAGTGCCGGGTGATCACCCGGCGAGCACAAACACTCTCAGTGTTGTGTGACGCGTTTGCTGTTGTGTTGTGAGGACATTGGGATGTGGATCGTATGGCATATGCCATCGCGGCACCGCAGCGTTTTGAAGCCATGCATGATATGCTGCCACCCCTGTGCTGCATCTGCACGTTCCTGGTTCTTTGTTTCTTTGACGCACGTGGCGCCCCTGTGCTTCCAGCAGCCAGTGCTTCAGTTAACAGTATTTTTTTGTTACCAGGGGGAGCGAAACCCTAGTTAACAGTATGATGCAGGCTTCGTTACATCGTGATAGCTTGCTGGCAATCATACCATCGCATACGCTTGGGATGCGTGTCAACCTGTGCCCTATGACCATTGCACACTGGCATCTGCAGACAACACACATCCAAGCCCTGGCATGGGACGCATCACTGCCAACAGCACAATTTAGGAATTGCCAACCACTTGCTGATGTTCTTAGCTACCGTCCCGTCTGAAAATGCAGGCAGGGACGCAGCAGGCAGGAACTGCAGCATGCAACAACCACAACAATGCCAACACTGCAGCTTGCAATGCATAACAGCCTTGCAGCACCATGGCCCACAGCTTTCGTGCCTGCACTGCAGCTGTGCATGCATGCACACACTCATGCGGTGCCCTCTGTTCCTGCACCGGCACTGCACATGCAAAGCATTCAAACCTGCAGGAAACGCTAGCCCACACAACATGTTGTGAAACGAGAACTCTCCCTTCACAACATGCAAAATCATCCACCAACACACCCGAGCAACGTGAGAACCTCAGCACACAGCAGTGTAGTGAGCACAGCATCCCAAAGGCAGGAAACCACACACCCTCTGCATGCTGCAGCTCGGCTTCATGACCAGCAAACTCCCAATACAAGCAAACTCCCGATACAAGGTTGCTGACGTTGCACACACACAATTTGCTTTGCAGTCTGCTACTCTGGCTGCCGCTGCTTCTGTCTTACGGAGTGTACAGCACATCAGCTCCGTCCCTAACAGCCTTCCCCTTGCCCTTTCCAGCCGGTGTCGCTGCCACAGCTGCCTTTGCCTTGCTGCCTGCAGCAGCTCCCTTCTTTCCTGCAGCTGCTGCTGCAGCGCTTGCCTTCTTGCCTGCTGCCTTGCTGCCTGAGTCAGCGCCAGTGCCACTGGACTTGCCTGGGCCCCCATAGATTGACACAAACACAACAAACAGCAGCAGCATGGGCAGGCCCATGATGCTATACACTGCTAGCTGCAGAGCCACAGGGTCGTTCAGTGCAGACAGCGCAGGCTGTGATGCCGCCACTCCTTTCACTACTGTCTTGAGCTCTGCCTCGATGTTTGCAACCTGCACCTTGGCTGCTGCGAGGTGCACGTTTGCTGCTGCCACATAGTCAGCGATAGGCAGCTTGCTAAGCGCCTCCTGCAAGCAGCGACAGGCAGCAGCAGGGTGCAAGCAGCGGCGAGTGCAGCAGGGCAGGACTCAGAATGGAGGGATGGTGCCGAAGGCACAGCGAAATAGCAGCAGCCCAGCTGCTGCACTCACATTGACGCAGTCGGAAAGGGCATGCGCAGCAAGCACTGCGGACAGGAAGGCAAGCAGCAGTGCATGATGCAGGCACGACATACAGAGCATGCAGACACGTAGTGCCGCTGGACAGGGCAACATGCAGCACACGCGTTGCCGCCGTCTACGTTACCAGACAGGCACCATCTGGCATCGTCCACGGAGACAGCAGCGCTGCTCACCTGTGCAGGGGCTGTTGCCTGCTTGAGCCACTCCCAGTGGGGCTTCACAGTGCTGACCACCTGGGCAGTGTACTCGCTCTCCTGCACCTGCTGCCACGACTCGCTCGCATACTTGACGCTGGTGTCCACATGGCGGGACAGCCACACAGGCAGGTATGCGTCCTCAACTGCCTTCAGCTCTGCCAGGCGAGCAGCCTGCTCCGACAACTGAGACTCAACCTGTAGCAGATGACAGAGCGACATGAGCAGCACCATGAGTGCAGCTTGAAGTGAAGCATGCAGTGCAGTAACACGCGGTGCAGCAGTGAATAGGCTACAACGCAGGTGGTCAAGCACACTACAGACATTGAACAGCAAACACAACGAGCCCAAAAAAACACTCACAGCTTTGCTACAATGTGTGCACTCCACATACTGCCGCTGCTGCCACCCACACCATCCGTGCTGCACTACATTGCGCCTCCTGCAAACCCACCTTGCTCAGTGTGCGCTTGCAGGAGCTTCCCTGGTCTGCAACTGCAGCTGCGGACTGCTTTGCTGCATCAGCCTCGGCCTGTGCCTGCGCTGCCTTGCTCTTCTCAGCAGACAGCTTTTCCTGCAAGCTGGCAACCTGTTGCTGGAAGGATGCCAGCTCAGCCTGCAGGGCGTTATACTGCTCCACCTTGGTGGCCAGCTCCTGCTGAGTGGAGCTGCCCTTGCTGGTGGATGCTGACAGGTCGCCCTGCAGGACAGCAGCACAGGTGTTGCTTGAACAGGTGATGATGGCATGCGATTGCCGTCAATTCAAGTCGATTGAGGAAGCAAGGCAATTACGGCTGTGCCGTCTGCTACGAAGCAGACTGGATGCCCACAGGTGCCAGTGATGTGCATGCTGGTGTGTGCAAGGGTATATTGGTGCAAACAAGCGTTCTGGTGCGGGTGCACTGTTTGCTGCAGAGCTGCCTGCTGCGTGTAGCACAGCACAACTTGTGCCAGCTGCTGCTGCTGCTACTGCAAGTACACGAGTCAGTTATAGTGGTTGCCAAGACCGCGACACCTGATGCTAGCCCATGACGTAAGTTAGCATGACAGCACTGCTGAAATATGTGTTGCTAGAGGACTCGCACGCCCACTGCTGTCACTGCTTCCAGATCACTGCAGTTGAGGGTGCAACAGGACAGCTGAGGGTCGTGTCCCACCGCGTGCGGCACTGTCTTTCTGCTGTAAGCAGCTGCAGGATACAACCAAATGATAGCACGCACCTTCAGCGTCTCAATGTGCTTCTGCAGTTCACTGGCCTGCACCTGGCAAGCATTCCTGAGGTTCTGCAGCTCCTCTGGCTTGCAAGCACACGCCTCTCCTGCCTCATCATCCTGAACGTGGCATTATAAAGGCGGGTAGCAGCACGTTCAGCCGGTTGGTGCCACAGGACGCCATGGAACACTCGACACGGGCGAGCTCCAGCAGCGATCAAGGACAACGCTGCAGCCTTACCGCATGCACTGCAGCACCAAAAACCGCCAAAGCGCACAGTAGCACCAGTACCGTGCTGCTACGCCGCATGGCTACTGCCTGCCAAACCGAACTTTTCCAACTGCTTCTGCAGACACCCAGCAGGACTGTATACACGCGATAAAAGCTTCAGCAACTGGCAGCAAGAGGAAAGGATGGGATGCGTACAGCGGTATCTAGGATGGTGGTCGCGTTATGTTCGGAGCCAGGCGTCTGACGCCCCGGCATTCCTGTTGCCCCCCATCACTCCAACCCCGGGTTTCTTTAAATGGCTGATTCAGTTGTTGTATAGTGCATCTGTATTGCGGCAACCACTCAACACGTGCCACAGGCCGTACTGCACTACATTGGATATTGTGGCCTGACCTGATCACCGTTCAGTTTGCTAAGTGAGGCCAGAAAACATCAACTTACTGAACTTCAAAGCTTACAACTCGGTAGCAGGCTGAATGTATGAGCAGGCGACAATGCAACACATGAACAGACCACACATGGCACCCACTGGTGATGGCGTGTCAGGTGACCTGATTCACAAGCAGAGAGAGCTCACGTCCCATCAGCAGGTGAAAAACCCAATATCAAAAAGGGTAAACTCCCCACGTGAATACTTGCAGGTCAACGTGTCTGCCCACCAACAGTACACACGCATTTCAAAGCCTTTGTCAACCGGGTTGTGATGTGAGGGCAACACAACCCAAACTTTCAGCTGCTTGCTGCCTCTTCCAGACCATATGCTACAGCAGGCTGCTGCCATCGAGGCAGCTTTTTGCACCTCGAAAACACAGAAGAATGTGACCAGAATCCTTACATGCAACATGCAAATCCTCTATCAACAGCTAGAAGCTGCATGGGATGCAGCCGCCATGTACAGGAACCATTGCATACGGTATCATAATTTTTGCTGGTGCATACATATGCAAGGACACGGCACTGCATGCGTGTCTAAGAGCGATTTTAGACACCCACCGCATGTGTCGGCCACATACACTTTGCGTCCACAAGCTGCGCAGGCCGCACACTGCCTGCACATGTAAAGACGACGATTCTAAGCATGGTAAAAGCATAGCTGGGCACCTTCAAGCAATGCTGGTCCAGAAGCCCCCCACATGTGCAGGCATATGCTGTACAGCATAGCCACTGCTGCAAGGACCTTCAAGGTGCAACACATGACACCAAGCGCTTGCCGCCACAGCCCTGCCGCGGGCCCTACTGCTCAACTCGTGCAGTGTTGTGCAGCTAACGCTGTATCATGACAAGCCAACCAGCTGCTGTTGCTGGGGGCACACCACAGCCATGTTGCAAGCACCGCATGGTGCCCGAGACACCAAGCAACCAAGCACAGCCTGCAGACAACAGCCTAACAAGGGGCCTGCTGGTGTGGATGGCACCAGTGCACACGGCCAGCACTGCTGCATCTAACTGCAGCACACCCCTCGCTGCGGTTACCAGCAGCACTGATACCGGCATATGGTGCGCAGCTAGCATGCAGCACTCTCACAACCGTGGACCTACCCAGCACACGCAGCAGTCCTCACTGCTGCGCCACAACGTGAGCAAAATTTGAGCCGCGCACTGTGCCGATTCTCCTTTCATGACCTGCAACAGCAGGAGATACAGCCCTAACTTCACCAGCAACACAACGCCGCTGCCAACGCCTCCTCACCACCAGCGCTGGTGTACATTGGCTCTGTTCTGCAGCGCCAGCTTGTGCAAGTCATCGCGCTTCTGCCTTGCTGCGCCCTTCTTCTGATACGCCAGCAGCAGCTCAAGCGCCAAGCACTCTGCATAGCCTCCCCTGCTGCCCTTGGCCCGCGCATCTGCTGCTTTGACCAGCCAGTGTAGTGCCAAGCTGCGGGCCTTCTTTGGAGGCATCAAGCCAGGCACATAGTTGACTTTTGTGGCTGTGCGTACCGCACGCACATCCAGCAGAGGCGTTACATTGTGTATCGCTTGCAGGACGAGCCGCGTGATGTCTGGCTCTACTGCTGCGCCGTCTTCTGCAAAGCTGCCAGACTCTCCGCTGCTGCCTACTGCTGCATCTGCCTTGCGATCTTTCTTATCTTTGCGCTGCTGGCTCTTCTGGTCTCGCTTCTGCTCCTTAGGATTCAGCTTCTTGCTGAATGCTGCTGCCTGCTGTAGCTGCACTGCTGCGCCCGCCTGCTGCTGCGGCAGCTGCCAGCCCTGTGGCTGCTGCAGCAGGCAGGCCTGCTGACAGCTGGCAGGTAGCAGCTGCTGAGTAAGCTGCGGTAGAAGCTTTAAGTTTGCTAGGCGCCGTAGCATGCTGCTATAGCTGCTATAGCTGCTGCTGCTGCTGCTGCTGCTGCTGCTGCTGCTGCTGCTGTTGGCCTGTGTTCAGGTGCGCAGGATCTTCGAACAACAGGGGCGTGTGATATGAATCTAACTCATTTAACGGTATCCACACTCGGGACTGTCGCTGTCAACTGCGTCTACTGCAAATTTCAGCACAAGGTTGAACAGCACTGATGTGTGCTGGTGACTTGTGAGATAGGGTGGGAAGCACAGGCTGCTTGCGATGAATGCGTCAACGCCTCAGCTCAGTAATACCCGGGACTGACTGGAGACGTGAGTCTTCTGTTCTACGCTCAGCACCTCACTGCTTTTGTAACGACGGTCACACTGCCCCTGAAGATCTTTGCCAGCATCTAGAGAAGTGCTGCGCTCTGAAGCTAAATCGCCAATCATTGACGTCAAATCAAGGCCCTACTGCTGCGCCTGCTGGCTGCATCTGCTGACTCAATTTGCACGTCCACAACCCTCAGTGCATTCCTACTGCTAGCCTCCTCAAAATGATGCTCCAAGGCCTGAATTGTCCGAATCGTATCGCAACGTCACGCCATGCACGACTTGGGCAGCAACAGCAGCTGGGCAGGAAGTCATTGCTAGCACCTGTAGCCAGGGAGAGTGTGGCAAGCACAGCAGAGGCCCTGCAGCAGCATGTGGTTAGCAGCAGCTTGCAGGAGCAGCCGCTGGAGGGCAAGATAGCGCGCTTTTCAGCAAGCAAGCAGCTGGTCAAGCAGATAACAGAGGCGCAGCGGCCACTTGCAGAGTACATGGCACTTCCTGCAAGCCAGTATTCAGTGCTTGATGCTCGTAAGGTGCGGCACAGCTGCAGAATGTTACCTTTGACATCCACCAATGTGCAGTTTGTATGCGCATGATCCATGCAGGACCAGCACGGGTGCAGCAAGCGCCTGCGTGTCCTGTACAGCTGCGTCAGGCATGCTGTCGCACCAGCAAGATGTGGTTTTGTGCATGCTGCATCTGCAGCCTCCCTGCCTGCGTTGCTATGACACGTGAGATCCAGTGCAGTTTGCTGGTGGCTGCCCATGCGGCCACTCTTGCAGCCATCAACTCACCAATTGTTTGTGCCAACCAACCTCAACCGACCTGCAAACATTACTGGCACCACTCACCACCACCTGCTGACTCACCAAACACCACTCCATGCACCCTCTCTGCAGATCGAGCGCATAGACGACAGCACCTTCCGCTGCTTCGTGGGCAAGCTGGCGTTCCTAGGGTTCAGCGTGGAGCCCGTTATAACGGTGTCGGTCGTGGTCGAGGAGCGCGGCTGTACCATCAAGCTGCTGTCAGCCAAGCTGCAGGGCTCAAAGCTTGTGGAAGACGTTAACAGCAAGTTCACAGCACAAATGACAAACGTAGTGCGCTGGAGCGCGACAGAGGATGCGGCAGTCAAACAGATCAGCAGCAGCACGAGCATTGAAGTGGTGGTGCAGGTTCCGGGCTGGGCAGGGCTGATTCCGGTGCCTTCTATGGAGGCCACAGGCAGCAAAGTGATGCAGACCACACTGAACCTGATGGTGCCGAGGTTCTTGCAGCAGCTGGGCCAGGATTATGCGCTGTGGGCTTCAGGGGATGAGTCACGCAAGCCGCTCGACAATGGCGGCCTGTAGTGCATGGGTGATCAACGGGTAGTGTTATGCCACTTGCACCAGCTTGGGTAAGCCAGCCTCCACAGCAGCAACAGGAGCACTGGATTGCAGTGTTGCTGCAGTGGGTGGTGAGCGCAACAGCCAGCGCTCCTCGACAGCAGCAGCAGCGGCGGTGGCATCTGGGGTTACGTCTCGCGAGCTGCTGCATGGTGGCAGCCTGTTGTGCGTGGTTGATGCTGTGTGTCTGCTTTTGGCCGTAGCTTATTGCTGGCTTGCAGCACGCCAGCGCGCGGCCTCCACAGCAGCAGCAGCGGCGGCGGCGGTGCAGGCTGACCTGCAGTGGCATGGGTGATGCTGTGCGCCCTTCCTGTGTTTCTTTTTTGTTTGTTACGTTCAAATATTGGGCGCTTTCAGCACACCAGCGAGCATGCCTCCACAGCAGCAGCAGGGGCAGCGGTGGCGGCGGCGTCAGCTATGGACAGCCATCACACAGGGGTGCTGTGCCGCCAGCAGGCTGCGAATGGCGACAGTCTGTCAGGAAACAGGCTGGGCCAAGCTGCTTGTACTGTAGATAGCAGTGGTGAGGGAGTGTTGTTGGAGGTAACACATGCCTGCCTGCCTGATTGCTGGGTTGGCTGGTGTGTGAGTTGGATGGTGAAGCAGTTGAGTTGCTGAAGGTCGCAGAGTATCCAGGGCTTCGATTTTGGCCTTTTTTGGCTGCTTGCCTGTTAGCCAGAGCTGCTGCAGGTGCAGCAAGCCCTAACTGCAGGGTGAGCTGGGCAGTGGCGCTTGCTGGTCATGCAGTGGCCAGCTTTTGTGCAGCCGTTGCACAAAGCAGTCACATTTTGGTGCCCCTTCACTGCTTGCACAAAAGCAGGCTTCACGTCTGCGTTTGTGACTGCAGACGTGACGCATGTGACCTCTGCGTGGTGGCTCTGAATTGAGTAGCGTGCTTGCGTAGCAGCTGCAGTTGTACGCAGTCACGTGGGCATTCAGCCATGTTGTGTTATCGGCCAGCTGTGTGAGGAATAGCGTGAGCAGTGGAACACTACAGGCTTGCAGTTGTGCATGTGGCGGTGACGCCTGCTGTGGTGCAGCAGCAGGGTGAGATGTTAAAGTGATGCTAGTGGCATGCTTGCGGGACTGTGCTGCTGCTGCTGTTGTTGGGCAAATCTCTTGTGGGTTGTGTTCTTCTCAATGCTCAATAATGCATGTCTTCTCTGTGGGCGCCCCTCAGTTGATTGCAGCGCAACGCACGCTGTTGTCTTGCTGTTGTGCTGCTGTGACACTGCTCATAACAGCAGGTCTGGCCTGTTGTCTGGCGCCTAGTGAGACTATGCAAGTACTTCTAATCTGCTTGTTGCCTCAAGCATGGAAAGCAGCCGGAACACTTGACATGGTGTGGCTGTGTATTTTTGCTGTGGAAGCATATGCGTGTGCATATGCGCGTGTTCTGTTACATGGGGTGTGCAGCAGTGGCTGGCCTCCGTGCAACCGATTGCTGCGCATAATGTACTAGCCTGGCGGTGCGTCTTAAGACATGCAGATGTTTCATGCGTCTGTCACAGCCAGTGAAGGCTTCTGCCGAAACCGCGCGACCTGCTGTTGCAGTGGTGGCTCAGCCAGAATCTTGCAGCTGTGTCATTGGCGGACCATGCAGATCTTGACTGCTGCCATTGGATTGCATCTGCATGAAGTATGTCTGATGTGCATGAAGCACATCCGATGTGTCGAGTTGACACCCAATGCCGGCTGGGCCGAGCTGGCAGGCATGTTTATAGAGGAATCGCATGTGGAACAGCAGATGCCTGCATGGCCTCCTTAAGGCGGCCACATGCCATACACGGAATTTGTACCCCTGCAGTCGCTGTGGTGTAAGCATGCTCGCTGTGGCATCATGCCCCCATGATGGTGGTTGTCGCCAGCTTGTTGGCTGTGGGTGTGTAACTTTCACGTTGCACCATTGTCACCGGCGCCATTCTGCAAGTCTAGAAAATGTGTGGGTGTAAATGCCCAAGCATCTGGCTAGCATGAGCTCATGGCACGACTGCCTGGGTTTGATGTGGCAGCCTCTGATGTTTATGGTGTGCAGGGCCCTGGGTGTGCAGCCGCTGCACACCCAGGGCCCTGCACACCATAAACATTAGAGGCTGCCACATCAAGCAGTGTCCTTGGCACCCTTTCAATCAGCTGAAGGAGGTGCCGTACCTCCTTCAGCTGATTGAAAGGGTGCCAAGGACACTGCTGGTACAACTCAGCTGTAGCCGCGCTCAATGCTCGCAGTTGATCGCAAGATGATGCAGGTGAGCCGTGCAGTGGAAGTCCTTGCAACCCTCTGAGCGGCTGGAGTCAGACAAGTACCCTTGGTCTTGAAGTTCTTAATCTCATCGTTATGGTCGGTCCGTGAATCGCAGATGCGGCTGCCAATGCTCGTAACTGCACGTTTCGTACTCTGTTTGCAGGCGTCTGATGCTGCTGGGAGCCTTTCAGCGGTACATTGGACGCAAGGAGGAGCAGCCGCCGGCTTCTGCAAATCGTCTAATGCCTACCTACCAGCTGAAGCTGCTGAGTAGTGAGTATTATGCGCATGCTTGACGTCCTTTAAACTGACGATCACGGCGACATGAAACATGACATGTCAGACAGGGTTTCGGCACTCACAGAGAGCAGCGCGGCAGTGCTCCACAAAAAACATGACGCGCTATTAACATCCTTCTAGTTTTGTGGCGGGTCAATGACTCGGCAGTGCGCTGCCATCCCAGCTGTGGGACCGTACACACTCAAATGTTGCAACAAGCATACACCGGCTGGAGCCACGGCTTGAACGCGAACAAGACTGTTCACATATAATAGTATTGACATGTTGCGTTTGTACCTGTTACTGGCCTCCTTGGTGGCGTTGGTTGCCTGCAGCACACAAGCAGCAGCAGCACCATGCGATCAGCCCGGATACGTCTACATGCGGCACCTCTGGCCTTCGAACAAGGTTAATAAGCAACCATATGGCGTAATACCCCTCAACCAAACGGACCAGCAGCCACTGCTGCAAGACATCAATGCCATCAAAGCAGCTTGCGATGCTGACGAGCGCTGCACAATCTTCACCACCAACGGTAGGCTCTTGGGCTTGGCACCAGTTCAAACTCTGGACAATAAAACGGATATCAATTTCAGTTGGCGGAGGTACTACTGTGGTCCATGCAACTATCAAGACGCCCAAGAGATTCTGTACAACAGGACACCATGGCCTGGCAGCGGCTGCTGTGGCAGCATCACACAAGATGCTCAGGTACCACGTACACCAAATTTCTTCACCCCCAACCAAAACGACACCAATGGGAAGCGATGCTGCGGCTCATACATTGCAGCCGGGGTGCACCAGGCGCTGCCCCACCTGGCAAAAGACGTGACAGTAGAAACGCCATTCCAGGCAACCAGTCGAATCGATATGGACTTTGCTGAAGCGCAAGGTATGGGTGGCTTTCCTTGTGCAGTCATCAAGACGTACTCAGCCAATGCGGCGCACTGCAGCTGGCTCAGGCACCGCGCAGGCAAGCACCCAACATGCTGTCCCGCCTGCATTGAGATGCTGTGCAAGAGGGTGGATGCCGCTCATAAGCAGCAAGGTCCTGCTTTGGAGAAAGCTGTTGCAGCATTCTCCACGAGCGCTGTTGGCTCTGGTGTGGGGCCGTGCTGTAAACCGGTGTTCACAGTGCACAGCAATGAGGAAGAGTTTTACTGTGCAGCACTGTGTGGCGCCAGCCAGCCTTACAGTCCAGGAAGCAATTATGGGTCTGGCTTTTCAGAGCTCCGTGTTGAGTATGTTTCGACTAGTGTGGAGCAGTGGACACCTGATCTCAAAGTCATCTCAGCTGTTACAAAAACGCCTTGCCCAGTAGCGTGCAACTCAAGCACGCGCGGGGTACCTCCCTACCCAGGTTATGTGTGCGCTGCTGAGGCGCCAGGCATGAGCCGAGTTGCGCAGCAGTACATGTTTTTGAAAAGCAAGGGCTTGCAGGGGCAGCCTGGCCGAGCGCAGAATCTGAAGAAGAAGCAGTGCACGAAGTCTGGCGATGCATTCCTGTGCTGAGTAGCTGATTAGGGCCGGAGTTTCGCCATGTGACTCTGCCAGCAGCGCCATCAATGGCGGGGTCTAGCAGATGCAGGCCTGCGTCAGATCACAGCAGCCTGAGCTATGCTGCACTGCTGCACAAGCCTGTCATTGGCTTAATAAACTGAATCGTGCTCTGGTCATGTCACCGTGACGGATGGCATATGTTAGTCTCTTGTTCTGCTGCTGTGACACAGAGTTTGGGAGTGTCACGCGTCAATATGGCATACGCACGTCGTCATAGATAGGGCTTGGCAACACACGATGCATAGTGAGGGTACTACGTGGCACCGTAAACTGATACTTGTAGTTTCGATGGACACCAACGCATCAGGCTGCTGCAGAGTACACTTCCTTGATTTACACTGCAAGCACAGCATATGCTGCTGCACGCCGCAACAGAAGCAACACGTCACAACCTCACTGACGCAGCTGGCAGCCTGCATAATCATGTCTTTGCTGTTTGCCAAGCTGCCATGCTCAACTTGGCACAAGCTGGTGAGTGCATCGCTGTCAATCTCTGCTGCTTCACTGTTGTTCATGCATGCACGCTAGAACGCTCCAAGCAGCACACAAGCAGCGTGCGCTGCTGCATTACGCCGACGCAGTACAGCAATTGTGCATCGCACTAGCATGCGCAATACACAATGTAGTCGTGCCCGTATATGGCCAGTTAATATAACTGCCTCAAACATCATCACTGCTTTGCAGGGACACAGCTGCATGCACACACACTGATTGCAGCTGCAGCCCATCGCTGCCATTCAACAAGAACCCAGCTGACCAGGGATGACATAAGATCACATAACAGCAGCAACAGACAGCCGGCCTCAACCCGAAGTAGCAACTGCACATCCTGCTGCACGCAATCACAGCTGTGGTAATGAGTCACATCCATAAGCAACCACACAACTTAATATGCCATCACCCATCCCAGATCACCAGTGGCTGTGTGCCTGCAGCACAAGCTTGTCTCACCTGCTCAAGTCCTGCTGCCATGCCCCATTCAACCTTTGGTGCAACAGAGATGCACTTTAAATCACAGGATTTGTGATGAAAACAACCAGCTAGCAGAAGGGTCACGCTGTCTCCAACAATGACGATCAGTCACGGGCAACTAAAAAACAACCAACAAAAGTATGATGAATGCCCCCTTGTCTCGCTGCGCTGCAGTTGCAGCACCCAGAAACACGGCACGGCCTGCAAGTTTACCGCATCCGCTGCCCCTAGAACTGCACGCGTGGCGCTGCTGCAATGTTGTCACCATCTCTACCGCCGCGAGTCTGTGCCTGTCACGTCTGTCCAGTTCGTGCCAGAGCTGGGGGTGCCTGGCTCGCCGTCGTTGATGTTCTGCGTCTGGCGCACCTGCAGGTAGCAGTGGCAGCGCAAGGAGGGCAGATTCAGCGCACATGTCTTGGTGACCACATATGTACATGCGTATACCGGTATCAATACACAGGCGTATGGTTCAACACTTCCTGCTCATTCATGAGGTAGCGCATGTGACTGCAAGCACACAAGATCAGGCAGCCAAACACAAATGCGCTGCTGCTGCCATGTCGACAAGCAGCACTGTTACAGTTACTGCTGCCTCCCTCGCACGCCGTGTCACCCCACCTGCTGCCACGTCTCCTGGAACTGCGCCCAGAACTTGGCCCTCTCAGCCTGCTGGCCGCTCTTGCCAGCCGTGGCTGCCATGCTGCTGGTTGCCCCAGCACTCGCCGGCAGCTGCCCAGAAGCTGGCCTCACATTGCTCCTCCAGCCAGCAGCAGCGCTGGAGGGCTCACCCACCCTGCCAGATCCGGCTGCAGCTGCAGCAGCAGCGCCGCCTGCCATCTCAACGCTGCCTGCAACATTGCCAGATGACGTCCGGACCGGCGTCAAGCCGCTGCCTGGTGCTGCTGCTGCTGCTGGCGCAGCAGCGCGGCCGAAGCTGCTGCCGCCGCCACCACCCATGCTAGAGCCGGACTCCCAGCGAGTAATGGCACTGCCTGTAACTGATTCAGGGCCGCCCACTACCTTGATGGATCGGCTCACTGGAAGGTCATCTCCCTTGCTGGGTGAGCGGTTGGCTGCTGCTGCTGCTGTTGCTGCTGCCGCGCCCACACCGGCCGCACTTGCGGTCACTGGGGTGTAACCGCCGGGGGAAGATGGCGTGTAGTCGTATGTAGATTTGGGCAGGTCGCTGCCGCTGGCAGAGACAGCCTTCGCGTCTGGCGCATATTCGGTTGCCTTCTTTGCGGCGCGCTTGCGGCGGCAGCAGCAGATGAGTCCAGCCAGCAGCGCCAGCAGCACAACACCACCCACAATGGGGCCGATGGCCCACAGGGGGAAGCCGCCACTGCTGCTGCCACTGCCCTGGGGTGCTGGCAGGAAGGACTGCACCTTCAGGCCGCCTGCCTGTGCCTGAATGCCATACTGGCCGAGGCGGGTGCTGAGAGTGCCGTCGTTTGCTGCCTGGGAGAGTGATGTGGACACGCCTGAGGGGTCTTGTGTTGCAAGGAAGTAGGTTGCCTGCAGCAGAGCGTAGTTTGAAGGGCAGGGCATGGGCAAGAGGCGGGATGTGAGCATTTGAGTGTATGTTGCCTAATATCAGCAAGGCAGGGGCAGCAGGCACCAATGCAGCTCTTGGTTTTTTTTTATTGATCAGAGCTAGTAAAGCATGTTTGACAACAGCCTTGCCAGGGGGCATGCTCCGATGCGCTGTGTCCGGATCGGACACCTGTACAGCACTCACCACCGATGCTGCTTGTCAACTGCAGTTGACACCACACCGCAACACGCTACCCACCCTGCTGCACACACTCAGCAGTCACTAACATCCGCAACTTCAGCCGCATCCTCACCTGCACGCCGTTGCCCGAGGACTGCAGCAGCGCACGCCGCCGCCTGCCGCTGCCGCCGCTGCCTGTGAAGGGCCTCACATCCAGGGCGCTGATGGAAGTGCTGGGCACGTTGGTCACTGATGACAGCGCGTTCGCCACGTTCTGGGTGTACTGCCGGGTGATGTATTGGCCCATGCTGAGGTCTGGGAATTCCATGGTGGCCTGTGGGGAGCCAGAACAAGCAGCAGCAGCAACAGCAGCAGCATGTCAGCAAGACGTTCTGGGTGTACTGCCGTGTGATGTACTGGCCCATGCTGAGTTGCAGAGACTCCTTGGTGGACTGCGTGAAGAGATAGCGAAGGCCAGCAGGTTGAAGCAGTTGCAGGAACACTAGGAGGACGCCTACGTGTGGCGGCTCCCCACGAGTGTGTTGCCTTCCAAAGGGCTGGCAATGACTGGTGCCATGCTCAAGCTGCTGTTTAGCTGCAGCGACAAGCGTGGGCCAGTGCTGTTAACCAGCACCGCCCGCACAGGTTGCAGGGGACTCTACTGCAGATCGCCGTACTGATTTGATGACAATGCAAAGATAAAGATGAGCTGATGACGACAGAATGACGTGAGCTGCTGCTAACAATGCTAGCGCACCTTGACACCTGGCACTGAGGGCTTGCTGATGGGGCACTTTTGACACAGCACATGTTGCAGCAAACTCCGCTGCCAGTCCCCATACTAATGTAACATCATATGATTGCTAACATTGCTGGCGCACCTTGACACCTGGCACTGAGGGCTCGCTGATCGGGCACTTCTGCTCCAGCATGGGTGCCACCTGGCCGACAGCAGCAGCGCTGGTGCTGCCGTTCACGTCGATGATGTTCTGGAATGCAAGGCAGCTGGGGTCCTTTGCAACGCACAGGTTCACGCGCGCCTTGGCACAATCATTGCCCAGCAGGTTCTGCAGCAGCAAGGACAGGCAGTGCAGCAGTGCGATTGAGCAGTGTGACGATGTGTATAGCACTGCAAAAGCTGAGCTGTGAGACGGAGGAATGCAAGTTGTTGCCCAGCAGGTTCTGCAGCTGACAGACGAAGTGTGCATCTGATTGAAGGAGCAGATAGCTAAGCAGCCTGGCAAGAACAAGCGTGCAGGATGCGGCCGCATCTGCATGCGGGTCATTGCTTGACAATGTTTGTGCGCTGTCGCCATCCTCTTGCATTACCTCGTGGCAACGTGCACTCACTGAGCACAAACCCGCCAGCCTTCACCCGCACATGTCTAGTGCCCCCCTGCCGCTGCCACCCCTGCCGTTCTATGACATGCGCAAAACCACTGAAAAGTGACAATCCCCACCTGTGCGCAGTTGCAGATGGAGGTGTCCATGTTCTGGCCAGGGAAGCAGGCCTGTGCCAAGTACTGCCCCAGCTGCTCTGCAGCAGACTCGCTACCAGAGGGGTCCCCAGCCTTGCATACATCTGGAGGGTTTGACCCAGCGCATGTGTTCTTCAGCGCAGTAGCACAGTCGTCACTGCCAAAGCCCTTCAGTGCACAGCTGCAGATAGGTGCGTTGGCGATGACAGTAGGTGGCGGTGCTGGTGCTGCGGCAGGTGCTGGCGCAGGGGCTGGCGTGGCTGCTGTTGTGTTGGCTGTGGCTGGTGCAGGAGCTCCGTCTGTGGCATTAGCTGCTGGTGGTGTTCCGGCTGTGGCGTTGCCTGCTGTGGTGCCATCTGTTGTTGAGTTGGCTGGGGGCGTGGCGTCTGTCACTGCTGAGCAGTCTGTGCCGAGGTTTGTGCCAGTTGAGTCAACACCTGTGAGGCCTGCTGGTGCTGTGCCGCAGATGGCAGTGTTGCCACTCAGGTTGCTGTTGCAGAGCAGCATGTCAAAGGCAGGCAGGCAGGCAAGGAACTAGACGTAAGCAGAATGCTATGGTCTGCATGCCTCGATGCCCAAGATAATCACAGCCCAGCTGCCAACCAGATGATGCTGCCGCTGCAGCTTGATCCACTGCCAACTGCCCTGGTGGCACAGCACCAGCCACCTGACATGCTTGCTCCTGTCCAAAGCCTGCCTAGCACCAGAAGATGATTTCTGCTCGTCTCTGCCTGAACAAAAGCAACAATGTCCCATACAGCTGCAACTGCTGCCTGCCTCCCTCATGCAGCAACCTTCCTTCCACATTCCAGCTGAAACAATGCACTCACATGGATGCCAGCTGAGGCCCTGCAGCAGTCAGCTGTGAGGGCACTGGCCCGCCCAGGGCGTTTCCTGCAAGGTCCAGAGTGGTGAGGCCAGTGAGGCCTCCCCACAGGCTCGTCTCTGCAGGCAGGGAGCCTGTGAGGCCCTTGTTTGCCAGGTTGCTGCAGCAGCACAAAGGGCACGGCATGGTGTTTGTCACATACTGGATGATATTTAACTCATATGTAGTGTCAGAAAGCCTGCTACACACGGGCATCGGTGACGAGCTTGAAATTAGATGATGACTGTGCAGACAACTGACGCAATGATGTCAACTGTGATCGCCTCAGCAGACGCAACCACCACTGCCAAGCGTTGTTGTCCTGCCCTTCCAAGCTTTCAAGTTGCATGGGCTGCACATCACTAGCCAGAGGCATGTTGGCTCTAAGACAAGAGGCAGTGAATCATCAGAGGCTTATTTAGAACAGCTGCAACAACAGCCCTTCCCGTGCAAGGATACTCCCCAGCTGCCTGGCAACCTATGTCTGGCAGCACGTAGTCGCTGCAATCCTCATGTGAATGATGCGGCTTCTAACACAGCTGCAGTAAGAAAGCCTGCACTCACATTGTTGACACATAGCCCTCAGTGTTGCACTCTACGCCTGTCCAGCCATTGCACGGGTTGCCACCATAGGTCCAACCCAGCTCCTTCAGCACATCCAGGTCATTGCTGGTCAGCCACTTGCCAATATTGTACATGATGATTCCCTGGGGGTTAACGCTTGCTTCCTGTGCACGAGCCAGGGCTGAGCTTCCTAGGAGCAGGCACATGCAGGCCAGCAGGCCTGCCTGCCATCTGAGTGCCATGCTGTTGCTGCTGCTCCTGCGTCTGTTCGCTGCTGCTGATGCCTGTAACAGCTTCCAGGGACAATGTTGTGGTGGTTCTAGCTCACGAGGCGCCTCGCAGCTGGTGTGCAGCCTGCAAGGCAAGGGGCAAGCAGTGCGGGTCGAAGCTGGAGCCAGGTCATCAGCAGCTGCCTTGGAAGCAGCGAATGCAGCTGCGGATGCGGACGAACGAAGATTTCACAAAGCAACAAACTCAAGGATCTGCTGTAAGCATCCGTTGCCTATTCACAGACACAATGTGCTGGGAACTGGAGGAGTCGAAACTGCCCTACTGAACATGCGCAAGATAGCTGCGAGGCAATATACCTGGGACCAGATATGCTTACCTGTGTAGGCTTCGAGTGCGATGTGAGCGGGAAAAAGGTGGCGGATGGTGCAACAGAAGGCTGTTCAACAGACAATGCTAACCGACAAGGCGCTGAAGAGCAGCGCCAGCGAAGCAAACACGAGCACAACTGATGTATGCATGGCGCTTGCCAGTGTCTTGTACGCGGAAGTGTGTCACCCTGGTGTGCCCAGGGTTGTGCACGAGCAGACTCTCTTGAAGGTTTGCTGATTGCTGCCTGTAACACAATTATTGCTTACACATTTAAGTTTTAAGCTTATCTAGGAGCATCTGTTGAGTCACTCCTGCGGCGCGAAGTGCGTCCGCTAGAAAGCTGTTTGTTAATTTACCCTGCTCAGGCACCTGCGACAATTCCTCAGCTGATCAGCTTGTATCAAGCTTCGGTTGCTGAGATCCTGCAGTTGCCAACGTCAGGGCCAGCAGCCTTTCTGACAGCATGGCAGCAGCCAGCCTGAGCGTGGAGCAGCGCAACCAGATTATCAGTGACTCAATCCGCGGCATTCCCGACTTCCCAAAGCCAGGGATCCTGTTCTGGGATGTCACCACGCTGCTTCTCAACCCCCAGGCGTTTCAGTTGACCATTGACGCAATGGTGGAGCGCTACAGGGACCAGAAGGTTGATGTTGTTGCTGGTGGGTACAGCAAGTAGCTGCAAGGAAACAGCATACACATGTGCAAACAAACACGACGCTGCTTAGCAATGCTTTGGGGCTCCTTCACAATCTGTTGAATGCAGCTTGGTGCCTGCTACTGCTGACTGCAAGCAGCGTGCATGTGCCGCAGTTGACCACAAGCAGCAGCACTCTTCAGGCACTGATCATTAAAATGTGGTTATTCAACATACAGTTTCCAACATCATGAACAGCACAAACAGATGGCCAGCTTGAGCCTCGGGTGCTGTCAGCTATCTTACCCACAGCCTCTGCCCCAAACATCCAATGCACACCTGGTGCTGTCACCCCCGCTGCTGCATCTCCTGCAGGATTCGAGGCGCGCGGCCTGATCTTCGGTGCTCCCCTGGCGCTGACACTGGGTGTGCCATTTGTGCCGCTGCGCAAGCCGGGCAAGCTGCCAGGTGTGTGTGCTGGGTCTTGCTGCAACATCAGGCAGCACAAACAGCCGCCTGCATGTGCAGCATGTAAGGAGCAGGGGTGCCATGCTCAAAGCAACTATGCCCTGGTTGGTTGCATGGTGCAGCGGGACATTAGGGGGGCAGCAGTGGAGCTGCGCATGCTGTCCAGGCTGTTGTACTGCAGCTGAGGCATTGGGAAATGCAGCGTACCAGCAACATGCTGCTGCAAAAGTCATGTCAGCAAGCACGCACCCTTGCTTGCTTCGAGTTCAACATCCTATGTTGTTGTTTTACTGCCTGCAGGAGAAACCATCTCTGAGTCATACGACACTGAGTACTCAACAGACAAGATTGAGATGCACACTGGTGCTATCAGCGCAGGGCAGCGGGTAGTGCTGGTGGGTTTGCTGCATGCATCGTGCCTGGGTCGACCTCACGCACCAAACACATACCGTGCATAGTGGTTTGAAGCTGCATGCAGCACGCGATGCACAACATTGAGGCATTCATGTGAGGAGTAGCATCATGATTCTGCGTCTCCAAAAGGCTGTGTGAGTTCACCAGGAGGCTGTGCATGCTGCTCGTAGCTTGCTGCACTCTGACATAGATGCGCTCATTTTGGCTGTGTTGCAGGTTGACGACCTCATCGCAACAGGCGGCACGCTGCGCGCTGGCATCAACCTAATGGGTGCGGTTGCAGCTGCAGAAGCGCTGCAGCTGGGATCAGCAACAGCATAGCGTCAACAGCATAACCAGTGGCAGCAGTGCATGCAAGTGCGGCAGCAGCAGTAGCAGAGGTGCTAAGCTGCACAAGCAGCACCACCAGCAGCAGCAGCAGCAATGCAGGGATACATGTGTAAGTAGCAGCAGGAAAATATTCAGGCAGGACAACACTGGAACTCTTGGTGCACACAGGCAAATAAGCAAGCTAGGGCCAGAAGGGCTGTGTGCTTTCTACGCAGTTGTTTGTCATCAGCAGCAGTAGCATGGGTGTGTGGAGAGCCGCTAGCTTGGGGGCCAGTGGAGTTGCACAGCAGTTGCTACATGCAAATCAGCTGTCACTTATAACTGCAATTGCTGCTGCTGCTGTGCCTGCTGTCCTGCAGGCAAGGTCGGGGCAGAGGTGGTGGAGTCAGCATGCATAATTGAGCTGCCAGCACTGAAGGGCAGGGCCAAGCTGGGAGACACAAAGCTGTTTGTGCTGATTGAGAAGGAAGGCGAGTAAGCCTCTGGGATGTGTAGTGTTCTCAGAGCCGTCTGCAGTGAAGAATCAAGGTGTGCAGTTGCAGCTGTAGGAGCAGCAAGGCAGAGGCAGCATATGAGGGTGAGTGTGCAGGTTGTAGGCTCTAGGGCAGAACTATGGCATTCATGGTCTTGTACAGGCTGTTGGTCTTGTCAAGACATGTCCAAAACACGTTTTTGTGTTGTGTGTCCCCTTGGCGGGCGTCAGACAGTGGCCACTGTGCTGAGGCATGCCCTGTGATCTGTGGTTGATGACATCACACACGGATTTGTGCAGCCTAGTGGAAGGGTGTTGTCGGTGTGCGGTGGCCTGACGCACATGACAGCATTAGACGGTTGCATACGTGGCATACGCGTTACCTCCTTTCATGCAGTTGACGTTTGAGGAGGACTAGGATCAGGGTGGTCTGTTGATTCGGACACGCTGCCGCAGCAGCGGCTGCTGTTTGTGGCATGCAGCAAGGCGCTTGTGTGCACGCCTGTCCCATTGGCAACAGCTGCATCCAAAGACATTTTTGGTGTGTCCTTAGCGCCTTCTGCGACCGTGGCTGCTCAGCAGTTTTAGGTGTCGCGCAGATCATTCACGATTCTGTAACACCTGCCACCCAAACCCTAGGGTGCAGTGAGCGGCCTGAAAGTACTCGTTGCCTTTCAAAAGAACCAATTAACCACAATATTATTGTGTAGGGTGTGCACGGCTGTAGAACCACCGTTTATTTCTCGCGAAAAGGCCTGCCTTCGGAAACAGGATGGGTCAGGCATGTTCTGCGGAAGGAGCCTCATGTGCAAACGTAAGTACTTGGAAGGATGCTTCAAGACAACTTTACAGCTTCAGCCGTAGCTTCGCAGCCTGTCCTGGCGTGTCTGCTGTTGTCGCTTGGCACATGGAGGGAACTTGCTGTCTGCCTTACTACGGCTGCTAAACTGCCATTAATTGCTTGCAGACGCCCCGTGGAGCTGTGCATGAACCTAACGTCTCCGCAGAGGTGCATCAAGCTGCTGCAGCAGCTGACAAACTGCCAGGAGCCCTGACCACAGCAGCTGGGGCTTCAACTGCTCCATGCAACCACGGCTCCAGACGCAGCACAGGGGAGAAGAAGGTCAGCATTGGCCCTGTTATAATGGCTGTGTCAACTGACGGCGCCTCTTCAACACAGGCCATCAAGGCAGCAACAGCAGACCCTTCTGTTGACTCTCCTGCAAGCCATGCTGACACACACAACCCAGCAGCAGAGCCGGCCATCTTCAAGCCTTTTTTAGATGACGCATCCCTCCTAACCCCAGTAGCAGAAGAGGCCCTGGGCCACACATCTCCAAGTGCTGCAGCAGCAGAGGCTCCAGCCCCAGACATCGCAGAGAGTGCAGCATGCTATGCAGATGAGCCTGCACACCCTGCCGCGCAATGCGCAATCAGCGGCGTCAAGCACCCTCACCATCCCCATGAGCATCTCCCTGAGCCAGTGCAACAGGAGCTGGCGCAGCACTGCGAGGACCATGCGCCCGGCATCGAGAGCAAGCGCAGCAGCATGGCAGATGGCAGGGAGCTGCGCAGCACCACATCTGGCCAGCTGCATGCAGCCACAGAGCACTCCATCATGAGCATCGCCGCTGGTGAACTGCGACAGCATAGCTGCTTGCCAAGGATGTTTCTTGGTGCAGCATAAACTGATGTTAGCCCACAGTCAGCAGTTCTGTACTCTGACGACTCAGCCTGCGATGGGCTTGCAGCTGAGGGGTGTGGCTTGTGCATGCCTGTCACACCGCATGCAGCATCATGCTGGCTGGGCCTTTTCCTATGCCTCGCGGCACCTGTTGCAGGACACATGATGCCCACTGTTGCTGCGCTGCCTGCCTGCCTGCTGCACTGCTTCCTGCAGCTTCTGAGCACTCCTCGCTGGCTGGCGAGGCGCCTGGTGATGCCATCATCGATGAGGTCAGCCAGAGCGTGCTGCAGGTGAGGGTGCAGCGACAACAGGCCTGCTGGCATGTGTCTTGTATTGCTTGCAGGACTTTGATATGCTTCTGCATGCGGCGCATGCCCTGCTTGCAGCTTTACTACTCTGCACCCAGCTTCTTAGGCGCTGAGGCGCTTGCAGGAAGTGCTCAGTGACGCCCAGCAGGGCATAGTGAGGTATGTGGTGGCAGCATTGCAACAAGCCACCTCTTGTGCACAGTGTGTGCTACCCATACATCATGCCCATTGCTCACACTGCAATGCTGTTGCTGCTGCTGTGCTCTTGCAGGGTGTGCCATCAGCTGCTGTGTCCCGCATGCCCACCAGCACCAAGGACATTGATGATGAGGAAGATGAAGAGGCCCCACAGGCTGAGGCAAGCCAAGCACCAGTGCCAGAGCCCATGCCGCCTGCAGCAGCAGAAGCGCCTGCAGACCCACAGGTAGAGGCAGCAGCAGAAGTAGTGCCAGCAGTAGAGCCAACAGCAGAGCCAGAGCCAGCAGCAGAGGCAGTGGCAGTGGCAGAGCCCATGGCAGAGATGCCAGCAGTAGCAGAAATTGAGGTGGCTGAGGCACCAGCAGCAGAGGAAGTGGGCAAAGTAGCAGAAGAGTCGCATGATGAAGAGGTAGCAGCAGAGCCAGAGGCGGCAGGAGAGGCAGCCATAGAGACAACAGCAGAGCCAGCGCATGAGGCAGAGCCAGCAGCAGATGCACCTGTAGACATTGAGCATGCAGATGAGCCAGCTGCTGAGGCAGAGCTGGCGTCTGACGCAGCACCAGAGGCAGAGGCATCCACAGCAGAGCAGCCAGCAGAGGCAGAGGCAGTGGAGGCAGCAGATGAGGCACATGTTGAGGAGGCTGCTGCAGAATAGGTTGCAGCATGAACATGTGAGGGAGTTGTCTTGCTGCAGTGTACTTGGCGGCGACCTGCCACTGAGATGTGGTCATCATCAGAACAAACTTTGAAGTATCAACAGCTGCACAGCACTGGACACTTGCTGGTGCCAAGGGCAAGCTTGCTCATTGCTTGCCATGTCAGTGAAAACGGTGCGTGTGTCATTTTCTTATCCTCCACCGCCCCTCCCCCCCATCCATCTTCAGTACATTGTATTTTCATGGTGGCATTGTTGTGGCCACAAGCAGATGTGCATGCCATTTGATCAGTCGATGCCGCAAGATGCTTGGGCAGCCCAGCAAGCATTGCTGCATGGCAAGGGAAAGCCTTCAGCTGGTTGCACGTGCTTGTTTGTGGGATTCTGGGGTTCGATGTCAGGCAGGACTCTTCAAGTTCATATTAGCGTGTGGTTGGATTCCTCGGATACTGGTGTGTCTAGTACAGATACAGGATGTTGAGCAATGACTTACTGCTGGGTGCAATTGCTGGCAACTTGCCCAGCTTGCCTGGCAGTTTAGAACAGCTGCTGTGGTGTGATGGTGTGAATGCTGTGCAGCTTGCTTCTATCTGAATGTTCCTGAGCGGTGTGCACCAACCATTGCGTAGATGCAGCTGCCTGTGATTTGCAGCATGTATGCTGCGCAACCTGCAAGCACCGTTTTAAAGTGTTGCAAAGGCACTCTGACACTACTTTGTGCAGCGCAACATTCGCCACCTCCTGTGAGCGCGTTTGTGTTCTCACTTGCTGCACTTTGGTCCTGACAACACGAGCAAGTTGTGTTTGGCACAGGTCTGGCAGCATTGTTAGCTTCAGGGAACTCTTTTTTCACAGCAGTGACACTGGCGCTTGTGTGTGCAGGCATAGCAGAGTTTCATACAGGCAGCTGACACAGCACTTAAATCTACATAAAGACCTGACGCGTGTAGGGCATGATCTGATCTGTTAGAGCAAGGCAGCCGGCAGGCCTGCGCAGTTGGTATGATGCATACATGATGTCGGCTGTGGTGCGTTGTAGCCCACTGTGCTGCACAGCGCAGCCGCCATGCATGCTGCTCCTGTGCAGTAACTGCCAATCATGTGCAGCTAGCTAAATGTTCAATACCAGTGACCCTCATTACTCGTGCCCGCTTGTGATATGTAACAAATCATGATGGCTGATTTAATGGCTCTTTCATCATGATGGCTGCTTTCATGGCTCGTTCAGGTCGGCACAGCAGCGGCACCCGTCTCTGGCAGGTGATGTGCACTGGCAGGTGACTTTGGTACTGACGGGCCCCTGCTCCACGATACTGCAAACAGTCGGACTGCTGCCCTATCTGAAAAACCACCTTGCCCAATAATCGTATAAGTGCATATTCATCGCCACTTCACAAGTAGGCCCAGTGGGCTTACACATGCATTGTGCTGTTCTGACTTGGCACTGCTGCTTTCCGAGGTTGCTCAAATGCCGTAATGACAGCGCCCGAATGCTGCTGTGATGTTCAGGGGAGGAGTTTTACTGTTTGTCTCATCGACCAAACTGTTTCAACAAATCACTGTCGCTGTGGCTGGATCGAGAGCGGCTGGGAAGGACCCAGAGTGACACATGTAACACCTCATTCAAGGGCTTGCTGCTGGGTTCGGCTCCGATGAAAGCTTAGGACTTGAGCTGCGAAGTCGATGAGGCTCTGGTTTTGACATCACGGAAATGGTAGGTCTTCTGTCGGCCGGCGGTACCTGCAGGTACAGAGCAGGAACGGTGCCGTGTCCAGGTGACACCTCTACCATACGTATGGATCGCGTACTTCAAGATTTAGATTATCGTGAGTTGCCTATATCTTTTGATACGCCGTCTTCACACTGCCACATCGAGCTTTGGAACGCTTTCACTCCAAAAAGGTGCGAGCAGACTTGCAGTCAGTCGATAGGACCTGCAGTGTCGGCTTTCGCAGTACCCAATTCATTGCTCAAGTACTGTCTGCATTGTAGCTTGCTCAACATACTTTTTGACACGCTGTGTTGTCTTTCAGGTGCGGAGTTCCAAACCCCATGAGAAAGCCAGCAGCTGAGGCCAGGAGGTCTAGCCAAAAAAGGAACAGGGCCTCTGCAGTTACGCCGGGCGACCACTCTACCGCCGCTTCCATCGCTCCAGGCAACTCAAAGAAGGCAAAGGTTGCTGCAGGGCTCACTGCTGCAGGTGTGACGCTCTGCATCACATGTGATGCAGCTGCAGCACTACGCAGTAATGCCAGCAGCACTTTCATCTGCTTTTCTCAACACAGGCAACTAAGCCAGGTGCCATCGAAGTATGTCCCACCTGTAAGACTGCTCATTGCATGTCATGCTCTTACACATATGCCTGTCCGCGGCTGCTGCCCTGCCGCTTTCACTTCTGCGCACTCAGGCAAGCAGCCTGCTGAGCAGCAGCAAACTACCACAAAGGCAGCACAGCCCAGGCCCAATTCTTCTTCCAGAAAGGCCAACCCCAAGCGCAGCATGAAGTCCAGCCTGATGGCAGCAGTGACGGATCTGCAGGACACGCGCCTGCCTGTGACCCTGCTGTCAGGGTTTTTGGGGTCTGGCAAAACCACGCTGTTGAAGCGCATCCTGGAGAACAGGTCCGGCCTGAAGGTGAGCAGCAGGGGTGGATGGAAGCAGTTCGGTGAGCACTGTGTTGTTGGACTTGAATTGCGTACGTTCTGATTGTCTTGTCGTCTGCAGCACAGGGGTGGGCAGGCTGGCACTTGTTGTTACGAGACGGTTGTACAGATACACAGCTGCCGCAGTGGCGGCACAATCTGTTACCCTTGGCTGTTACGCAGCCACACAGTACAGACTGGCTCCCAGCTGGTGCGCCGCATGGCATAAACGCCTGCGCTGCCTTCACAGAGTTGCAGCAGCATAGCTTCAACACGCCCCTACTCTTTGCCAACACCATGTTCACCTGCTGCTGCTGCTGCTGCTGCTGCTGCAGGTGGCAGTCATCGTCAATGACATGGCTGAGCTCAACATCGATGCGGCGCTCATCACCAACGGCGGCTCCGCTGCGCTGGTGCAGTGCCAGGAGAAGCTCATCAGCCTTGCCAACGGCTGCATCTGCTGCACCCTGCGGGAGGACCTGCTGCTGCAGGTGTGTTTCTGTCTCTGGGGCATGTGTTAAAACGCTGCCGGTTACATCCCCAATACAGCGGCGTATCGCACAGTGCACGTGCTCGTGCGGTGACATGCTCCACCAGCATTAGCGTGCAGACAACACTCAACAGTCAATCAACAGCACGCTAGGGGAGAATGCACTGTAAGACGTTCTGTAGTACAACATACCCTTGAAAGGCACCCACCAATCTGAGACCATTAACTGCCGGTACTGTTGCTGCTGCTGCTGCTGCCTGCTGCTTGCTGCAGGTCACCCAGCTAGCAGCAGAGGGCAAGTACGACCTTGTGGTGATTGAGAGCACAGGTCGGGGCTGCGCCTGGTTGCTGTCACTTCTGGATGCACTGCTGTTAGTAACAAGCGTGTTAATGATTAGCAATGCAGTGATCGCGATGTCACGCAGCCGGACATGTGCAGGATTTTGGACAGTGAGCCGGCAGCTTTCTCAGGTTCTGGAAGTGCAGGGCAGCTCTTTGCCCTGCTGGGATCAGAGTTGCTGGCCTGTTTATGCTGCTACGTGCTGCGGCGATTCCAGTGAGGACTTGGTAGCTGCAGCTTGCTATCTTGCATTTGTAAGTTGATCCAGTCATGTTGTTGCTGCCATCTATGTTTCCCACAATAATCCACTGCAGGCATCAGCGAGCCAATGCAGGTGGCAAAGACCTTCACCTCTCCCCATCCCAGCTGACCAGCTTTAATCAGGCATTGCTAAAGCACGGTGCTGACCATCCAATTGCTGCTGCCATGTTGTTTGCAGGCATCAGTGAGCCAATGCAGGTGGCAGAAACCTTCACCTTCCCCATACCAGCTGAGCAGCTGCCAGCAGACATCCGCAGCCAGCTGGCCCAGCTGCTGCCACCCGGCGCAGCAGCAAGCAGGACTGCATGCCCTACCGGCAACTGCCCTTGGGTCACTGCTACTTCAGCTGCTGCTGCTGGTGGTGGTGGTAGTGGCAAAGAAGGGCCGCTTGGGGATGCTGCAGCATCAGCTTCAGTTGAAGATGTGGCGGTTGACATCAGCGGCAGCAGCAGCGATGCAGGGGACAAGGCTGTGAAGAAAGGCGGGGGCAAGCAGAAGAAGGGAGGCAAGAAAGAAAGCAGCGGGAAGGATGCAGCGGAGGAGGAGGAGGAGGAGGAGGAGGCTGGCAATGAACTGGAGGTGCGGCTGAAGCCGTCAAGCTGTCTGTCTATCACAACATAAACCTAGTTGCAAAGAACAACAGCAAGGTGCCCGAGCTGTTGCCATGCTTTTCGTGCTGCTGCCATGCAGCAGCTGCTGCGCTGTTGTGCACAGAATGTAGTTTCAAGGATGACAACATGGCACGCAAGGATGCTGCGCTGTTGTGCACAGAATGTAGTTTCAAGGATGACAGCATGGCACAACAGGTGGCTTTTCAGCTATCGTCATGCTGTTGGTGCTGCTTGGTGCGCGGCTGTCGGGCTCTGTGAGCTGTTATGCACTGCCACATGGTCTGCATCTGAGAGTTGTCTTGTAAATTTACATCGCTGCTGCTGCCGGCCGTGCTGCCTGTTTGCTGCTGCAGCTGTCAGAGTTCCAGCTGTCTGACTGGGTGCGGCTGGACACGTGTGTGACCGTGGTTGACGCCTCAGTGTTCCTGGACAACCTGCACTCCATTGAAGAGCTGAGGGACAGGTGCGGCCTGCTGCTGCTGTGCTCAGCTGTATTTTGTTGCTACTGTGTGTGTGCCGCATGTTACAGTGGCGCCTCAGTGTTCCTGCACAACCTGCAATCCATTGAGGAGCTGAGGGACAGGTAAGGCCTGCTGCTGCTGTGCTCAGCTGTATTTTGTTGCTACTGTGTGTGTGCCGCATGTTACAGTGGCGCCTCAGTGTTCCTGCACAACCTGCAATCCATTGAGGAGCTGAGGGACAGGTAAGGCCTGCTGCTGCTGTGCTCAGCTGTATTTTGTTGCTACTGTGTGTGTGCGGCATGTTACAGTGGCGCCCCAGTGTTCCTGCACAACCTGCAATCTATAAAAGGGGCTGAGGGACAGGTGGGGCCTGCTGCTGCTGTGCTAGGGACGGGTTGAAGAGCAGTTCGAGACCAGTCCTGACCAGAGTGTATGACCCGCGCAGGTGCCGCTGTTGATGTGGCAGATCCCGTGCTGTGTCATGTGATGCATAGAAACACTGCTTCACGGTGCGTAAACATGTGTTTACCGCGTAAATTCATGCTTTTAAATGGAGCTGCCTTGTACGTCATTGTGTCGCAGGTATGGCGAGTTGCAGCTACCTGAGGGTGACGAGCTCACCATCAGCAACCTGCTGCTGAACCAGATCGAGTTTGCCGCAACAGACCAGGCTGGAGCTCACTTGTATGTGTAACTGACAACTGCACAAGGCACCAGGCGCAGATGCCCAGCACACCTCTTCCAAGCTGCTGTCAGTTGTGTGATATCATCAAAACTTCTGCTGTGTTTTGTTGCACGTATTGCGTCTGCTTGGGCACATATGTGCCGCAGGTATGGTGAGGCTCAGGTGCCTGAGGGCGATGAGCGCACCATAAGCAACCTGCTGCTGGACCAGATCGAGTTTGCTGACGTCATCCTGCTCAACAAAACAGACCTGCTGACCCAGCAGCAGCAGCAGCAGCAGAGCAAGCACAGGGGGCGCGGCAGCAAGACATCCAGCAGCAGCAAGGGCAGCAGCGGCAGTGGGCAGGTTTTGGTGCAGCAGTTGGTGGGCATGCTGCAGCAGCTGAACCCTCGAGCGCAGGTGGTGGCCACCAGCCGGTGTGATGTGGAGCTGCGGGAGGTGCTGCTGACTGGCCGCTTTGACATGGAGCAGGTGGGATGCTTAGAAACTCACAATTTTGACGTGTGTGATGTGCAATAGCTGCTGTCTCCATTTCAAAGGCTGCACACTTTGCTCTGCGGCATTTACGTGATGTGGCGCTGCAGGAGGTGCTGCTGACTGGCCACTTTGACATGGAGCAGGTGGGTGACTCAAATGGACCGTGGCTATTGCCTGTATGCCTGCCTGCAAGCGTACTGCACCACATGAGTTGCAGTGTGAGTGTTGAGCGGTGCCACCGGGGAGTGCTGCTGACTACATGATTGACATGGAGCAGGTGGGTGGCTTGTTAGGCCTTGACGGTTTTTGATTGAAGGGAGGACTGCACTGCACGCATTGCAGCTTGAGTTTGATGTGCAGTATCGTAAGGTGCTGCTTTTTGACGCTTTGTCATGGAGCAGGTGGGTCTTGGGATTGCCAAAGGTTGCAATCCTGCTGCTGTAGAGTTTGCAGATGCTTTGTGCAGCCCTGCAAGTGGTGTGGCTTGTGGGCTTTGCCATCACTTCAGGCTGACGTTGCCGCCTGCCTGGCAGTTGTTTGCGTGATGTGCTGCACTGGTGGCTGCATGCTGGGGGAATTGCCTGCTGCTGCTGCTGCTGCTGCTGCTGTTACAGGGGCATGGAATTTGCCGCCAGCGATGCCTGCTGCATGTTGTTGTTTCTGCGCCCCCTCATGGTTGTTTGCCGTAGTCCACTGCTTGCTGCAATTGGCGCTTATGTCGCTGCTACTCCATGCCTGCAACAGCTCTCTCTATTGCATTACCATGTTGCTGCTGCTGCTGCTGCTGCTGCTGTTTCCCCTGCAGGCTGCTCAAGCACCTGGCTGGCTGGCGCTGCTGCGCACTCCAGAGGCAGACGCCACAACTGGCGGTGCAGTTGAAGCCCCAACCAGCAGCAGCAGCAGCAGCGTCCGTGCACCAACAAAGCAGCAGGTTGCTCTGCTGAACGCCGCTCACACGCCGGAGACTGAGGAGTACAACATCAGCAGCTTCGTGTACAGGGCCAGGTGGGTGGTGTGACGTTTGTCAAAGGGGCCAAGTGTAGTGTGTGGTGTCTCTAGGGGTACAGGAACTGAGACTGAGTATCACAACATCAGAAGCAGCTGCATGTGCAGGGCCGAGCGGGTTGCGGCTGTGGGTGTTCGGCTTACAAGCCAGGGATAACATAGGTATCAAGTGCACAACTAGGCGAGTGATGCTGGAAGTAAGCAGTTCACAATGCTCCGACTGCTCAACATCTGCCGATGCCAGGTAACTTTCCATCGAAGTTGCTATGCCCAGCGTGCATGGGATGCTTTAAGCGCTTGCTGCACCCCTGCTTGTGTTTAACCGCTGCCGTGTTGTGTCGTTGTGCAGGCGCCCTTTCCATCCGGGCCGGCTGTACAAGCAGCTGCTCAAGCGCTGCTTCCTCACCCGGGTGACACAGGTGGATGTGAAGAGTACACATAGGTTCTGTAGAGATAGTCAGCGGCTACTTTGATCGCAGTGGACGAATTTACATGCACATGGCCTGCAAAAGAGGTTTATATACAAATGCTGGCACACGCGCCGCTGAAATAGCAAAATCCTTGTGCTGGATACCCTGGCTGCTTATGCTGTTGGTTCTGGCTGTGTCTGCTGCTGTGACTGATGCTGACTGTGTTTGCTGCTGCACCTGGCGTTGACCTGGCGCACCCCTGCAGCCGCCACCCCCAGGCTACGAGGACGATGATGAGTCAGCAGCCAGTATCTGGTAACATACCTGCTGCACCTGACGCTGCCTGTGTCTGCTGCTGACCTGGCACACCCCTGCAGCCGCCACCCCCAGGCGACTAGGACGTTGATGAGTCAGCCAGCAGCCAATGCTGTGAGAACATTACCTGCTGCACCTGACGCTGACTGTATCTGCTGCTGTGCCTGCTGCTGACCTGTCGCATCCCTGCAGCCGCCACCCCCAGGCTACGAGGAGGTTGAAGATGAGTCAGAGGAACTGGAGGGGACAGACAGCGCTGACGATGACTCATTTTCCGAGGCCAGTGGCAGCAGCAGCAGCAGTGATGACGACAGGAGCTCTTCCGAGGAAGAAGAGGATGCAGACGAGGCCGCCGCCGCTGCTGCTGCTGCTGCCAAGGAGTCTCTAGAGCACTATGCAGAGGCCCGCAAAGAAATGCTTGCCAGCCAGCAGAGGCTGTTGACTAACAACGGCTGTATGCTGCGCAGCAAGGGCTTTGCGTGGCTGCCCAGCTGCCCGGGGCGTGTGGTGGAGTGGAGCAGCAGCGGGCTGCTGCTGGAGGTGGCCTTGACACACCCCTGGTTCTGTGAAGTGCCAGAGGTGAGCCACACTGACTTTGACATTTTTTCAAAACTGTTTTTTGGCAAGCATTTCGAGTACAGGGGAACCAAGGAATGCTGCCAGTAGGTTATAGTAGGCAAACCCTGCCAGTAGGCGGCCTGGTTTGCCATGGTGCCGGAGGTGAGGCCTGTACAGCCGCTGACCCTGTGCAGGTTGGGGAATGCGTGAAAGAAATTGGAGCAGGCAGCGGGCTGCTGCTGGAGGTGGCTGTGACGCATCCCTGGTTCTGGGAAGTGCCAGAGGTGAGCCGCGCTGACTTCTCACTTTTTTTGCACTGTTTTTTGGGCAAGCATGTTGTGTACAGGGGGACCAAGGAACCCTGCCAGTAGGTGATAGTAGGCGACCCTGCCAATGTTGGCGGCTAATAATAGGCGGCCTGATTTGCTATAACCATGGTGCCGGAGGTGATGCCTGTGCAGCGGCTGACCCAGCGTAGGTTGAGGAATGTGTGAAAAGAATTGGAGCAGCAGCGGGCTGCTGCTGGAGGTGGCTGTGACGCATCCCTGGTTCTGTGAAGTGCCAGATGTGAGACAAATTCAAAAACTTGCAAGTGTTCACAACAATCCTGATGACGTAAACATGTTGTTGGAGATGGCGTTGACACACCCCTGGTTCTGCAAGTGCCGGAGGTGATGGCCGGCAAACCTGTGCAAATATTTAATACAATACGCAATAAAAATGCTGCCAGCTGGCGCTGCAACACTTGCCCAGCATGCTGCTGTTGGCTTCAGGAGGTGCCCCCCCCCCTTGCCCGCCCCCCCCCCCCCCCCCCCCAACGTGCGCTGCGTCCTTTGGCGCACATGACAGCAAGGCTGCCTACTATGCACAAAAGAATATGACATTGAAGCAGTCGTATTGCGTCCCATTCTTGCGCATGTTGTTGCGTGCGCAGGAGGAGTGGCCTGAGGATGAGGCCGCCAAGCAGCAGAAATCTAACAGTTACGCCACCTTGAACACTGTTCATGGCATGATAGCAGGCCTGCCAGCTTACCACGGATCTGAAAGTTGCAATCTATCTGCCTGTTGTTGCGTGCGCAGGAGGAGTGGCCCGAGGATGAGGCCATCAGGCAGCAGATGCAGCATACTTTGAATGAATAATATAAATCGCTTGCCTTTTCTGCATGGTGTTGTGCAGGAGGAGTGGCCTGAGGATGAGGCCGCCAAGCAGCAGATCCGGGCAGACTTTGCCAGTGACAGCAGCATTGGGGACCGGCGGCAGGAGCTGGTCTTCATTGGACAGGTGGGCTGCTGCTGCTGCTGCTGCTGCTGCTGCTGCTGCTGCTGTTGCTGCTGCTTTTGTGGCTCTGCAGCAATGCACAGAATTGAACTTGAGCATAAACGGCGTCAGCAATCTGGGCGGGCATCCTGCTGTCCAGGTACGTGCCCTTCACATATTGAATTAACAGCTATATTGCTGTGGCGCATTGCTGCATGCGCCAGGCTTACACTGATACTACTGCTCCAGAAACTTACTGTTGGCGCTGCCGTTGCTGCTGCCGTTGCTGCTGCTGCTGCTGCTGCTGCTGCTGCTGCTGCTGCTGCTGCTGCTGCTGCTGCTGCTGCTGCAGGACCTGAAGCGGGCCGCCATCACTGCGCTGCTGGACAGCTGCCTGCTGACAGACGCTGAGTTGGCCAGCGGCAAGACTGCAGAGCAGTGGCTGGCAGAGGACCCCCTGTTTGGCCCGGATGAATGATTACGCAAGCTGCAGCAGCAGCAGCAGCAGCGCCAGCAGGACTGCAGAGCAGTGGCTGGCGGAGGACCCACTGTTTGGGCCAGATGAATGATGACTCAGCACGCTGCAACTGTGGCAGCAGCAGCAACAGCAGCCGCAAGCTGCAGCAGCAGCAGCGACGGCAAGACTGCAGAGCAGTGGCTGGCAGAGGACTCTCTGTTTGGGCCAGATGACTGATCATGCAGGCGGCAGCAGCAGCAGCAGCAGAATAGCAACCGTTGCAGCAGCTGGAGCGGCAAGACTGCAGAGCAGTGGCTGGCAGAGGACTCGCTGTTTGGGGCAGACGAATGATGACTCAGCATGCTGAAGCAACGGCAGGCGATCTTCAGTTGAACTTCAGTTGAACTTTGGTTGAACTTTACAAATATGAGTTCTGTTTCTTTTTCAGCTCAGAATAAACAATTTTTAGGAACTGCTTTTTATGGCTCTCAAGACCACAGTTGAACTGCACCTGTTTTGCTGGTGTGTCTGCATGGCCCGGCCATCAAAGGCTTTGATGAGCATGCAGTGATGGGCTACATTGCTGAGCAGCTGCCAGCCACACTGCTTTAACGCGCCAGCAGCCAGTGTTCATGCATGGTTTGTCAATGCTGGTTGACACCTGCTGACAGGGTTGACACTGCTTGTCCTGTGCAGTCAGCCACAAGGCTTCATGCTTCCACTGCTTCTACTGCAGTTACATGTAACTGGATGACACGATGCCCTGAAACCTGTTGCACGGTACACTGTACTAACACGATGTGAACGTGATGTGAATGTGTGTGTTCAACGTTGAACCTCAGTGGTTCGCAGGCAAGGATGCTGGATAACCAGCAAAATGTTGATGTTTAAAAAGAAGTTCAAGAAGACATTTTTTATGACTTAAAACTGTACAAAACCACTTGCCACGGCTGTGTGACCAACCATGAGTGAGCAGTGTGATACACAGCATGGATAACATTGCAGGCACTGGACAGTAGAAGTGGCGGGGGTCTTCCATGACCTCCATTCGTTATAATTTGTGACAAACTTTCGAACGTATCCATCTACAATTGCTGATCGGAAGTTGCCGGGTGAACGCATGATTGCACACTGTGACAGCTCATAGCATTCAGAGCGAAGGGACGTCCACAGCTCTGCACGTTCTTGAAATATACTGAAATTTAGCTTGAGCTTTATTGTAAAGTTCAATTGTGGGCCAGGGGCTAACCTAGCTGAGAGGTCTTCTTTGCACCAGCCTGCTGTGCCTTCGTCGCGTCGTTGGCACTGCAGGTAAGGGTTAGTCGAATGTGGCTGCAGCAGGCTTGGACGCTGCCTTATGTTTGGAATCAACCCAACTGCAGTGAAACGCTGGGCATTGACTGAGCAGCTGCCACAGATTCATCATGAGCAGCATTGGCTGTGGCAGCAGTGGCAAGGCTCCAGTTCCATCAGTAGCATCTGCAGCATCTGGCCCGTTGTGATTTCCAGTCTTGTACATGCTGCCATCTTTGCATCTACACATGTGCTGCTGCGCTCTTTGGCACACTTCAGCACCCCCCATGCTCTTTGACACCCTTGGCACCCTTGGACACCCTTTGGCATGCATGTCGCATCCCTAGACACCTGTAAAGCTGTTCAGCACCCATTGGCCCCCAGCGTACTCTTTGGCACCCTTTGAAACTCTTTGGCACCTTTGGCACCCTTCAGCACCCTTTCGCAGTTCAGCACCTTTCGGCACCATGTGGCACCCTTTCGAAGTTTGGCACCCTTTGGCACCCTCAATGCTGGCACTCCTGTTATAGTTTACTCATTTTCTCATGTATCGTGCGCAATGTACATCTCTGCTGCAGGCGCAGCAGTGCCCGAGCGGACCAGCAGCCAGCATGCAGCGCCGGCGCTAGCCCGCCGCATTTCCTGCAAGCGTTCCTGCAAGCGTTTCCTGCAGGATGGAGTGCCACATCTGCACGCAGCCGTATGACCTGGCGCAGCACATGCCTCTGGTGCTAGGCTGCGGGCACACCTTCTGCCATGAGTGCTTGGAGCACGCCTTTCCCCAGGGGCCTGTCACGTGCTTCGTGGATAGGAAGGAGGATGCGCGATGGTGCGCTGCTGCTGCTTCAGCTTTGCGAGCACTCTTGAATCTTTGTGAGCAGCTGGCAGGCTTATGTGCAGACCTTGCAGCTTGTGAGCAGCGTACAGCTTGTAAGTTGCGCGTCAAAGCCGAATGCTGCTTAAGACGCGATATGGTGCGCTGCTGCTGTTCAGGACTGTGCGCAGGTTGCAGCAGTGTTGAGCAGTTGGCAGTCTGTAAGCAGCGTGTGCAAGCCCACTGCTGTGCAGTCTGGCTTCATCCACACAGAACTGGCTAGAGTAGCAGCTGCTGCAGGCCTTGCTGCCGCACCTCCTTTTGCTGTGGCTCGCCTTGTTACTTTACCCTAATCACTAAGCTATGGTGATGCTGGTTGTTGTGCGCTCCACCTGCACCTTTGGAGCTTTCTTGCAACACTCTTCCTCCTGCAGCTAGGCTGCGGCCATCTGTCTGCCTGCCTGTTCGAACTTGCAGTGTGTCGCCTCTGCCGCGCAACATGGCGCATACGCTGCTGATGCTGCTGCAGCTGCTGCTTATACACAGCTCATCTCTTCCTGCTGCCTGCACCAGCAGTGTGGCGCTGCTGCCGCGCAACATGTTCTGCACTCCCCACCTTCGGGGCATCCCGCAGCGTTCATGAAGCCACCTTCCTGCTGCAGGTTCGCCAAAGCCCGTCTGCCTGCCTACCTGTCTGTCATTTGCAGTGTGGCGCTGCTGCCGCGCAACATGGCGCACATCGACGCACACCTGCTGGAACTGCTGCTGCTGCTGCTGCTCACTTACATCTGATGTTTCCCCTTACTTACATCTCATCTTTCCTGCTGCCATGCACATGCAGTGTCGCACTGCTGCCGCGCAACATGGCGCACATTGATGCACATCGGCTGGACTTGCAGCAGCTGCTGGCGCAGTCAAACGGCATCAGCATCGGCAGCAGCCTGTTTGTTGACGAGCGGGAGCTGGCACTAACAGATAAGGAGCTGGGAAGCGGGGCAACTGGCCGAGTAGTGGAGGCGACTTTCAGGGGCAGGCCGGTGAGTGCTGAAGCTGGGGTGCAGGCTGGAGGTTCGAATTCAGCAGGGTTCATTTGCAAGGATTTTAGGGGCACCTCAGAGGGTTTGATGTCGGGAGGTTGCGGCAGCAGCTTGTTTGTTGATGAGCGGGAGCTGGCGCTATCAGAAAAAGAGCTCGGCAGTGGGGCAACTGGACGAGTGGTGGAGGGGACTTTCAGGGGCAGACCGGTGAGTGCTGGATTTGAGGTGCAGGCCGGAAGTTTGAAAGCAGCAGGGTTTAGAGGCACGTCGGAGGGTTTGGTTTTGGGAGGTTGAGGCAGCAGCCTGTTAATTGATGCGCGGGAGCTGGCGCTGTCAGATAAGGAACTAGGCAGTGGGGCGACAGGCAGAGTGGTGGAGGGCAGCTTCCGGGGCAGGCCGGTGAGTGCTGGAATGAGGTGCAGGCTGGAGGTTTGAAAGCAGCAGGGTTCATTGCACGGGGTTCAAAGGCACGTTGGAGGGTTTGGTTTCAGGTGGTTGAGGCAGCAGCCTGTTCGTGGATGAGCACGAGCTAGCACTATCTGACAAGGCGCCGCGCAGTGGGGCGACATGCAGGGTGGTAAAGGGCAGCTTCAGGGGCAGGGCTGGTGAGTGGCAAGTTTTTGCAGGCAGGCCATGCGCATACAATCCAGCGTCTTTTTTCTCTCTCCCTCTCTCTGCAGGTGGCAGTCAAGGTAGTTGACCTGAGCGATGCGCCTCCAGCCGTGTGTGCAGCGCTACAGCGAGAAGCTAGCGTGGTGCTGGCGGTCCCGCAGACACAGACACGCCAGCAAAGATACACAGTGTCTGTCACACTCTCTGCGTCTCCTTTGCTCCTCTCATACACACTTCATGCCCCTCCCTCACACGCACACCAGATGCTGCTGCTCCCGCCTACATACTGCCACAATTCTTTGCAGGTGGCAGTCAAGGTGGTTGACTTGAGCGATGCGCCTCCAGCCGTGTGTGCAGCGCTGCAGCGAGAGGCCAGCGTGGTGCTGGCTTTGTCCAAAGGACTGCAGGCACATGCACACAGTCACAATTTGTCTTGGTTCCTCACTTCTTTCCCTCGCTCACCCCACACTGCTTTACCTGCTGCCGCTCCTCCTTCTTCTGCCATCATGTTTGTATGCAGGTGGCGGTCAAAGTCGTGGACCTGAGCGATGCCCTCCCAGCTGTGTGTGCAGCGCTGCAGCGAGAGGCAAGCGTGGTGCTGGCTGTATCTGGCGAGTGCAGGCACGCCTGCCAGTACAAAGGCGCTACGCTGAAAGGCAGCAAATTCTGCCTGATCATGAAGCGCTACAGCAAGAGCTTGGCACGGGTAACTGCGGAGGCAGGTGCAGGCATGAGGCTGGGTTGCAGTATCTTGTACAAGGTTATGGAGCACGTGCAGCTGACGGATGCAGGTTGCAGCACAGCCAGTGCAAAGAATGGTTCGCCTCTTCACGGATGGAGTGGTGCAGTCTTTGGTCTCCATACTGTTAGAACCGTGTTGAAGGGCAACTTTGCCTGCCTGGTCATGAAGCGCTGCATTACGAACCGGCGCGCGTGACTGCGGAGGGGAGTGACTGCGGAGGCAGGGATAGTGCAGATGGCATGCGGCGGATGCATCGATAGACACTGGTGCATGTTGTAGCAGCATCAGAGCAGAGCTCAAATTGGAATTTGAAATTTGAAAGCATGATGTGTTTGCACAGGTGGGCTGCCGCTGCCGCAGCTGCAGCAGAGCCGGTGCAACGCTCAGTACATATGTTTGGCACATTATGCATCCAGCTGTCTGGTTCCATCAATGTATGTGTGCGCAGGCGGTCTGCCGCTGCCGCAGCTGCTGCGCTACGGTGCGCAGATCGGGTCTTGCTGCGCTGGTGGAGCTGCATGGCCAAGGTGTGGTCATGGGTGACCTCAGACCCCAAAACCTGCTGCTGGATGAAGACTTGGATGAGCTGGTGGTGACAGATTTTGGACTCAGCAGGATCGTGAGCCACACAGGTATGACAATGTGGCAGCGTGTGTGAATGCATGTTTGCCTGGATACACGCACTCCACGTGCAGGCCAAACCATGTATCAATGACACCTGCACACACGGTGTGCGCGAGTGTTATTGATACATGGTATTGGACTGGCATTTGTGGTAGGCAGTGGCAGGAGCAACGTGTGGTCTTGGGTGACCTCAAACCCCAAAACCTGCTGCTGGATGATGACCTGGACAAGCTGACGGAGACCGACTTTGGGCTGAGCAGGATCGTGAGCCATACAGGTATGAAGATAGTCCTTGGATGATAGGCCAGAGCGGGCAAATTTCAGGATGTGTTATGTTTCAGAACCTGCTGCTGGATGAAGACCTTGATGAGCTGGTAGTGACTGATTTCGGGTTGAGCAGGATCGTGAGCCACACAAGTATGCATACCCATATGGGTCCTTCTTAGCTGTCCCTTGCAAGCTGTGAGAAGCACTGCAAGAGCGTGCGTCGTTTTCTGTGTGCTCTGTCTCTATACTCTGTTGGTCCCAGCGCACCTGATCATGCCCCAGACGTGTGTGGCTTGTTTGTCCTTGGGGCGGCGCACGGACCCACAATTCACACCTGTGTTGCCGTGGTTTTGTGTCCTGCAGTCGGCGGCTACAGGCCATCACAGTCCGCAGCCGGTACACCAAACTACATGTGAGTCTCCTGCGCATTGCGGCCCCTGCCTCTTCTGGCATCGGTTTCATGAGTGCATTGAAGCGCTGCCCAGGACACGCAGGTTCACATGTCATGCAGGAACGCCAGGCTGTCTGTGCACATCTGTTCTAAGCAGACACTACACATCACTGCTCATCTGTATGTCCTGTTCCGCCTTTGCCACTTTGCTCGCGTGCTGTGCCCCGACATCATGAACAATGCTGAATTTGGCAGCAAAAGGCAACTACGCGTGCACCTGTGTGTGCATACGTTTGCAAAACTGCTGGTGCCCTGAGCAGTAATGACATTGATGCTGATGGCAACCCTTTCTGCTGATCTCATCAGTATGCATCAACCCCACTGCATCTGCATCTGCAAATATCTGCTGACTGTCCTGCAGGTGCCCTGAGCAGTACGACATCGATGCTGAGGGCAACCCAACAATGGTGACGCCTGCCATCGACCTGTGGGCGTGGGCCTGCTGCATGAGCCACATGGCCACATGCCTGGTGCCATTCGGGCGGCTCAACCCGCAGCAGATCATGATGCACGTGCGCTACAGCTGTTTATGTCCTGGTGTCTTTCATATGGAGTCACATGCTGCAGCTGCATGTGCATTTGCTGAGCAAGTTTGGTGGCGGCAGCAGCAGCACCAGCATGCTGTGCTTGGCTCTGCTTTGCGCTGCTTTCTGCTGCTTGGTTTATGATCAAATAGCTGTAAGTCATAGAATCTTGTACAGACTGTCAGGGGCTACAGAGCCATGCATTGCACACAGAATCTGGCGAGGTGCAGCTCTTGCTGTCACTACTGCCGCAGACCCGCAGCTGTTGACTACTTGGCATCGGCATCATCATCAGGGTCCTGCTGTAATGGGGTCCTGCTCAACAACAGCATGTTTTACTTGACGCCTGCTGACCGGTGTATGTCTACCCATTGCTGACATTGCTGCTGCTGCTGCTACTGCTGCTGCTGCTGCTGCTGCTGCTTTCCAGGTTGGTGTGCAGCGTACCGCCCCGCCTGTACCTGCTGAGCTGCCCGGCCCCCTGCAGCAGCTCATGCAGCAGTGCCTGGCTGTGTCACCCTCACAGCGGCCATCTGCCAAGCAAGCTCTGCAGGTGAACAGCCTGCTGCTGCTGCTGCTGCTGCTGCTGTTGTACGGTGCAGCCAGTGCTAGCGAACACGAGCATTGCTGCTACAGGGTCTCGAAGCTGCAGTAATATGTTGCGAGGCAGCTGCGGCATGCTGCGTGTAGTGCATTCTGTGCTTGATCGGCATGCAGCTGCTAAACCTTGCCTCTGTGTGCAGCAGTGCCTCTGTGTGCCAGCAGCACAGCATGTAGCTGAACGTTGAGACTATGAATTCTCTACTGAAAAGCATTCAAAGCCATACACCATGTAACTAGTTTGTTTGCTGATGTGCGTGCTGTTGGCTTGCATTGGCACTGGTGCAGGCGCTGCGGGTGCGATCGATTGTTGATGCAGCAGCCGTCGGGGCGCATCAGGTGTGGCTGACGGCACATACAGTTGATCCAGCAGCACCTGCAGCCATGTTGTCCCTGAATTGCACACAACACAGTTCAGCGCGGCTTCGCCCATGCAGAACACCGTGCCGCAGACGTGTAACCACACAATACAGTGTTATGTTCTCTACGTTACTCCTTACATCATTACAGCAACTGCTTGACAATACAGCCAGCTCCAACTGGTTTCATCGCTCCTTGCAGGGGCTGAGGCTGTGCGGGTGCTGACTCAGCATATGCGTGCCATGCAGTGTGGTGTGTTCGTGCTTCTGCTCTCAGCAACATCTTCAGTGAAACATCCAATTGTTTGCTTGCAGGAGCTGGAGGCAGTGCTGGTGCTGACTCAGCCCAGCCCGCTGACCAAGCGCCTGCTGCTGCGCTACCAGCCGGAGCAGCAGCTGCAGCAGCTCAAGCAGCAGCTGCTGCAGCAGGCCCTGCCAGCCATACTGCAGGTGGGACGGCAGCACCACTTGTTGCAAAGCTTGCTGCACAGTTTCTGCATAGTTTGCTGCACAGGCTTGTGCACAGCCTGCTGCAGTTCGGCCACTGAGCGCCAGCTTTAGCACTGAACCCTGCATGAAACAGTTGTGGTGTGTGTATATGTCTTGACTGGGGTCAGCTATGCCTGCTTTGAACAACATCAGTATTTCAACAACTACGGTACAACCGCCTCTGTGGGTCCTGTGCACACTGTCATATTTACTACTGCTGCTGCTGCCGCTGCTCTGCTGCTGCTGCTGCTGCTGCTGCTGCTGCTGCTGCTGCTGCTGTTGCTGCTGCAGGGTGTGGCGCAGACATCAAGCCTGGATGCGCTGCCAGCCTGCTGCTTCCCTGACCCGCAGCCGCGCACATTCAGCAGCGAGCAGCACGGCAGCAGTACGCTGCAGCGCTGGGCACAGGGCCTGGCAGGCTGCTGGTGCTGGGCATGGTGAGGCGACGCTGCTGAGTTTGTGCGATCTAATGTCGTCTTATGCTTGTGTGCGTGTTTTTAAGGTTGAGCCCACCTTGCCGTGTGCAGCTGCCTGATGTAGCTGGTGCTGGGCATGGTGAGCAGGCGCTGCTGCTGGTGCTGCTTTTTGTGTGGGTGCTGCTGGCCCTTTGGAAGTAGTTGCACCTCTGACAGCTGCCTGTTGTGCTAGCTTTGGGCCCTGCTGGGTTGCACGCAGCATCTCTCACAGCAAGGCACAGGCACGACTGTTGTGCTCGCTGCTGCATGTTTAGTCGCGCTGTGCTGCCCCAGCTCACAGCAGGTGCTGTTTGCAAGCATCTGTGGCTTTTGCTCTTGACACAAAACCCTGCAGGATGCGCAGTCAATAGCCCAGCTGAACCTGCAGCCCGGCAAAGTGAGCCTGCCAAAGATCCCTAGCATCCATACGCCAAACACATTCCTTCGGTTCCTTCCGTTTCTCTCAAACCTGCAGGATGCGCAGTCATTAGCCCAGCTAAACCTGCAGCCGGGCATAGTGAGCCTGCCTGAGATCCCCTGCATCCGTACAGCGTACACATATCTTTGGTTTCTTCTGTTTCTCTTTAAACCCCTGCAGGATGCGCAGTCATTAGCCCAGCTGGACCTGCAGCCGGGCAAAGTGAGCCTGCCAGAGATCCCCTGCACCATACGCCGTACACACATCTTTGGTTTCTGCCATTTCTTTTCAAACCTGCAGGATGCGCAGTCATTAGCCCAGCTGAACCCGCTGCCCGGCAAAGTGAGCCTGCCGGAGATCCCCTGCATCCACCAGCATGCGAGGCGGGGCGAGGAGCTGCAGCTGCTGCTGGCGCTGGCGCTGTTTGGCGCGGACATCAACGAGCTCATTCCTGCAAGTGGCTGCAGCGTGCTGGATGCAGGTGTGTGTCTTAGGGGTTGATGAGATGGACTGTCGGATATGGAGGGCAGTAGAGCAACACATGCTAGTTGCAGGTGTGCGCTGTGGATAGCTGTGACTCTTCTGTCTACGCATGCGTAGTTGCTGCATTGTGTTTGGTTGTGCATAGCAGCTGCATGGCATCTAGTTGTGCATAGGCGCTGGCACTGTTTGGTGCGGACATAAATGAGGTCATCCCTGCAAGTGGCTGCAGCGTGCTTGATGCAGGTGTGTAGATGTGCTGTGCACACGGCTGTCAGTTTCACTTCTGCTTGTACGCGGCGTTGCTATGTGAAGCACTGTTAGGTAGGTTGCAAGAATGAATGATTGGCCAGTGGCAATGCGATTGCCATCAACACACAGATCGCCACAACAAGCCCTTGAGCTAATCCTCTACTACTGTCTGCTCTGTGCAGCGCTGCAGTGCCACCATCTAGAGCTTGCGACCAAGCTGCTGCAGCTGCATGGGTCCAGCCTCAGCACGCGCGTGCTGCTGAATGCGCTGCCGCGCATGCTTGAGCTGCAAGCTTGGCGGCTGGCTGAGGACGTCACTGGGCTCATGGAGCAGCGCACAGGCACAAAGCAGCAGGTGGGAGTGTAAACTACTCGGGTACATATAAGGTCGCACAGCTCTTTTGATGTTTGTGTGTCTACTGCTGAGGACGTCACTGGCCTCATGGAGCAGCGCACAGGCACCAAGCAGCAGGTGGGAGTGGGAGTGGAATGAACAATTCACTTCAGTAGCAAGGTTACGCACCTAGTTCATGTCTCTTTGTGTCTATTGCTGCATGAAGCAGCACAGGACAGGCGTGCTGCTGTTGCTGGATCAGGAAATCTTCAAGTTGATGCCAGCTTCCATGAAAGTCATTGCAAATCCTCCTCTTTCATTGCAAGTGATGCTCCTGCAAAACAGCTAATGCCCTCCGATCGGCTCCCTAAAATCATGCTCTTGACAACACAAGAACCAGCAGCGCTGCTCCTTTGCGTCTGCACCAACGCCTGCAGGCGGGATCTGCCACCTTCTATGTGACGGAGCCCGCAGCGCTTTCAGCAGCGCCGCAGCTGCTGCGGCGGCTCAAGGCAGCCGGAGCGCTGCCTGTGGTGCAAAAGTCATATGGCAAAACATGCTCCTGCACACCAGATGATGCCCTTCCAACGCATGCTCACAACAGATTTCCTGGCAGTGCTTGTGTGCCTCCGCAACAATGCCCGCAGGCGGGAGCTGCCACCTTCTATGTGACCGAGCCCGCAGCGCTATCCTCAGCGCCGCAGCTGCTGCGGCGGCTCAAGGCTGCGGGAGCGCTGCCTGTGGTGTTGGCCAAGGTGCTGCATGATGCGGAGATGCTGCGGCTAGCTGTTCAGCTGGACCCGCAGCACCTCAGCCGCACCATCAAGGCGCAGCAGTGCTGCCACATGTTCAATGCCTACGCTGAGGCGGCTGCGGGGTCGCTCACATACCTGCACCAGGTGGGTGGCTGCTGGCAGCACGTCTCAATGAGATGAAATGATCTCATTACCGCTGGGCTGTTAAAACATTAGTAGTTGCCTGGTTTGCTTGTCCATCCTTGTGAGTTATGTGGTTGTGTGCTGCAGGGTTGCTGACGTACCTACACCAGGTGGGTGGCTGCTGGCAGCAAATCCCATCACAGCTGGGCTGTCATAACATTAGTAGTTGCTGTTTTTCTTGCCCACCCTCTTGAGTTTGTGGTAGTGTGCTGCGGGTTCGCTGAGGTACTTGCACCAAGAGAGCTGCTGCTGGCAGCAGATGTGCACTTGGTTGAGTTGGTTGTAGTTGCTGCTTTCCTGCTCACAAGTTACTTTGTGGATGTTTGCAAGGATGCCGTTCTAATCAATGCAAATGGTTGTCCAAAGATTTGCCAGCGCCGTTGCTGTTTCGCTGCTATGATGGCTCCCCTGTTTTCTACTCTGCTTTTAACCCAGCAACACAAGCACACAAATTCTTGCTTGATAAGCATAACGCTTTTTGCTGCTTTTATACTTGCAGGCATGCGGCTTCCATTTGACATCTTGGGAGGGATCACCCCCGGCTGACTTGGAGCTTGCGCGGCTGGCTGTGAGCCTGGCTGATGATGTGGACGCACAGCAGCGGCACATCTTCAAAGCAGACAGCTACGACGTGAAGGACTATGAGCGCCCTTGCTGCATGTGAGCGTCCCTGTGTGGGCAGCTTTGCTGAGTGCATTTGCTGCACGCTGCGTTGGGGATTAAAGCATCATCATGCTGCTTGCAGGTGCGTGAGGAACTGGGCGAGGCACCAGAATTTGTGGCAAACAATGCGGCAGTATGCATCACCTCGGCTGCATCTGTTATCACCCAAGCTATCCGGTGTTGATGCCTGGGGCAACACCTGATACACACTTGCCTGCAACCCGCTGCTCACCGCATCTGCTGCTGCAGGAACTGCCTCTCCTCCCACAGCGATCCAGGCCCCTGTGTCTGCGTCAAATTTAGCCACCTGCGCTACACACCGCTGCACATGGTTGTGCTGCTCCTGACATCATGCAATTCCTGGCCAGTTTTTACCAACACCATCACCATATGATGCTGTGGCTTGGCTTGTCACCTGATGTACGTTTGTGCTTGCTCCCCGCTGCTCACCGCATCTGCTGCTGCAGGAACTGCCTCTCGTCCCACAGCAACCCAGGCCCCTGTGTCTGCGTCAAGTTCAGCAACATGCGCTACACGCCGCTGCACATGGCCGTTCTGCACGGCTGCCAGTACCGCTGGCCCCGCGGCCTGCTGAAAGACTGCCTGCCCCTGCAAGGCTGCGGCAGCAGCAGCAGCAGCCAGCGCATCAGCTATGACCGCATGGTGGCAGCTGCGCGAGCATGGCTGCCGATCGCAAGCATGCTGATTGATGCTGGTGCGGATGTGTCGAGAGAATATGCACGGGGCCGCACACCGCTGAGCTTGCTGCAGGCTGCAATTGCGGCTGCAGAGGCTTTGGGGGACGATGAGCAGGTTGCGGCAGAGCTAGGGGTGGAAGATAGCTGCAAAGAGCTGCTGACAGTGCTGAGAGGATGGGAGGATCGCTTGCTGGGCAGCAGCGGCGTGGGTGAGGATATGTGAAGGTGTATGAGGGAGTGGCGCTACATTTGGTGTAGAAAAGCTAGGGAAGATGCAGTTTGTAGCGCAGTCGCATTGAGGAAGAGAGATCCTGGCTTGTGATGAAGCGGTTATGGTAGCGGCAGGCAGGTGTGTGACGCTGAGTCGACTGTTCCGAGCTGGCACCAGCACCTGATCATGCAGCAACATGAATCGGTTGCCGCGCGCAAGAAAAAGCTGCTGCAGCTGGTTTTCCCAGCAGTGTTTGCTCGTTGTAGCAGACAATGGGTTTGGTGTTTGATGTGCACCGTTGCAAAGCGTGCAGTCTGTAGTCTGCAGACTGACTTGGCTCTAGCCCCGCGGCTCGAGATGTGGCGGCAGACAATGGATTATTGAACCGCAGGCGATGTCCACGGAATGGATTGCTGCAGCTGTGAGCACAGGTGCAGCAACATTCAGTTGGTTCACTGTTGTGTTCTTTCTGGCTGTTGTCGGCGCTCCTGAAAAAGATCATATGCATGCTCAGATCCACTGCCGGCCTTGTGCAAGCGGCAATTGGTGCAATTGCGACACAAGTATATTACAACAGGAATGACCGTGACCCTGAGGGTCAGGGTTGCCAACTTGAAGCACCTTCTAGAAGTAGGGCCGCAGGCCGACCCCACGAACTTAGTGGGGTCCTTAGTAAGGAGCCAGACAAGGCTCATGGGGTCCACCCAACAATACAACCTTAGCAGGCTAAAATCAAGCAAGCACAATCTGACTCAAATAAAGCACGAACAGCACACGCTGTGCTAAGCCGCACCTTGTACCAACAACAGAGTCCTAGGGGGGCAAAGGGTCCACTCACAGTCAAAGCCAAAAGAGGCTCGTATGGTCCAGCAATTCTGTGACACACCATACAACCTCAGCAGGCTGAATCCAAGCAGCATCTGACTCAACTCAAGCACAAACAGCACACACTGCGCCAAGCGGCATCCATTGCAAGGCATACAATTGAAGAGCAAGATCAAGGCTGATCAAAACCATGCATGCAACGTGGCGTGGCCACAGCTAATGCTGGCAAGCAGTCCCATATCACTACGCGTGCTTTGAGCAGTGCAGTTCAGCCTTCACACTGTGTACCAGGTTGAGCCGGCAACAGGCAATCATACTGAATCATAAAATACTAAGCAGTAACGCACTGGCAACAACACTTGGCGTGACATTTGCATTCCATGCTGCAAGGGTGCTGTTCAGCGAGTCCAGCAGATGTCATATATGCGTGCTCTGCAAATATCATGCAAAGTGCTCTGAATGCCAGAAGGCTGCAGCCTCCTGCACGCAAGCAGCTCGAGATCCACGGCGTCCACGGTGATGCCACTTGCGAATCTGGCTAGTTCAATGTACGTTAAGTCTATGTTGTAGGGGTCGAACCAACATAGAACCAAATGCAGTGCTGCTTTGACTGTGATATATATCAATGGGTCTTCCGACGTCCGCTCAGTGGCTGGATTGGTTCACTGGGGGAAAGTTGGATAGGTTGCAACCTATTTCACAATTGTGTTTCTGGACTTTATCTGATGCATCTGAACATCTGCTCAAAGTATTCCCTACATCCACCCGGGTTGTCACTATTAGCTAATGGTAGAGTACTCTATAGAGCTGCTACACTATGGTCAAAGCAAATCCACAACTCGTCCACAAGTCATCCGCAGCAGACCATCCACAAGCCATCCACAACGGGCTAGGGCCGTCCACAAGGCCATCCGAAACCGGAACGGTCCACAACCGTTGTGGATGCTGGTGGATGAGCCTCGATCGCGTGTGGATCATGTTGTGGATTGTGCAAATGAGCCTCGAATCACTGCTTAAACACGTTTACATATACAATATATGAGTTGTCAATAATGTTCCGTCGAGCTTGTGCCCGTACGCGAGCACAGCGAGCAGCAGCAGCAGCAGCAGCAGCAGCAGCAGCAGCAGCAGCTGCTAGCATGCCATCGCCGCTGATGCTGCAGCTGCAGGATGATAATAAAGGATATCAACATGTGCTGGTAGTCCATGCTGATGTTGATACCAAAGGACAACAAGCAGCAGTAGCAGCAGCAGCCAGCATGCATGTCATCCCTCCTGCTGCCACATTAAGACAGAGGACAGCATGCTTGGGGTGAAGTGCAAAGCAATGCAGTGTCCACAACATGTAACCATGTCAACTGTTCATATCACAAGGTACGTCTGCCAGACATCCCTCCAGGCACACCCTGCATGTGCTTGCGCTGATGCTCCACAATACACACACTAGCTGTACAATAGCATGTTCAAATGTATGTGCCGCACAGACTCCTCCGCTTAGTCCCTAAGCTTCGCTGGCTTCATACGTGCTCGCTTCGCCCTGGATCCGTCTTCCACTTCTCCTGTTGCTGCAGCAGCTGCTGCTGCTGCTGCTGCTGCTGCTGCTGCTGCAGCACCACATATTGCTGCCTCCTGCAGCTCGCACTCAGCTGCTGCTGCCTCCGCTGCTGCACCATCTGATGCTTCCTCCTGCAGCTCGCTATCCCCATCCCCACTGTCTGCTGCATCCTCCTCCTCCTCCTCGCTGCCGTCTGCTGCACCACCGGATCCCCATCCATCATCACTGCTGCTGCCCCCACCCAACTCAGCACTGTCCTCATCCGACAGCTTGCGCTTCCGGCCCTTGCTGCCACCTGCACTGCCGCCCTTGCCGCCCTTGCCCTTGCCGCCCTTGCCGCCGGCCTTCTTGCGCCTGCCCTCAGGCTTGCCTGCACCACCCCGTGTGTCACGCGGCAGACGGCCGACTGGCTTCTCGGCACCTGGTGGGCGGGCAATCTGCTTGTCGCTTGGCGGCACACCAGCCTCAACAGCAGCAGCTAAGGCAGCCTGCAGCAGCAGTCGCAACAGCCAGCACAACAGTGAAACAGGGTTGATGATGACATGGTGAAGATACCACGTACAAAACTAAATGCATGCATGGCTGGTTTAAGTTGTTCACAAGCAGGTAGCATGTGCCCAAGCATAGGACCTGCAGTGCAGGTGCGCACCTGCAGGACAACAGGGACATAACATGCACTTGAATCAGATGCAGACGAATGCCACGGCCTACAAATACCTTGCATCCGCATCCGCAGCAAAGCGCCAAAATTGCTCCCAATGCAACCAACTCATGACTGTGCAATACTGTCCACAACACAACATCCAGCTGCATTTCTTTGATCATACGTTGACAAGGCAAGCTCACCCCCATGTTCTCTACCAGCAGTGTCTTGACAGAGCTAGGAGAGAACCCAGAATTCTCCAGCACCTCCTTGTACTGCAAAGCATCTGCAAACTCAGCAGCACCCTGCTCACGGGCAGCAGCAGTGTTAGGCGGTGCAGGCGTTGCTGCTGCTGCTGCTGCTGCTGCTGCTGCTGCTGCTGCTGCCAGCTGCTGCTGCCGCTGCTGCTGCGATGCTAGTCTGCTGGAGCGCCTAAACGCGCCATCATCTTCAGCTTCTGTCGCTGCTGCTGCTGCTGCTGCTGCTGCAGCTGCCTGTACACCGTCCCCAAGCTGTTGCTGCTGCAGCTGGCTTGCATGCCTGCCAGGCCTGCTAGGGGTTGCGTGATCCCTTCCCGCATCTGCACCCCTCTCTGCTGCTGATGATGATGATGATGCTGCCGCTGCTGCTGCCTGCGCACCACGCTCATGCTGCATCTGCTGCTGCGGCTGCTGCAGCTGGCTTGCAAGCCTGGCAGAACGACTACTAGGAGTCAAGCCATCATCACCTGCTGCGTCTGCACCTCTTCCTCCTAATACTGCTGCTGCCGGCGCACCATCCCCACAGTGCTGCTGCTGCTGCTGCTGCTGGCGTGCAAGCCTGGCAGAACGCCTGCTAGGAGTCGAAGCATCACCCCCTGCTTCTGCACCTGCTGCTGCTCCTGCCTGCGTGCCGGTGTCATTCTGCGTCGCTGCAAACGCGGACACATCCAGCAGCATACCAGCATCTTCTTGCCCGCTGTCCGGCCCTGGCGCCTCTGCTGCTGCTCCTGCTGCGCGCTCCACACCCCCGATTACAGGGAAAGGTGGCTGTGAGAAGCGGCGGCCCTGCACAGCAGTGACAATGATAGAAGCAGTATGTTGCAGAATGTGCAACACTTGTGATATATGGCTGTAAACACTGAGCAGTCTGCTACATGATAGCAAGCGCTCTTGAACGCAACACTCGACCAAGCCAGTGAGGTAGGTAGCGTAACATTGTGTAATCAGAAATATGCTGCTGCTGTCAAGGCTAGTTATAACGTTGCGCAACGTTGCCATCAAGCATGGCAGAAACCAAACGCACATACTGTGCTTTTGCTCTTTAGCAATGAACAAGCACCGGCAGGCGACTCCCTCCAATCTATTCTACAGCGAGAGATACTCCGCTCCTGCAGATCTACCTGTGTAGAGCCGACTGAGCCGCCACTGCCTGACACTGTGCCCTGGCCTGCAGAGCTGTCCCAGTTGTAGTAGAGCTGGTGCAGCCGCACGAGTGGAGCAGGCAGCTTGCTGCTGGAGCCGTCCTTCTGGTGGCGCGCATCGTATAAGTTGCCAAACGCTGCGCGCCAGCTGTCGGCGCCCTCCTCCGCCTTCCCTAGAGGCGCGCACTTCGCAGTCGGGGTCGTACTCCTTCATCATGGAGTTGAGCACCTCCCTGGACTGCTGCTTGCGCGTCCTGCATGGTTTGTCGGAGTGTTCAGCAGCGATTGCAGCATCATTGAAACCCTAAAAAAGCAGTGTGTACAGTATATCACAAGTCTTTCGCAAGTGTGGGTGAGTATACTGAGTATGCAGATGCTGATGTGCTGAGTGATATCGTCAGGTACATGGAAGCATATGTAGCATGCTTCTGCTGCCTGCCAGCCAACAGAGTCGGCTATCAGTGCTGTCCCGTAGCCCGTACCCTTGCCCATCCGCTCACACCTGCAGCTGCATCTGGCAGCAAACACTTGCCTTTCGAAGTGCTCCTTCCAGCCACTGATGTCCTTGCTGGAGTTCATCTTGAAGGCGATCTGTGCGCAGCACGTGTCCATGTCGGGCCACTGCTCATCCTTTGTTGCGCAGGTGGGAGGCAGCATCTGGCCCTTGATGCGGCACTTGTTCCATACCAGTTCAACGCCAGGTGTGCCAAGCTCGGGCACCTCTTCTAGGCTGCTGGCGGTGAGCTCCTGTGTCGTGTCTGTCTCAGCGTTGTGCACCCGGTACACCTGCAACAGTGAACACAAACTTGCAGGGTAGCCCAACATGATGTGCTGCTTATTGGACAGCATGCTGAGCCTCAACCGTTCTTATTCAAACCAAGCACGCTATCACCAACTTCCATTATCAAAATGATCAGCTCCGAGGATGACGAGGCTGCTGCTAAAATACATGCGTTCATTTATCCTGGCAGCTGATCATGATAGCATGCTATCCTCCTCCTGCGCAGGCATATGTCACCGTGCATGATGCCCAACTATATACCCATCGTCACACATTGAGTATGTGTCAAATCACATAACATGTTGCCATCAGGTTTTCCATGTTTGGAGAACACCAACATAAACCTGCAGAGCACGTGCAAGCATACGCTAGCTGTACACTAGCTGCACGAAACCTGTACACCACTCACGAGCGTAGTGTGTGTTCGCTTTGCCCAGTACTGCTGCAGCTTCCTTGTGATAGAAGATGCGGAGAGCATGCTGCCATCGCCACCGCCACCGCCACCGCTGCTGCTGCCAGAGGCGCGCTGCTGCCTGCTGCCCCTGCTGTTGCCTGCACCACTGCTGACTGTTGCACCTGCGCGACAAGACGTGAAGTCAAACGCCGCATCCTGCAGTCATGGTGTTCATACCATCCCTGCTGACTTTAGCCTGAAAGCACCGGCAGTATTCACCTGTGGGAATATCTGCCCAGATCACCAGCGTGGTGTCCTCGACTGTCAACCCGTGGGCGCGGCAGCTGTCAGCGTCTGCCTCATGCACCAACGCGGCCAACACCTCCTTGTCTACTATGGGACCGCTTTTGCGCAATCTGAGCGACTGCAGCGCCGTGTTCTCCAACCCCAGCTGCGTGCAGAGGCCACCGAAGGCCAGGTTCACGTTCCTGTAAAAGGCAGCGGCCAGCGCCTCGCTCGATTTGCCGAATCTAACGATTCCAACGGTTTCAAACTTTTTGCATGCGCAGATCTTGACCTCAGTTATGTAGAGTGTGTCTGCTGCATGGTTGCCCCGAGCAGCAGCCCCAAGAGCAACGTCTGCGATGGTTTCATCCATATGGCGTGATGCGATGGCTGCTGACAATCCCACAGCTCGCTGTCAGTGTACTTGGACGCAACGTCTGGAGGAAGGGTCTGGACAGCTGTTACAACAGCGTGAACCCCACATTTGAAAAACAGATCATAGGAAGTGTTATCTGGTCAGTTTACACCTTTTTATTCATCATGTCCTAATAAATTTATGGACTTGGCGCAGGTAGCAGCTAACACATGTCCGCTAGACTACCAGCACGAGCAGCTGGCAACTGCTGTTCTGCTCCGAGTCCATAGCGCCTCTCTGTTAGTGCTCACAGTACCACCAGTGCGCACAGTACCACTACCAGTTAACTATTATGTATACTGTACGTACAGCTAGTATGCCACCTTGACTTGGTGCCTGCTTGTTTCTGTATTTTCAAAACCGACATCAGCAGCTGCTCGCGAGCAGCGAGCTCACTTGTGTTGAAGGTGGCCACGGTGGTATACATAGCTGGGTGGTACAGGCAAAGCAAACACCACTGGAAGCAAGTTCTTTGGCAGCCTGTCGGGTCCGCATGTCTTTGAATGGGTAAGCTGTGTGACGCGACCTGCTGGTGTGCATTCTGTGCAGAGTGCAGGATGTGAATGGGCCAGCTCTTTGCAGCTGAATAGTGTTTTGAGGCACGCCGTGATTGCTTGCTGCGCTGCCAGTGATCAGCATTTGTTGTCTGGCAGGCGCGCCGCAAGCAACAGCCTCGCCTGTGCTCGCATGGCTTCACCACAGCAGATGATACTTGCCGCCTTCAGCTCCTGCAGTTGAGAGGACACCAGTTTGCGCAGCGCAGGCTGCCTTCCCCTGTGATTTGCTGCAGGCGCTGTTGATTGTGAGCATGTTTGCTGGCATACCACGCATGCCTGCTGCGCTGCCGGCCGTCTGCGTCACAGCGGCTGTTGTCATGCAGGTGTGTACAGTAGGCAGCAGCAGCACATTGTGTGCGCAAACAAACGCGCCGCAAGCAGGGGCCTTGAAAGGCAATTGCCTGCGCTTGCGATGCGTGCTTCACCACAGCAGATGATACTTGCTTCCTTCAGCTCCTGCAATCAAGACACCAGTTTGCGCAGCGCAGGCTGCCTTCCCCTGTGATTTGCTGCAGGCGCTGTTGATTGTGAGCATGTTTGATGGCATGCCACGCATGCGTGCTGCGCTGCCGGCCGTCTGTGTCTAAGCGCCTGTTGTCTTGCAGGTGTGCACAGCAGGCAGCAGCAGCACATTGTGTGCGCAAACAAACGCGCCGCAAGCAGGGGCCTTGAGAGGCAGTTGCCTGCGGTTGTGCTGCGTGCTTCACCACAGCAGATGATACTTGCTTCCTTCAGCTCCTGCAATCAAGACACCAGTTTGCGCAGCGCAGGCTGCCTTCGCCTGTGTTTTGCTGCAGGCGCTGTTGATTGTGAGCATGTTTGCTGGCATACCACGCATGCCTGCTGCGCTGCCGGCCGTCTGCGTCACAACGGCTGTTGTCATGCAGGTGTGCACAGCAGGCAGCAGCAGCATATTGTGTGCGCAAACAAACGCGCCGCAAGCAGGGGCCTTGAAAGGCAGTTGCCTGCGGTTGCGCTGCGTGCTTCACCACAGCAGATGATACTTGCTTCCTTCAGCTCCTGCAATCAAGACACCAGTTTGCGCAGCGCAGGCTGCCTTCCCCTGTGATTTGCTGCAGGCGCTGTTGATTGTGAGCATGTTTGATGGCATGCCACGCATGCGTGCTGCGCTGCCGGCCGTCTGTGTCTAAGCGCCTGTTGTCTTGCAGGTGTGCACAGCAGGCAGCAGCAGCACATTGTGTGCGCAAACAAACGCGCCGCAAGCAGGGGCCTTGAGAGGCAGTTGCCTGCGGTTGTGCTGCGTGCTTCACCACAGCAGATGATACTTGCTTCCTTCAGCTCCTGCAATCAAGACACCAGTTTGCGCAGCGCAGGCTGCCTTCGCCTGTGTTTTGCTGCAGGCGCTGTTGATTGTGAGCATGTTTGCTGGCATACCACGCATGCCTGCTGCGCTGCCGGCCGTCTGCGTCACAACGGCTGTTGTCATGCAGGTGTGCACAGCAGGCAGCAGCAGCATATTGCATGCGCCAACAAACGCGCCGCAAGCAGGGGCCTTGAAAGGCAATTGCCTGCGCTTGCGATGCGTGCTTCACCACGGCAAATGATGCTGCCTTCAGCTCCTGCAATCAAGACACCAGTTTGCGCAGCGCAGGCTGCCTTCGCCTGTGATTTGCTGCAGGCGCTGTTGATTGTGAGCATGTTTGATGGCATGCCACGCATGCTTGCTGCGCTGCCGGCCGTCTGTGTCTAAGCGCCTGTTGTCTTGCAGGTGTGAACAGCAGGCAGCAGCAGCACATTGTGTGCGCAAACAAACGCGCCGCAAGCAGGGGCCTTGAAAGGCAGTTGCCTGCGGTTGCGCTGCGTGCTTCACCACAGCAGATGATACTTGCTTCCTTCAGCTCCTGCAATCAAGACACCAGTTTGCGCAGCGCAGGCTGCCTTCCCCTGTGATTTGCTGCAGGCGCTGTTGATTGTGAGCATGTTTGCTGGCATACCACGCATGCCTGCTGCGCTGCCGGCCGTCTGCGTCACAACGGCTGTTGTCATGCAGGTGTGCACAGCAGGCAGCAGCAGCATATTGTATGCGCCAACAAACGCGCCGCAAGCAGGGGCCTTGAAAGGCAGTTGCCTGCGCTTGCGCTGCGTGCTTCACCACAGCAGATGATACTTGCTTCCTTCAGCTCCTGCAATCAAGACACCAGTTTGCGCAGCGCAAGCTGCCTTCGCCTGTGATTTGCTGCAGGCGCTGTTGATTGTGAGCATGTTTGATGGCATGCCACGCATGCGTGCTGCGCTGCCGGCCGTCTGTGTCTAAGCGCCTGTTGTCTTGCAGGTGTGCACAGCAGGCAGCAGCAGCACATTGTGTGCGCAAACAAACGCGCCGCAAGCAGGGGCCTTGAGAGGCAGTTGCCTGCGCTTGCGCTGCGTGCTTCACCACAGCAGATGATACTTGCTTCCTTCAGCTCCTGCAATCAAGACACCAGTTTGCGCAGCGCAGGCTGCCTTCCCCTGTGATTTGCTGCAGGCGCTGTTGATTGTGAGCATGTTTGTTGGCATGCCACGCATGCGTGCTGCGCTGCCGGCCGTCTGTGTCTAAGCGCCTGTTGTCTTGCAGGTGTGCACAGCAGGCAGCAGCAGCATATTGCATGCGCCAACAAACGCGCCGCAAGCAGGGGCCTTGAAAGGCAGTTGCCTGCGCTTGCGCTGCGTGCTTCACCACAGCAGATGATACTTGCTTCCTTCAGCTCCTGCAATCAAGACACCAGTTTGCGCAGCGCAAGCTGCCTTCGCCTGTGATTTGCTGCAGGTGCTGTTGATTGTGAGCATGTTTGATGGCATGCCACGCATGCGTGCTGCGCTGCCGGCCGTCTGTGTCTAAGCGCCTGTTGTCTTGCAGGTGTGCACAGCAGGCAGCAGCAGCACATTGTGTGCGCAAACAAACGCGCCGCAAGCAGGGGCCTTGAAAGGCAGTTGCCTGCGCTTGCGCTGCGTGCTTCACCACAGCAGATGATACTTGCCGCCTTCAGCTCCTGCAGTTGAGAGGACACCAGTTTGCGCAGCGCAGGCTGCCTTCGCCTGTGTTTTGCGGCAGGCGCTGTTGATTGTGAGCATGTTTGCTGGCATACCACGCATGCCTGCTGCGCTGCCGGCCGTCTGCGTCACAACGGCTGTTGTCATGCAGGTGTGCACAGCAGGCAGCAGCAGCATATTGTGTGCGCAAACAAACGCGCCGCAAGCAGGGGCCTTGAAAGGCAGTTGCCTGCGGTTGCGCTGCGTGCTTCACCACAGCAGATGATACTTGCTTCCTTCAGCTCCTGCAATCAAGACACCAGTTTGCGCAGCGCAGGCTGCCTTCCCCTGTGATTTGCTGCAGGCGCTGTTGATTGTGAGCATGTTTGATGGCATGCCACGCATGCGTGCTGCGCTGCCGGCCGTCTGTGTCTAAGCGCCTGTTGTCTTGCAGGTGTGCACAGCAGGCAGCAGCAGCACATTGTGTGCGCAAACAAACGCGCCGCAAGCAGGGGCCTTGAGAGGCAGTTGCCTGCGGTTGTGCTGCGTGCTTCACCACAGCAGATGATACTTGCTTCCTTCAGCTCCTGCAATCAAGACACCAGTTTGCGCAGCGCAGGCTGCCTTCGCCTGTGTTTTGCTGCAGGCGCTGTTGATTGTGAGCATGTTTGCTGGCATACCACGCATGCCTGCTGCGCTGCCGGCCGTCTGCGTCACAACGGCTGTTGTCATGCAGGTGTGCACAGCAGGCAGCAGCAGCATATTGCATGCGCCAACAAACGCGCCGCAAGCAGGGGCCTTGAAAGGCAATTGCCTGCGCTTGCGATGCGTGCTTCACCACGGCAAATGATGCTGCCTTCAGCTCCTGCAATCAAGACACCAGTTTGCGCAGCGCAGGCTGCCTTCGCCTGTGATTTGCTGCAGGCGCTGTTGATTGTGAGCATGTTTGATGGCATGCCACGCATGCTTGCTGCGCTGCCGGCCGTCTGTGTCTAAGCGCCTGTTGTCTTGCAGGTGTGAACAGCAGGCAGCAGCAGCACATTGTGTGCGCAAACAAACGCGCCGCAAGCAGGGGCCTTGAAAGGCAGTTGCCTGCGGTTGCGCTGCGTGCTTCACCACAGCAGATGATACTTGCTTCCTTCAGCTCCTGCAATCAAGACACCAGTTTGCGCAGCGCAGGCTGCCTTCCCCTGTGATTTGCTGCAGGCGCTGTTGATTGTGAGCATGTTTGCTGGCATACCACGCATGCCTGCTGCGCTGCCGGCCGTCTGCGTCACAACGGCTGTTGTCATGCAGGTGTGCACAGCAGGCAGCAGCAGCATATTGTATGCGCCAACAAACGCGCCGCAAGCAGGGGCCTTGAAAGGCAGTTGCCTGCGCTTGCGCTGCGTGCTTCACCACAGCAGATGATACTTGCTTCCTTCAGCTCCTGCAATCAAGACACCAGTTTGCGCAGCGCAAGCTGCCTTCGCCTGTGATTTGCTGCAGGCGCTGTTGATTGTGAGCATGTTTGATGGCATGCCACGCATGCGTGCTGCGCTGCCGGCCGTCTGTGTCTAAGCGCCTGTTGTCTTGCAGGTGTGCACAGCAGGCAGCAGCAGCACATTGTGTGCGCAAACAAACGCGCCGCAAGCAGGGGCCTTGAGAGGCAGTTGCCTGCGCTTGCGCTGCGTGCTTCACCACAGCAGATGATACTTGCTTCCTTCAGCTCCTGCAATCAAGACACCAGTTTGCGCAGCGCAGGCTGCCTTCCCCTGTGATTTGCTGCAGGCGCTGTTGATTGTGAGCATGTTTGTTGGCATGCCACGCATGCGTGCTGCGCTGCCGGCCGTCTGTGTCTAAGCGCCTGTTGTCTTGCAGGTGTGCACAGCAGGCAGCAGCAGCATATTGCATGCGCCAACAAACGCGCCGCAAGCAGGGGCCTTGAAAGGCAGTTGCCTGCGCTTGCGCTGCGTGCTTCACCACAGCAGATGATACTTGCTTCCTTCAGCTCCTGCAATCAAGACACCAGTTTGCGCAGCGCAAGCTGCCTTCGCCTGTGATTTGCTGCAGGTGCTGTTGATTGTGAGCATGTTTGATGGCATGCCACGCATGCGTGCTGCGCTGCCGGCCGTCTGTGTCTAAGCGCCTGTTGTCTTGCAGGTGTGCACAGCAGGCAGCAGCAGCACATTGTGTGCGCAAACAAACGCGCCGCAAGCAGGGGCCTTGAAAGGCAGTTGCCTGCGCTTGCGCTGCGTGCTTCACCACAGCAGATGATACTTGCCGCCTTCAGCTCCTGCAGTTGAGAGGACACCAGTTTGCGCAGCGCAGGCTGCCTTCGCCTGTGTTTTGCGGCAGGCGCTGTTGATTGTGAGCATGTTTGCTGGCATACCACGCATGCCTGCTGCGCTGCCGGCCGTCTGCGTCACAACGGCTGTTGTCATGCAGGTGTGCACAGCAGGCAGCAGCAGCATATTGTATGCGCCAACAAACGCGCCGCAAGCAGGGGCCTTGAAAGGCAATTGCCTGCGCTTGCGCTGCGTGCTTCACCACAGCAAATGATGCTGCCTTCAGCTCCTGCAGTCGGGACACCAGTTTGCGCAGCGCAGGCTGCCTTCGCCTGTGATTTGCTGCAGGCGCTGTTGATTGTGAGCATGTTTGATGGCATGCCACGCATGCGTGCTGCGCTGCCGGCCGTCTGTGTCTAAGCGCCTGTTGTCTTGCAGGTGTGTACAGCAGGCAGCAGCAGCACATTGTGTGCGCAAACAAACGCGCCGCAAGCAGGGGCCTTGAAAGGCAGTTGCCTGCGGTTGCGCTGCGTGCTTCACCACAGCAGATGATACTTGCTTCCTTCAGCTCCTGCAATCAAGACACCAGTTTGCGCAGCGCAGGCTGCCTTCCCCTGTGATTTGCTGCAGGCGCTGTTGATTGTGAGCATGTTTGATGGCATGCCACGCATGCGTGCTGCGCTGCCGGCCGTCTGTGTCTAAGCGCCTGTTGTCTTGCAGGTGTGCACAGCAGGCAGCAGCAGCACATTGTGTGCGCAAACAACCGCGCCGCAAGCAGGGGCCTTGAGAGGCAGTTGCCTGCGGTTGTGCTGCGTGCTTCACCACAGCAGATGATACTTGCTTCCTTCAGCTCCTGCAATCTAGACACCAGTTTGCGCAGCGCAGGCTGCCTTCGCCTGTGTTTTGCTGCAGGCGCTGTTGATTGTGAGCATGTTTGCTGGCATACCACGCATGCCTGCTGCGCTGCCGGCCGTCTGCGTCACAACGGCTGTTGTCATGCAGGTGTGCACAGCAGGCAGCAGCAGCATATTGCATGCGCCAACAAACGCGCCGCAAGCAGGGGCCTTGAAAGGCAATTGCCTGCGCTTGCGATGCGTGCTTCACCACGGCAAATGATGCTGCCTTCAGCTCCTGCAATCAAGACACCAGTTTGCGCAGCGCAGGCTGCCTTCGCCTGTGATTTGCTGCAGGCGCTGTTGATTGTGAGCATGTTTGATGGCATGCCACGCACGCTTGCTGCGCTGCCGGCCGTCTGTGTCTAAGCGCCTGTTGTCTTGCAGGTGTGTACAGCAGGCAGCAGCAGCACATTCTGTGCGCAAACAAACGCGCCGCAAGCAGGGGCCTTGAGAGGCAGTTGCCTGCGCTTGCGCTGCGTGCTTCACCACAGCAGATGATACTTGCTTCCTTCAGCTCCTGCAATCAAGACACCAGTTTGCGCAGCGCAGGCTGCCTTCCCCTGTGATTTGCTGCAGGCGCTGTTGATTGTGAGCATGTTTGCTGGCATGCCACGCATGCGTGCTGCGCTGCCGGCCGTCTGTGTCTAAGCGCCTGTTGTCTTGCAGGTGTGCACAGCAGGCAGCAGCAGCATATTGCATGCGCCAACAAACGCGCCGCAAGCAGGGGCCTTGAAAGGCAGTTGCCTGCGCTTGCGCTGCGTGCTTCACCACAGCAGATGATACTTGCTTCCTTCAGCTCCTGCAATCAAGACACCAGTTTGCGCAGCGCAAGCTGCCTTCGCCTGTGATTTGCTGCAGGTGCTGTTGATTGTGAGCATGTTTGATGGCATGCCACGCATGCGTGCTGCGCTGCCGGCCGTCTGTGTCTAAGCGCCTGTTGTCTTGCAGGTGTGCACAGCAGGCAGCAGCAGCACATTGTGTGCGCAAACAAACGCGCCGCAAGCAGGGGCCTTGAAAGGCAGTTGCCTGCGCTTGCGCTGCGTGCTTCACCACAGCAGATGATACTTGCCGCCTTCAGCTCCTGCAGTTGAGAGGACACCAGTTTGCGCAGCGCAGGCTGCCTTCGCCTGTGTTTTGCGGCAGGCGCTGTTGATTGTGAGCATGTTTGCTGGCATACCACGCATGCCTGCTGCGCTGCCGGCCGTCTGCGTCACAACGGCTGTTGTCATGCAGGTGTGCACAGCAGGCAGCAGCAGCATATTGTATGCGCCAACAAACGCGCCGCAAGCAGGGGCCTTGAAAGGCAATTGCCTGCGCTTGCGCTGCGTGCTTCACCACGGCAAATGATGCTGCCTTCAGCTCCTGCAGTCGGGACACCAGTTTGCGCAGCGCAAGCTGCCTTCGCCTGTGATTTGCTGCAGGCGCTGTTGATTGTGAGCATGTTTGATGGCATGCCACGCATGCGTGCTGCGCTGCCGGCCGTCTGTGTCTAAGCGCCTGTTGTTTTGCAGGTGTGTACAGCAGGCAGCAGCAGCACATTGTGTGCGCCAACAAACGCGCCGCAAGCAGGGGCCTTGAAAGGCAGTTGCCTGCGGTTGCGCTGCGTGCTTCACCACAGCAGATGATACTTGCTTCCTTCAGCTCCTGCAATCAAGACACCAGTTTGCGCAGCGCAGGCTGCCTTCCCCTGTGATTTGCTGCAGGCGCTGTTGATTGTGAGCATGTTTGATGGCATGCCACGCATGCGTGCTGCGCTGCCGGCCGTCTGTGTCTAAGCGCCTGTTGTCTTGCAGCTGTGCACAGCAGGCAGCAGCAGCACATTGTGTGCGCAAACAAACGCGCCGCAAGCAGGGGCCTTGAGAGGCAGTTGCCTGCGGTTGTGCTGCGTGCTTCACCACAGCAGATGATACTTGCTTCCTTCAGCTCCTGCAATCAAGACACCAGTTTGCGCAGCGCAGGCTGCCTTCGCCTGTGATTTGCTGCAGGCGCTGTTGATTGTGAGCATGTTTGCTGGCATACCACGCATGCCTGCTGCGCTGCCGGCCGTCTGCGTCACAACGGCTGTTGTCATGCAGGTGTGCACAGCAGGCAGCAGCAGCATATTGTATGCGCCAACAAACGCGCCGCAAGCAGGGGCCTTGAGAGGCAGTTGCCTGCGCTTGCGCTGCGTGCTTCACCACAGCAGATGATACTTGCTTCCTTCAGCTCCTGCAATCAAGACACCAGTTTGCGCAGCGCAGGCTGCCTTCGCCTGTGATTTGCTGCAGGCGCTGTTGATTGTGAGCATGTTTGCTGGCATACCACGCATGCCTGCTGCGCTGCCGGCCGTCTGCGTCACAACGGCTGTTGTCATGCAGGTGTGCACAGCAGGCAGCAGCAGCATATTGTATGCGCCAACAAACGCGCCGCAAGCAGGGGCCTTGAAAGGCAATTGCCTGCGCTTGCGCTGCGTGCTTCACCACGGCAAATGATGCTGCCTTCAGCTCCTGCAGTCGGGACACCAGTTTGCGCAGCGCAAGCTGCCTTCGCCTGTGATTTGCTGCAGGTGCTGTTGATTGTGAGCATGTTTGATGGCATGCCACGCATGCGTGCTGCGCTGCCGGCCGTCTGTGTCTAAACGCCTGTTGTCTTGCAGGTGTGTACAGCAGGCAGCAGCAGCACATTGTGTGCGCAAACAAACGCGCCGCAAGCAGGGGCCTTGAGAGGCAGTTGCCTGCGCTTGCGCTGCGTGCTTCACCACAGCAGATGATACTTGCTTCCTTCAGCTCCTGCAATCAAGACACCAGTTTGCGCAGCGCAGGCTGCCTTCGCCTGTGATTTGCTGCAGGCGCTGTTGATTGTGAGCATGTTTGCTGGCATACCACGCATGCCTGCTGCGCTGCCGGCCGTCTGCGTCACAACGGCTGTTGTCATGCAGGTGTGCACAGCAGGCAGCAGCAGCATATTGCATGCGCCAACAAACGCGCCGCAAGCAGGGGCCTTGAAAGGCAATTGCCTGCGCTTGCGATGCGTGCTTCACCACGGCAAATGATGCTGCCTTCAGCTCCTGCAGTCGGGACACCAGTTTGCGCAGCGCAAGCTGCCTTCGCCTGTGATTTGCTGCAGGCGCTGTTGATTGTGAGCATGTTTGATGGCATGCCACGCATGCTTGCTGCGCTGCCGGCCGTCTGTGTCTAAGCGCCTGTTGTCTTGCAGGTGTGTACAGCAGGCAGCAGCAGCACATTGTGTGCGCAAACAAACGCGCCGCAAGCAGGGGCCTTGAGAGGCAGTTGCCTGCGCTTGCGCTGCGTGCTTCACCACAGCAGATGATACTTGCTTCCTTCAGCTCCTGCAATCAAGACACCAGTTTGCGCAGCGCAGGCTGCCTTCCCCTGTGATTTGCTGCAGGCGCTGTTGATTGTGAGCATGTTTGCTGGCATACCACGCATGCCTGCTGCGCTGCCGGCCGTCTGCGTCACAACGGCTGTTGTCATGCAGGTGTGCACAGCAGGCAGCAGCAGCATATTGTATGCGCCAACAAACGCGCCGCAAGCAGGGGCCTTGAAAGGCAATTGCCTGCGCTTGCGCTGCGTGCTTCACCACGGCAAATGATGCTGCCTTCAGCTCCTGCAGTCGGGACACCAGTTTGCGCAGCGCAAGCTGCCTTCGCCTGTGATTTGCTGCAGGCGCTGTTGATTGTGAGCATGTTTGATGGCATGCCACGCATGCTTGCTGCGCTGCCGGCCGTCTGTGTCTAAGCGCCTGTTGTCTTGCAGGTGTGTACAGCAGGGTTTCATGAAAGCATGCAAAACCGTCGGATGCACGGCACAAGCACAAGCACAAGCACAAGCACAGGCATGCTGCAGGGGTTGGGGCTGCCGCAGCTGCTGCCAGCATCATGATGCAGGGTGATCAACCACCAAGCAGCAAGTCTTGATGACATATGAACATAACCATACGGCACATTCTGTCATATCAACTGCTCTATCCACTACTGCTGCAACAAGCAGGACACCGGAACCGGACCCTCACTGTCGCCTGCAGCTGCAGCGTCCACGTCCATGTCCTGCGGAGCGCTGCGAGGTGCGGGATCGACCAGGGGGCATTTTTCAGGGCCATGGTAAAGGTTGAACTGCGTTTTCTGCCGCGGGTCTGGCCGCTGGCACCTTCTACAATTTCTCGTCAACTCCTTGCCGTTTGTGTCAAAGACGACGACAGCTTCGTCAAACTCGGTGCCTTTGGCGCCTTTCGCAATCATATGAACGTCACGGAATACACATAGCTGGCGTGTGAGAGCTGAGCCAGAGAACCAGAGGGAAGGCCGGCAGCTGATAGAGTGGGTGCTTGCGCACTCGAAAGCAACATTGATGCGGTATCAAAACTAAATTATATGCAGGTGGGCTTAGGATGTGTGTGGCCTCCTGATGGATGCTGCAAGGGCAGTGTAACTAGTTACTGACAGTCATTGGGGGTCTCTTGACAGGCCCACTTCATGTCTGCCTCATGCTGACATCAATCCACCATGCAATCATTGGCTTATGCACATATGTTGCACCGAGCACTTGCAAAAGCGGTTTGCATGGCTTCCACATCATGTGTGAGTTGCTGTGTCTGGAGGCATCCTGAAGCTGCAGCTCCGCTCATGTTCCCCCTGAAAAACTAAATGTAAGATGGTATGAATATATATTTTTGCAGTGAGAGGGGGGCTAATGGCTTCCTTGCATTGTTCCACAAGCCAGGGCAAGTACCATCCACAGCATGGTCCTGTGGATGCTGGATGGGGTGCTTGTGGATGAGTTGAGGACATTCTGTGGATGCTTTTTGCCATAGTGCTACGTACACTCGTGTAGGAAATTCGCCTTGAGCTAGAGGGTGCACTGCCTGCGAGTCCGCTTTTACAGCCTTCTATGGTTTTTTTCGGTAAAAATACTTTTTTGAACCCTACACTGTGCTGTGTCGGTGCTTGCTGGCAACGTTCTCGAACTGAGGCCTTTTATTAAGGAGCTCCGTGCCTGCTATTAGCTCGAGTACCCACTACCTCTGCGCCCCCTGGTTGAGGCTTTCGTCGTTCAAACTTACATTTAGATTTTTTTGAGGCATTGTCTGAGATATCATTACGTGCTCGCGACATCAGTAAACTCAGCCCTCCTGCGAGGCTGGTCACCAGCCAGTGCACCAGCCAGTGGCTCCGTGCTCAGCAAGCTGCAGGAGGATCAGTGATCAGCTATCTCAGATAAGTCGCTTGGCAGCTGGCGATGATCGGTGGTAGCTCTATTTTGCCATACCTCCCGAACAAGCGAGTTCCTCTCCCACTGGGATGATGGTCTCACAAAAGCAGCAGATGCAGGACCGTCCTGCATCTGCTGCTTTCGTGAGAACATGGGAGAGGAAATCGTTCGTTTGTTGTGCAGTAGTGACTACTGCTGCCCAAAGGCTGACAAGGCAGCCGCTTGAATGTTGCTGCGGCTTGTGCTAGCACTCACGCACCTGCAAGACATGTCTTGCACTGTACAGTGCAGCAACAGCTGCTAATCTGCTGCCAGGTCGATGATAGAACACCTGCTGCTTACTTTACTAAAGTCATCATCATCGTGTTACCATTTAAGCCATAGCAACTAAAGTAATGTAGTACATTGGCTGTTCTTGGCTCCTAGCACACGCTTAGTGCATTGCGCTGCTGGTGTACCTGCTGGCACTGCTCAGCCGAGTTGATGCAGCGCTCACAGCTGAACTCAGCCGCTGCTTGCCACCCGAAGCACCCCTCGCACCCGCAGCACCACTGCCACCACTGGCTGCCCTGCTGCTGCCTCTGCTGCCGGTCTTTGCAATGTCAGCACTGCCGCCGCCGCTGCTGCTGCTGCCGTTGATGCTTGCTAGATACAGACCCAGCTGCACCAAATCCACATAGCCAAGGCCATCGCTGTTGATGGCAATAAACCTGCTCAGGAACTTGTCGAAGCTGCCATCACCAGCCTGCACCCAGCAGCAACAGCAGCAAGCGTTGTGGCGTCAGTCAAGCAGCGCAGATCACAGCAACAACTGTACCTGCACGGTGCTGTCACATTGCCGGCTCCACTATCCGGTGTGTGGGCTGCTAAGGGGCATACCCACTCCTGCTGACCTGTCGGACAACGCCCACCGCACCCACCTTGATGCGTGGCGGCATCTTCAAGTGGTCAGCCAGCTGCCGGTCCCGCCTGAAGGCCAGCAGCATGTCTCGCCTGCTGACCACGCCATCCCCATTGACGTCCAGTGCAGTCAGCAGCTTGCGCAGCCGGCCCAGGCTGGCCTCTGAGGCCTCACCCTCTGGCAGCGCTGCTGGGGGCACTGGGACTGCCACAAGGTGCTGCACCTGCAGCAGGGCGCACCGCAATTTAGAACAGAAGTGTTTGTTTCGACTGGTTGCAAGCTACTTGACGTTCAGTTCAAATGTGAACTGCCACAAGGTGCTGCACCTGCAGCAGGACATGCCAGGGCAGGCAAGGGCAGGCAAGATGCCAGGGAGTGAGATCGCTAACAAGCAGCTGGCGCAAAGAGCTTGGAAAGTGTGGGTCTCGGCAAAGGGCTGGTGTCATGCCCTCAATGTGGAAGCTGTGTCTGTGAGGGAGGAATGTCTGGTTTGATGAACAGCAAGATATGGTATCAGGCAGCAGCCTCACCTGCGGCACCACTTGAAGGCTGACAATCGGCATCCAGCTGCTGTTGCCTTGCTGAACACCCGCCCCTGCACTGCGTGCCGCCACATAGCATATCTCACGCCTGGGCAGCACCACTGTCCCTCGGAACAGCCCTGGCTGCACCCTACCCTCCCTGCTGCTGTTGCTGCTGCGGCCTTGCTCAGCTGTTGGTTCTCCCTGCATTTCAGCTGGGTCACGCGCTGCATCTCCAAGCACAGCTGCAGCAGTGCCAGCAGCGGGTGCTAGCTCCTGCCACCCCAGCTCCTCGCACCCAACAGCCACAGCAGCAGCGCCAGGCACAACAACCTCAAACAGCTCTGCCCGGTCAGCCTCCAGCACCTGGCCAGGCCAGGGGCTCCACAGCTGGAAGTCCCCAAAAGCTGCAAAGCCTCTCTGCGGCTGTGGCAGGCTAGCTGCTGGGGTGGCTGGGTCTACACAGATGCCATCTGCTGGGTCGTGTGGCTGCACAGGGGGCACCACTACCTGCAGCAACACATGACAGCAGAGCAGCAAAGAATCAAGCAGTCGCCGCAGGGTGTGTATCAGTGGGCTTACGCAACATTGGCAGTTGGTCCTGTGTCAGGTACAAGCATGAGCCGTGCCCTGTAATGCTGCCGAAACAAAGAGTGACTCAGCACACACTGCGCAAGGCGCTGCGGCAGCAGCCTCCTCACCTTGACGCGCATGACGTCCTCCCGCTGCCAGTATGTCAGCTGCAGCGGCTTCTGCAGCCCAGCCACTGACAGCTGCAGCCAGCCGGGCGTCTTCTGCACCAGCTCCACCTGCACAATGCAGCAACCACGATGAACAGCGATGACGTAATGATTGGGCCAAGTTGACGCAAGTAGCATGCTAATGACAACTTACTGCTGTGCGCGTTATAACTTATATTTTTGAAGAAGAAACTCACATGTACAAAGTAAGTGCCTGGTGCAGGCAGGGCTACCCACAGCTCCTGCAGCGCCACCTGCCGCTGCTGGTGGCCCACAGCAACACGCTGTGACCCATCCTGGGGCCCAACATGCTGCTGATAGACCAAACACTGCTGCTGCTGCTGCTGCTGCTGCTGCTGCTGCTGCTGCTGCTGCTGCTGGCACTGCTGCTGCTGCTGGTTGTTGGGCAGGTATTGCTCTGCCTGGGCCTGGGCCTGCTTGATCTGCTGCTGCTGCTGCTGCTGTGAAAGCTGCCTGATGGTGCAGCGCCCGCTCCTGCTGCTGCCTCTGCTGCTGCAGCTGCTGCTGCTGCTGGGCTTGTCTTGCCAGCTGGCGAGCATCTGCTTCTTATTGTCCAGCAGCTTTACGCACAGGTACTGCTGCTCACTGCATGGCCCGGCCAAGGGTATCTTTAGTGACGGCAGCACCTGCCCTTCCCTGCTCGCACAAATTACAATACACCAAGCACCAACACAATCAGCACCTTTTGGCAAGCACAAGGCATGCCAGCTACTCCCTGCCAACGGCAGATGCAGGTCTGTGAGCATGATGTATGTGCACAGCCGACATATGCCTCGTGCTCGGAGCAGTTGCATGCATTTGCCGTGTGCAACTCCAGCACGCGGCGCACCTCCCTGCCGGCAGCACATTGCAGGCCCTCAGCTGCCCTCCATCCACCAGCCGCCCTCCAGCAGCACACAGCGCCAGTGACACCTCTAACAGCGCCCACCATGCCTCCAGGCTGACTGAATGCACGTATATCTGCACAGACCACACCTGCCTCTCGCACGTATGCATATGCATACAACCGAACTGGATCATAGCTACAAGCTCTGCGTGAACTACCGCGCATGTCTGCTCACCTCACTGCTGGCAGCACATTGCAGGCCCTCAGCTGCCCTCCATCCACCGGCCGCCCTCCAGCAGCACACAGCGCCAGTGACACCTCTGGCAGCGCCCACCACGCCTCCAAACTGATCGGGTCAGGCAGCAGCTGCCAGTACGCCTCAAAGGGCAGGTGGCTGTGGATGAAGGCCTCAGGGGGGAGGTAGAAGGGCAGCTGGCCTTGCCTGCAGTGACAAGTGTAGCAGATGTCAGTTGCAAGCTATGTATGAGGTGCTGTGTCACAGCGTGGTGTCATTGCCCGACAGACGCATGCCAGGCCAGCTGTTGCTTGTGCATACAGCTGCTGCTCATGGTCTGTGGTGTCTGCGACAGCTCATACCAGCATCGCCAGCACAAGAGCAGCATTGTCACCACAGAGTGATGGTATAAAAAGTGCACACTCATCAAGCACATAACTTCCACAGATCATCTGACCATGCGCCTGCACCAGTACGTGGGCCTCAGCCTGCTGTGGACTCACTTGAGGATGGCATACACAGGGTCCAGCAGCCGCCACCTGCCGTTGACCTGCACACCACCACACAGGAACGATTTCCAACGTGATGTTTGAATATTTGGTTTGAAAATGCATATTGAGTTGATCATAACCAATACAAACATTACATGCAGCCGGGATAGGTATTTCATATGATGGTATGCCGTACCATGCGGTGTGTGTACGCGCTGGCCGCACCTTGACAGCCACCCAGCTGTGGTTGTGTGCCGCCAGCCGCTCCCCTGGCTGCACGCTGCCGGCACCTCCCGCCTTCCAGTAGCCGCTGAGCTGCACAGCCTCCATGTGGCAGGCCAGCACCAGCTGCACCAGCAGCTGAGACACGCACTCCGCCAGCGTGCCGCTGTGACCCGGCAGCAGCGCCTGCAGCGTAGCAAGGGTGGACAAAGTTAGTGGCGCACAACTGCCAAGCTAGTTGCACCAGCAGCTGGGACACGCATTTGGCCAGCGTGCCACTGTGACCCGGCAGCAGCGCCTGCAGGGCAGCAAGTGCGGGGTAAGTTAGTGGCGGCACACAACTGCCAAGCTAGCTGCACCAGCAGCTGAGACACTCACTCCGCTAGTGTGCCACTGTGACCCGGCAGCAGCGCCTGCAGGGCAGCAAGGGTGGACATATTTAGCGGCACACAACCGCCAAGCTAGCTGCACCAGCAGCTGAGACACGCACTCTGCCAGCGTGCTGCTGTGACCCGGCAGCAGCGCCTGCAGGACAGCAACGGTGGACAGAGTTAGTGTCACACAACTGCCAAGCTAGCTGCACCAACAGCTGAGAGACGCACTCCTCCAGCGTGCCGCTGTGGCCTGGCAGCAGCGCCTGCAGCACCACACAATGTGGGGAAATCAGTGGCGGCGCACAACCGCCAAACCAGCAGCATCAAGGGAACAGATACTAAAAAGCTGTGCACCACGCAGTGCAGTGGCCCCGAAATGTCATGCGCGCTCTGCATGCGAGTTCGACAACTCACTTGATGCAGCAGCTGCTGCTCCTCTTCCTCTCCAAAAAGGTGCAAGCCGACATCCCAAGTGTGCACGTCAGCGCCAGACTCGACGTCACAGCCGCGTGGCAGCTGCACATGCGAGACCACCCAGCTGTAGCAAGCCCGCGCCAGCTGCAGCTGTGCCCAAGGCTCATCCTTGCTGCAGCCAGCAGCCAGGCGAGCAGCCAACGCAGCGACAGCACTTGGCGGTGCTGCATCTGCTGCTGTAGCAGACACCCTGTTGCGGGCACTGCTGCTGCGAGCTGCTGTTGGCGCTGCTGCTGTTGGGGTAACACTTCCCGCCCTGCTGCGTGTTGCAGCTGGCACTGCAGATGCTGAACCAGCTCTGCTACTGCTGCTGCTGCTGCTGCGTGCAACAGCCCCTGCAACACCTGCTGCAACACCTGAACCTGAGCATGCTGCAGCAGAAGCAGCACCAGGGCAAGCCTGCCCAGCTATGCTAGCTGCCAGCAGTGCCACAGATGGTGGTATCGACCTGGCCCAGGCATCGATGGCTTCAAACATTACATCGGCATCCCTGCAAGAGCACTCCTCCTCTGCCCTGGACGGTGTGAGTCCTGCACCACAACAACACGCAGTCAACTACCACTCAGTTCTACAGCACTCCACAAACGCTGCATGGTGACATTACACACTATATACGCAAAGACCTACAGCCTCCAACACCCATGGGCTGCAAGCATATGATGATTCGAGAACATCATCTGCATTTGCGCTACTGTAATATGAACCAGCGTCGACTGCAACATATGTAGACAAGCCCCCTCACCTGCTGCTGTTGGTGGAACAGCACCACCCCCATCGTCCAGCTCCCCAGCAACAAAGTAGTGCTGCCGTATCGCCAGCAGGCCCTCAGCAGCAGCACCAGCCATGTTTGCCGCATCAACCTTCTCCTCAGATGACACAGCCGAGCCATTCAGCAAGCTGACCTGTGGGCAGCAGATGCAGGCGACAACACAGGTTTGTGGGGATGGAGGCAAGGTTGATGGCACGCCGGTGCTAACTGATCCAACATCCTGTGCCGACTCAAAAGGGTTGGCAGCATACCCAGCTTGGCCACTTGCACAAACATACTCACAATATCCTCTGCATGCACTCACTTAAGACTTCGAGCACCTACCTGAGGCAGCAGGTACACCGTGTGCAGCCGCACATTCTGTGCCGCCTCCAGCGGGTTAGCTGCCAGTTCCAGCTCGCCCAGCAGCTGCAGGCCGCAGGCAGGCCGCAGCGCCTCCAGCCGCCGCAGTGCATTGCCACTCACATCCAGCCTGCGCAGGCTGACAAGGCCCTGCAGGTAAAGCACAGCTCAGCATGTGTATTTGCCAGCGTAGCTTGTGCTTGCTGGTCAGAAGCCCACATACACAAGAGCGGCACACCGCAGCAAACGCGCCAAACCCCTGGGCTCCCACCTGCACGCCTTCACAGCTGCTGAGGTGGTTGTGTGCCGCCAGCAGCACCTCCAGCCCTGACAGTGCTGCCAGCGGGGCCAGGCTGGTGAGGCGGTTGCCGTCCAGTGCCAGCTCGCGCAGGCTGGTCAGCCCTGCAGGTTGAGCAGCAGCAGCAGCAGCAGCAGCAGCAGCAGCAGCAGCAGCAGCAGCAGCAGCAACCTACAGTTGGAAAGGAGGGGTGTTGGCTGGTGAGGTGGTTGCCTCCAATGCCAGCTCGTGCAGGCTGGTCAGCGCTGCAGGTTGAGCAGCAGCAGCAGCAAGCTACAGTTTGTAAGAAAGGGCATTGGCTGTTGAGGCGGTTGCCATCCAGCGCCAGCTCGCGCAGGCTGGTCAGCCCTGCAGGTGCAGCAGCAGCAGCAGCAGCAGCAGCAGCAGCAGCAGCAGCAGCAGCAGCAAGCTACAGTTTGTAAGAAAGGGCGCTGGCTAGTGAGGCGGCTGCCTCCAGTGCCAGCTCGCGCACGCTGGTCAGCCCTGCAGGTCGACGAGCAGCAGCAGCAGCAGCAGCAGCAGCAGCAGCAGCAGCAAGCTACAGTTTGTAAGAGAGGGTCGTAGTTGGTGAGGCGGTTGCCTCCAGTGCCAGCTCGAGCAGGCTGGTCAGCCCTGCAGGTCGACAAGCAGCAGCAGCAACAGCAGAAAGCTACAGTTCATCAGGAAAGGGGTGTGGGCTGGTGAGGCGGGGTTGCCTCCAGTGCCAGCTCACGCAGGCTGGCCAGCCCTGCAGGTTGAGCAGCAGCGGCAGCAAACTACAGGTTGTAAGAAAGGGCATTGGCTGGTGTGGTGGTTGCCGTTCAGCGCCAGCTCGTGCAGGCTGGTCAGCCCTGCTGGCGCATTTGACGCAGCAGCATTGTCATTAACAGCAGAGAACAAGATAGCTGCGGAGCTGCTTGCGGTGCAAACGTTTGACTGCCGCAGGCTTGGTACCCAGGATCAGTTTCTGCACATGGGACAGGCGCGCAGCTCACTGCACATGCTTGCTTGCAGGAAAGACCATCGTTTGGCAGTTTGAAGTCCATTATGCAGGAAGTGCAGCTGTCAGTGATGCAACGATGCAGTTGCTGCTACAGCTCCATATGTGGCTACGCTACTGCGTACAGCTGTGCGCTGCACCCCTGCCGCACCTTCTAAGCCCTGACAGCTGCTGAGCTTGTTGCCAGACAGGCTCAGGTGCTGCAGGCAATGCAGCTGGCGCAGCCCGCTGCCAATGTGCTCTATCTGGTTGCCATCCAGCACTAGCCTGCTGAGGCGCCTGAATTCACTCAAGTCACGGATGTAGCGTATCTGGTTGTAAGACAGGTCGGCAGAGCGCAGGTTGCTGCTGCTGTTGCTGCCACTGTCACTGCTGCTGGTGCTGATTTCCAAGACCTGCAAGGGGTTGCGGCAGTTGCAGTGAATTGATCAGTACGAGTCCCTGCCAGCCAGCTACTATTTCTGCTTTTTGTCAGCGTTGGCTTGGCTGATCACCCCATGCTGATGGCATGTCACCTGTGTCAGCTGATTGCGCGATGCGTCCAGCACTGTCAGCTGCTGCAGCGCTCCCAGGCCCTGCAAGGTTGTGAGGCAGTTGTTGCCCAGATTCACATGCTGCAGATGGCTGCAGTGTGTGATGGCAGCTGGGTTGCTGAGTGTTGTGCCTGTGATGTCCAGCCTGACAAAAGCTGGGTGGGTTCCTGCAGCTGTCTTGCTGAGCTGTGACAGGCCTTGAGCCACCTGCAGTACAGCAATTGATCAAGCAGTGATGCTCTGTTGCATGGCAATGGCCTCTTGCAGGAAAAGCCTCAGAGGACTTTTGACAGTATGTTGACAGTATGTCATGCCCATCTTGCAAGAAGCTGCTGAGTATGTGGTAGCTGTAGTTGTGGTGCCTGACGCTGTTGGAAATGGTTGGTTAGCATCATGTATGTTGCTGCCACTGATGCTTCCATGCTCCTAAAACAAGACAATTGCTTACAAAGTGTTCTAGTGAAACACCGAGCTTGCTTCACATTGCATAACAGCATCTTGCACATAAGCCACAGCTGCTCCAGACAGCGGCACGTGTGCTGCAAAGATAAGTGTGCTGGCGCACCATGCCATCTTCAAACAGCTGGTAGCACTCAGCGCTGCCGCCATCAGCCACTTGTGTACCAATCAAATAGTTTTCCTCATCCTCACTGCAACTGTCATCTGCTGCGCAGCTCCCGTGTGCCTTTTCTTGTTGCATGCTCCATGTGCATGCTGACTTGCTGCTTGCACTGCGTGGCACAGGGCTGCAGCATGCAGATTGTTGCTGCTCCTGTCCGCTGCACGAAACGTGAGCAGCACTGGTGATTACGCTCATAGCAGAAGATTTACGGTCAGAGCAAAGATAGGTTCCATCCTGCTGCACAGCAGCACACGTGTACTGCACCCTATCCCGTCACACGTCAAACAAATATACATTTCGTTGGCATGAAAAATGTTTTGTTACGCGTTTTCTTCACGTAGACGAAGCAGCAGCACTGCTGAGCAGGGTTGGTACAGTAGGGTTTCTCTTGGTACATCTGTACAGCCTGAGAACGTAGACGCATTCACAAGAGATAAACAATCGCCGTCGAGTTTCTACGTGTCGGCATTCAGCTCTGGTGCTAGCAACCTGCCTTGCGACGTGCCTTGTCCAACACTGCTGACGCACACGGATCAATTGCTGCAGTTCCGCACAGTCAAGACCGACAACGCCTCCAATATCTCTCTGAGTCATGATTAGTGAAATCACGCGCAGCTGCAGCCTAGCAGGCATGCAATATGGCGGCCTGGTGGCAGCAACAGCAGCAGCAAGAGCAGTGCTCCCAACCTTGATCTCCCAGTCGTGGTGCATACAGTGGCCTGCTCAGCAGCAGCACAGAGCTTACTCCAGCCAAAGTCGTCAGTGTGAGCAGCAAACCGTGACAGGCAGTGTGCAAGCCTCACTTGGCGAGGATGGGCTGTCAGTGACAGATCTGCCTCCATACATCATTCTGCTGCGGCACGGAGAGGTGGGGGCATTGCTGGGCAAAGCTGTGTGAACTCGTCCATTTGAACCATTGGCTGTGCGAATGCGCAGCAGTCAGAAAATATCTTTGACTGTCTGGGCACAGGCGCATCTTGACAGCAGTGATGAAGCGATGAATCATCCACAGCATAAGCAGTTTGGAATCAATGGCATGCAAGATACTGGCTCATGCAGTTGTTTTGCTAGTCTGCAGAAGGCTGCATTCTGTGATGCTGAGTTTAGAGGGGTTGTCCACAGCATTCAACCAGCAAGTCGATGACAACACGCCACACACGCGCACCAATGTCATCATGCAACTGCCCAGTCAGCCCCGTCATGCATGCAGAACAATCTCTCACTCCCATTCATCAACAGCAACTCCTGTGACCTGTAACCCGAGCTACAGTGCATCCCTGCTCCCCTGCACAAGACCCTTGCACAAAGCTGTACAAGACGTTATCCTGCTCCCCTGCAGGACACGTAACCCCTGCAGGACAAGTAACCAACTGCGCTTCCACACCTTCTGTTGCTGTCGTGCGTTGCAGTCAGCAGGCCTTGAGAACCTGCAGGAACTGCTGCAGATTCCTAACCACAGAGTGCCACTCAGCGCCCAAGGCGTGCAGCAGTCCTTTGCAGCAGGCCAGCAAGTGCACCAGCTGCTGCATGATGCACACGACCACCACCAGCAGCAACAGCAGCAGCACAACGGACACGATGCCAGCAGCAGCAGCAGCAGCAGCAGCAGCAGGTCCAGCAAGGTGTTCATGTACACTTCGCCATTCTTGCGCTGCATTCAGACGGCGCAGCATGTTGTGCGGGCGCTGAAAGATGAACAGGTGAGCGTTGTGTGTGCCATGTGCAGCTGTCGCTGCATGCCCTGCTCACCTCACAGCGTGCGGCCTTGCTGTCTGGAAGTCACTTGCAGGAGTTGGCTGCGGAGACCACATCAATAACAGAGGAGACCTGGCAGTTGTTTGGCCTGCCGTCTGCTTGCATGCAAGCGCCTGTCCTGCTGGCTTCTTTGCCTGGCACTACATGCTGCTGTTGCTGTCACTGCTGCTGCTGCTGCTGCTGCTGCTGCTGCTGCTGCTGCTGCTTCAAACGCCGCTTTGTGCACAGCTGGTGGGTTTCAAGAGGAGGTGCAGCTGCGTGAGCAGGACTGGGGCAACTTCCAGGCCCTATTTGCTTCAACCTAATGAGCTGCTGCTGCTGCTGCTGCTGCTGCTGCTGCTGCTGTCGCTTTTACACACAGCTGGTGGGCTTCCAGGAGGAAGTGCAGCTACGGGAGCAGGACTGGGGCAACTTCCAGGCCCCAGGGCAGCAGACGCGCAACTACGAGGAGCGCCTCAAGTATGGCCGCTTCTTCTTCCGCTTTCCTGAAGGGGAGAGCGCCGCAGATGTGTACGACCGCATGACCATGTGAGGAGTTAGTTTGCGACAGCTGGTAGCAGCGTGAGGCTTCAGAGGTTGCTTCCGGCTGTGTGGTGTGCAGGCGCAAACAGCATCCAGTGAGCACTGACTACATACATGTGAGCAGCAGCAGCATGAGGCTGCCAAGGTTTGCTGTTGGGTGGGTGGTGTGGCGCACACTGCAGTGTTTCACACGTGAGGGCTGCGCAGTTGGCTGCAAACTGCTGGCAACTACACGACAGAAGCGACAGATGGCGTTTTTATGCTGCATAGTAGACAATCATGCGGGCAGCGCCAACACCACTCTGCAGCGCAATGCCCTGCTGGTGTCAGTGAAGTCCTTTGCTGCTTATCCGCGTTGTGCACCAGGCCCATGTACTGACAGGCTGTGTCTTATGTGCTATATGCTGTGTGCTGTGTGCTGTGTGCTGTGCAACTCCTGTTGTGTTAGTAAAGTTATTTGCTGCTTCTCCGCGTTGTGCGCCAGGCCCATGTACTGACAGGCTGTGCTGTGTGCTGTGTGCTGTGTGCTGTGTGCTGTGCAGGTTCCAGGACCACTTTGTGCGTGACATTGCCTACAAGAGGTGCGCGCTGAGAGTAGTAACTGCACATGCATATGGAGGTCACCAGTGGCCGCTCTGCCTCTGTACACCTTCTAGCATTGCTGACACGATATCAATAGTGAACAATAGGTATTTGCACGAGCCAGCTTGAGAGCTGTGACTGGGTGCCTAGAAGCAGACGGCTGCAAGAGCGTATCCAAGCCACCAGCATGCTTGCCCTGTGCCAGTCTGACTTACTCGGCACCACACGTTTTGGGTGGCTGCTGCAGGTTTGCAGGAGGCACGAGCGTCATGATGGTCACTCATGGGCTGGCGCTGCGGCTGTTCCTGATGCGCTGGCTGCACTGGACTGTGGATGAGTTCCTGCAGGTGAGTTCCTGCAAGCGGTTCTGCAGCTGTGTGGGGCACAATTTACTGCACCGGGTGTAGATGACCTTCTGCACATGTGTTGCTGCAGGAGTTTTGTGGGCCAAATGTGCTGGGATCCTGTTGCCATGGTCCTTTGTCACTGCATGTTTGACACTCCTGCATCCATTGGAGCCATTGCAGGAATTCGTAGGAGTTGACAGTCAAATTTGCAACTCTATCAGCAAGGCAAAAGACGTCATGTAGAGTCAACATGTAGCAATGATGTGCTGAAGCTGTCGGTGTGTTGCTGTCTGCGGGCTGTTTGTCTGGCTTCTCTGCGCAGGTGCACAACCCTCCCACAGCTGCGCCTGTCGTGCTTGTGAGGGAGTGCCCGCAGCTGCCAAACCCGGGCAATCCAGGTGGGCAAAGATACTCATGGCTCTTTCAGAATGCACGCCATGTCACTGTGGCGTGCTGTATTGCTGTTTACGCGTGCAGCACATGCTTCTGTAGCTCATGGCAGCCCAGCTTCTGCTGTATGTTGTTTAGCTTGCCTCCCAACGAGCGCTGATGATGCAACACAGCTGGCAGACGGCCGCATTCGCCAAGCTGTTACAGCGTATCTGCCTCTCTCACTGTGCTGCGCATGCTGTTTGTCTTGTGCTGACGCGTTGTTGATGCGTCTCCTTCTGCTGCTGCTTGCAGGCATCTGTGTCCCAGCCGAAGCCATCAAGGCCTGTTACAGGCTCTCACACAACTCGCTGGCAGTGCTGCGTGGTGTGACTGACGGCATGGGCAGTGGCAAAGGCATCAGCAGTAAGCAGCAGCTGCTGGACTGGCGGCCATACCAGGTGCAGGTGCCGCCACCCCCCAAGATGGACCCTGCTGTTGAGGCGAAGGTGCATGAGCTGATGAACATAGGGTATGGTGTGGAAACCCCTGCGTAGCCTTGCGCTTGGGTTTGTTCATGCTGGAAAGGGCACAGGCTGGGTTGCCTGGTGCTTTTGTGTCGCTGTCCAGGCCTTGTTGTTTGTGAGACGTGTACACAGTAGTCCTGCATCAGCTGATGCACAGTTGGCATCAAGTCTGGGGCAAGCCTTTCACAGCAGCGCAGCATGTTGCTGTGTCAGCATCAGGTCATGGTCCATGACTCGCGGAGCTCATGGCTGCGTGTGGTTCCAGCATTTACATGGCGCTTTGCACCTGTACAACAGCACCGTCAGCTGCTGACTTTTGAATGGCTTGGGTTCAGGTCACGGCTGCGTCTATGCATTGGTCTGACAGGCACCTGAGCCAGGAGGTTGCTGGCTTTTTGAAGTTGGAAGTTGTCGAAGGTAATGGACACAGTTGAAACAGCGTCTTGCTGTCTGTGATCGTCTGTTGATTTAGGAACTCGAGTGCAATTCAATGGAGCAGCTGTGCTCGTTATTGCAAACCTCCGCGGTTGGGCTTGTCCAGCTCCCGGATCCCATTTTCATTCATATTTTAGCCTTGAATGAACACGATCGAGTCTGGGCCCGGCAGGTCTGCAAAGCAGCAAAGGATGCCTTCCCTAACACGACAGCAGTGCCAGTCAGGGCCCCAATTCCCCTTTGGGCTTTCCAGTGGATGTGGCAGCACAGGACGACACCTGACACCATCAACAAAGTCGTGGCAGGCAGAGCAGCAGCTGCAGACCTGACAGCTCTGGCTTGGCTGAGAAGCATCAATGCCCGCAGCAGCACCAGCAGCTCAGATGCAGCACAACTATTTGGACCAGCAGTCTGCGCATCTGCAGCAGGAGCCGGCCACATACCTGTACTGCAATGGCTGAGGTGCGCTGTGCCAGAATTGATTGCACGGGTTCTGCAGAATGCAGTTGTCAACAACCACAGCTCACCACAACCACAGCACAGCATAGCATCACCACAGGTTGGCGCAGTACCTGCACAAGCACCTGTGTTGTGCTGCAAAGCATGCGTGCTACAGGCAACAACACTGTCAAACACAAGCACAGCACGGCAGTGGCTCATGCCTAAGCCCCTGCAGTAACAGCTAGTCTGCTGCTGACCTGCACATGCTGACTTGCTTGCAGGACTCAGCGGCCGCAGTGCCCCTGGGACTTCACAGCATGCACAGCAGCTGCAGGAACACCAGGCAACTTGCAGACGCTGGTCTGGCTGAGGCAGCAGCAGCCACGCTGCCCCTGGGCTGGCACAGAGGTGAGGCAACAGGCCTTGAATCGGCTGCTGCTTAGCATGTGTTGTTTGAGCAGCAGCTCTGTAAGTCAACAGATACAACTTGCACCTGGCTGAGCTTACTGGTGCGCATGCCTGGTACGGCTGCCTCACAAGCAGCAGCGTGTGTGACCAGACACCGGACTGCATGCATGCGCAGTGTAGTCGATTGCAGCTGAGGTTGTTCAGCAGTTTGCCTTTTGAGCCGTGTTGTCGCTTACTGCGCTGCATGCCTTGCTGTGCATGCAGGTGTGGGAGGCAGCAGCAGCATCAGGCTGCTTTGAGACGCTGCGCTGGCTGCAGGTGCAGCGCTGCCCTGGCTTTGACAGCCCCTCCATATGTGTAGCTGCAGCAGGAGCAGGGCAGGTGTGCATGATGAGCCTGTAGGTAGAAGGTAGCCACGCAGCTAACTTCTGTCTCCTGTAGGCCATGCTGCTCAAAAAGGATGCAGCACAGTGCTCTGCCCTGCACAGAGAACTTGCATTCACTTGTCTGTATCTTTATTTCAGCAGCAGCAGAACGGACATCGTGCATTTCAGTATGAGGTGCTGTGTCACTGTCTGTCAGGGGCAGTTGAAGGTTTATGTTGCCATCATCACATGCAGTACCCAGCGAAGTTTGAGCCGGGTCCTGCCTTCCGTTGCCACAGGTGGCAGTGTTGCAATGGCTGCAACAGCAGCGGCCGCCCTGCACATACGACGAGTCAGCAGTAGCAGCAGCAGTTGCCGGCGGCCATATCTCAGTGCTGCAGTGGCTGAGGGAGGTGGAGGGGCCGCACAGCCTGCTGCTGCTGCGGACGAGCAGCGCAGACTGCACAGCAGCTGCAGCTGGGGGCCATTTGCAAGTAAGCCATCTGCAGCAGAGCCTTGAGCACAGCCCAGCATGCATTGTGCATTGCAATAGGCTCTGCGGTGTAAGCTTGCCAACCATGTTGAGGGCATTGCTGTGCCGTAATGCTTGCGCATGTAGTTCTTGCTGCAATTAGCTCTGCTTCGTTGCGGGCTACATATGCAAGCCCTGGACTCCACTGCATCTGAGTACTCATTATATTGCATTATGCTTGCTTGTAATGTCTGACCTGCATGCACGCTGCAACTTTCTATACTGCACAACCTGCAGGTGCTCCACTTCCTGCGTGAGGTGCTCGACCCGCCATGCCCATTCAGCACAGCAACAGCAGTTGCTGCTGCATCCGGGGGCCACCTAGTCATCCTGCAGTACCTAGCCATGCAGCAGCAGCAGCAGCTGCTGCAGCAGCAGCTGCAGCAGCAGCACTGGTGTAGCTGCTGGAGCCCTGCTGTGTGTGCAGCAGCGGCAGCTGGCGGGCATCAGCATGTGCTGCAGTGGCTGAGGGATGAGCTGGACCCTCCTTGCCCTTGGGACCACAGCACTTGCAGGTTGGTGGTGTGGCACCTGTGTGCGGCCTTTTCCTGCTGCCCATGAATTTTGTTGCCTTATTTTAGTTGGTGCAGACATGCTGGGCTAGCACTACACGGTGCTTATGCGCGAGGCTGTGGCAGCCTCTCCTTGCCGCTGCAGCATGAGAGCGTGTGCTGTAAACAGTCGCATCTTTTGCATTGCAGGCCAGTTGACGCCTGCTAAGGTTACATGCAGGGCGGTAACCTTGTGTTGGGCATTACAGCTACGACCCTCCACCCGTACTGCTCCTTCTCATGTTGCAGATCCGCAGCTGCAGCAGGCAACTTGCCACTGCTGCATTGGCTGCAAGCACAGCAGCAGCCCTGCCCGCTGCATGCCAGTGTGGCACTGGCAGCAGCTGAGTCCTGCCACCTGCAAGTCCTGCAGTGGCTGATTGAGGAGGCCGGCTGCCCTTATGATGCAGATGCGCTGTGGCATGTTGCTTTTACCAGAGCGGCGGCTGCAGGCATTGCAGCAGCGGCAGAAAGTGACAGCCAGGCGGCTGAAAGCTGGCGGGAGCTGTACTGCTACATCGAGCGCCTGCGCCAGCAGTAGCTGCACTACCCTGGCACCTCCCTTAGTTTACTAAGGATACACCCTTAGGGGTGCCGGACTGCCCGTGTCACTAAGCCCTGACCTTAGTAGCAAGCCCCTTAGCAGGCCAGACTCACTGCTGTCACCTGGATGCACCTGGTGATGGTGGACCTTGTGTAGGTGAGTACGCAGGTTGTGTAGTTAGGAGCCACACATGATATCTTGTTGCAGGCATTGCAGGCATTGTGGAGGTTATGGTGCCTTGAGGTAGACCAGGTGCAGCAGCAGACGTGTGGCGGTTGCAGCTACTGCTGTTGTGGCGGTTGTGGTGGCAGCTGCAGCGCAGCCTGTGGATGAGTGCCGTGCTGGCCGAGCGCATGCTGCAAGAGCTCGTTGTGCGCAAAATTATACGAGGTAGTCGTAGATGTTGCTGCAAGGAGTTGATGCTGCTTTGTGTGGTGTTGGTTGCAGTGGTCGTCGTTGGCCTGCACTGCTGCCGTCCAGCGCTGCGCAGGCTGCTCTTGCATTGTATCCCTTTTGTGCTTGATTTTGAGTTTTTTCATTTTATGTCAGTAATCATGTGGATCTGGGTGATGAAGCGGAATGCAATTAGCGCCTTCGGATCCACCAACTCACCATTCCATTCCGCACGTACGTGGAACGTCCCAAGGCGTGCCCTTCTCGGTCTCCCATTTAGCTCGCGATATTTGCCACTTTTTGCGTATGATAGTATTATCTCTGATTATTTCTGAAGTGGTCAACATTAGTTAATCGCTGTGCAATGGCGCGATCAAGGTCTTTGGCCGCACCTTGCACCATGCTACTGCTGCTTGTGGCAGGCAGCCTTCTGGCTGCCACACCAGCAGATGCTCGGCTCGACAATGTTGTCACACAGTGGATTAATGCAACCCAATATGCTGTGGCAACAACTGGTGCCCACAACGTCCCATCCTCACGTTGGTATGCACTGACTGCTTTTGCAATCCACAATGCAGTCGTCACAGGTGAGTGCCAACCCCGCTTTAGCTAGGCATGTTTGTTGAAAACTCGAAACTAAAATTCACTGATCATTCAGCAAAGACAAGCATCTTGGCCACTTTCATTGATCTGGTGTTGGTGTGGGTTGAATTGTATTGCAGGTGCTGGCAAGGCGCCTGCTGCTGCTCTGGCAGGTGAGACATGAAGCTTGCGACAAGAGTGGATTGCACTGATGGGGAGCTTGCCATTTGGCATTCAGTCGGCAGCAGTACAGGAGTTCTTGATGTATGAGTTACAAAGATAACGAAGATGCTATGGTGCAATCTGCTCAAACATTGGATGCATGTGGCATGAACCGCATTCCTTTCTCACTGCCCGTCAGAGCCTGACCGTCTTCCCGCACTGTACCCCTTTACTTGCAATTGCAGCCTATGCTGGCCACGGCATCAACTCTGCGCTGTTCCCATGGAACCAACCTGCGCGCTACGACACCCTGATCGCCACGCAGCTCAAGAACGTGTCTGCTGCAGATAGGAAGGCTGCGGCTGACATTGCGCTGCCTGTGGCTGACAAACTGCTCAGGAAAAGGTAAGGGGCAAGGATTGCTTGGTGCATGAGTTTCTGAGCCCTTCTTTGGTAGTTACAGGAAGACCTGCTGCTGCTGCTGCTGCTGCTGCTGCTGCTGCTTGCTGATTGGCTGACAAGCTGCTCAGGAGGAGGTGAGGCAGAGAGGGGTGCTTGGACCACATGTTCATCAACAGTCTTCCACCACCGATTACAGGCGGGCCTGGTGCTGCTGCTGCTGCTGCTGCTGCTGCTCAATGACATACAGCGCAGCTACAAGCGCCTCAGGACACCACTGGTAGCTTGACAAACCTGAAACCAGATCCGCTTCTGCTGCTGCTGCTGCTGCTGCTGCTGCTGCTTGTGTTGCCGCTCTTTTGCCACCTCCTGCACTGCTTTTGCCACACAACGCAACTTCTGCTGTTCCTAGCTCGCATCATCACCTGTACCCTTGCCTGCCTACCTTATGTCCTCCTGCTGCTGCTGCTGCTTCGGCTGCTGCTGCACTGCTGCTGCCGCTGCTGTTTTGTACACCTGCAGTGCTGGTGGCGAGTTCTCCAGGTGGCCAGACTTCAAGCCCGCGCCGGAGGGCACTCCCTTTGCCTACCAGTTTGTGCCCAACCAGACATTTGCCATCTATGCGCAAGCAAAAGATGCCACGCCGTGGCTGCTGACCTATGAGGAGGCTGACCAGATCGCTTATAACAAAGATCCTAACAAAGGCCCTGTCTTTGAGCCCAGCCATGATGACTATCTGGCTACTGTGGACCTGGGGAGGAAGGACAGTTTGAACAGGACCCAGGTAAGAACCCGCTATGTTTCACATTTACGGCTCAAAACAGGGTTCCAACAGGTTTATTTAGGGTTTGTCAATGTACACGGTCAGAAGAGCAGGGCTTTTCACGTGCTATGCATGGTGTGGTGTAGTCACTTCCGGTTTGCATGTGGCTGCTGTCCACAGTGCAGTCAGGGGCGCTGTTGCAGGGTTTTGCCATGTGGGGAGCTGCTGATAATGTGCCTGCTGCCTCCTGTGTGTTATTGGTGCAGGAGCAAACCGACATTGCGTGGTTCTGGTCGCTAGCTGGCAACACTACCTCCACGTCTGGCATCTGGTTGGACATCGGCAGGGAGGTGAGGGCCTGCTGCTGCTGCCGCTGCTGCTGTTTGGCACTCTGGCACAGATAGAGTGGTGACAAACTGATGTACCGCGGCTCAGCTAGGGTGCTTACTGTAATACGTTCATGTGATATGCTGTATTGTATGCTTGTGTGTTGCCCTCTGCTGCAAAGTGGCTAGCAAACTCTGCAACAAAGACCATGCAGGTGATGCGTAGGCGGCCTCACACACTACTGCTGCTGCCTCGCTCACAATGTAAACACGTTCTTGCCCATACTGCAACTGCTGCTGCTGCTGCTGCTGCTGCTGCGTTTCATCTTCTGCAGGTGCTGCCTGATGACTTCTCCATCGAGGACACCGCGCTGTTCTACGCGCGTGCAGCAGCAGTCAACTGGGATGCCCAGCTGGTGGGCTGGCGCATCAAGTACACCACGCTGCACTGGTGAGATAGATAAAAGGATTGGATACAAGGATGTATGCCAGGTGGGCTAGAGCAAAAAGTACAGCACACTGCACTGGTCAGCAGCCGCTCTGCTGCCGTCCTAGCAGCCTAATCTTGGCCGATATGGTTGTGTGTGCCATCGTACTGTGTGGCTACTCCAGCTGTTTTATGCGTATTGATTTGGGATGCCCACCTGGTGGGCTGGCACATCAAGTACACCATGCTGCACGGGCAAGCCACGGCTGTGCTGCCGTCCTAGCAGCACAAATTCGGCTCGGTTGGGTGTGTGGCTGTGTGTAAACCTATTTTGTAACAACTGGAGGTTTTTCATGCTTCTTAAATGGGATGCCCAGCTGGTGGGCTGGCGCATCAAGTACACCACACTGCATTGGTAAGCCACTGCGTTTCTGCATTTGAGCTTTACCAGGCCGCAGTTAGCCGCAGACCATGCACGGACAGAGACTGTGCGGGTGGACTGCGACATGCTGTGTTGATTGTGGAGATCCTGCCAGCCTTTTCCAGCCTATTGTGTGCCTGAAACACAGCAGGGCTTCTGATCACACATCATCACTGCCAACAACCTTGGCTGATGCCATACAGCACCCACGCATGCACATGGCTGCTAGCTTAACAAGCTGCCTGGTTGCATTTGCTGCTGCTGCTGCTGCTGCTGCTGCAGGCGCCCCACCACCGCATTCAGGCAGGGCTTCCCAGGCTTCCAGCCCATCCCCGACTGGAGCCCTCTCATCCGCGTGCCCTCACACCCAGAGTACCCCAGCGGACACACCATCAGCGGTGAGCACACTCTCCTGCACCCTCCTGCTGTGGTGCAGTCGATTTCAAACTTCTGCGCATTGCTCTGTGCGGGTATAGTTGCTTGCTGCATGTGATGGCACTGTATCTGTCGCGTATGGCGAGGCTGAGAGTGCTGCCACCTGTGCATTCCTACCAGGTGCATACAGGGTTGCCCATGGGCCTTCATTGCTTGGCTGGACTGGCGCAGGCCCGCCTGCGGACTCGGCTACGGCTGCTGCTGCTGCTGCTTCTGTGTAACGCAGGGGCCTTGGCCGAGGTGCTGCGCCGGCAGCTGGGCCTGGACGACGTGCCATTCAGCATCACTCGCACACAAACATCTGCTGAATCTGCCGTCACTGCTGCTGCTGCTGCTGAATGCCATGCGCAGGTGGTGCCCTGGCTGAGGTGCTGCGCCGGCAGCTGGGCAGGGACGACGTGCCGTTCAGCATTGCCTCAGACTCCACGCCGTGGCTGGGCAAGCGCAGCTTCAAGAGCTTCAGCCAGGCTGCAGAAGAGGGGTCCATCAGCAGGCTGTACGGCGGCGTGCATTTCCCGGTGAGTTGAACAAGGCAAAAATGTTTCCACAGCTGTGTGCTATATGTTGTTGTAATGTGTTAGCTTGCACCCTGCCTGGGCAAGCGCAGCTTCAGCAAGGCTGCTGAAGAAGGATCTATCAGCAGGCTGTACGGCGGCAGGCACTTCCCGGTGAGTAAAAGACAGGTTATGGGCTCCAGGCTGACCGAAGCTGTGCGTCATGTTGGCTTATGTTACATAGATACCCTGGCTGGGCAAGCGCAGCTTCAAGAGCTTCAGCCAGGCAGCTGAAGAGGGATCCATCAGCAGGCTGTACGGCTGCAGGCACTTCCCGGTGAGGAACAGAGAACCAGACATGCGTTATATGTAATTTTGCTCCATCTAAGTGTGATTGTTTGCAGTTCTGCGTGCCTGGCACGCGGGCTTGCGTCACCCCAGCGCCCAAACCAAGCTGCGCCTTCTGTGCTGTGTGCTCTGTGCTGTTCGTTGATTGACTGCTTTTGCCGGCACTAGCCTCGGCTGGTGACACGCAGTTGATGCAAGTGGCTTCCGCCGTTGCATGCATATAGCAATTGCACTGCTGCTGCTGCTGCTGCTGCTGCTGCTGCTGCTGCTGCAGTCTGCCAACAACGACGGCCTCAAGGTTGGCGAGGTGGTTGCAGCCTGGGTGTGGGACAGGGTGCAGCCAGGCCAGCCTATCAAGCTGCAGAAGCCCAAGCATACCTGGGGCTGGGATAAGGACAGCAAGGATGCCAAGGAAGCTAATCATGGCAAGGATGCTGCTAAGGATGGGAAGGATGGGAAGAGTGGCAAGTCAGCGCCGTCTGCTGCTGGCCAGAAGCCGGCCACAGCTACTAGCCTGAGGAAGCCATGGCTCACCGTTGACCTGGGCAGGAAGTGATGTTGCACAGCAATGCACTGCTGCTGTGAAGTGCGCTGAAATGCTGATGCCTATTGGAGTGCTTGCCGAGGCGGTCAGGTTGCTGACCTCGCTGTTCTGCCACTTATGGTGAGGACAGGCGTGATCTCTGCTCAGCTACAGACATTAACATACACATACGGGTGCTTGGGAAGTCAAGCTCTGCTGAGTGCTGTGAGGAGTCGCTGAACCTGAACAATGCATGATGCTGTACAGCGCTGCATCAACAGTATCCGTACCTCTTCTTGTTCACTGCAAGCACCAGAGACTGAAGCACATTGAGGCCTTCACTTCTGTGATTTTGTGATGTTCAAATGCGGGCACCGATTGCTGCGCCCCTGAGAGCTGCGTGTGAAGGTGTTGGGCTGCGGCGCTGACGGTGTTCTGGTACGTGGCTGTGGCAATTGTGACAGCAACTGAGAGTATGGATGCCAAAGAGAGTTTAGGATTCAAAGTTCATGCACAGCAGCACTGCACAACTTCGAAGGATAACAGTGTGGCTGATGATGCATCACATATGTGTGTTGTGCTGTCTCGGCAGTCCTGAGCATGCTACAAACAGTTGCTGCTGCATGTGTTTGTTGAGCTGCTGTGCTCCCTAGCGCAGGCTCAAAGAAGTCGCAGCGTATGCATCTGCCTGTACATCAATGGTCTGCTGTTTATGGCTGATGAGAGTGCCGTCAGCTCTTGACATAATTATGTTAAAACCACAAAGCTCAGCAGTGGCACAGCTGGGTGCTCGAGCCGAGGCAGTAAGCTCCTCTCTCCGTGCTTGTGGGTTGTGCTGAAAGTACATAGCAGGCGGTGCTGTGGCGTATGGCACTGTGTTGGATGCTGCTCATGATACTTCAAAGCAATGTCTTACTGCAACTCATAATACATCATGCACAGGCAGCTCTGCAAGACCTGAAGTTTGCCGAGTCAGCACAAACTCTGCGGTACGTGTGCTCGCCGATGCCCAAATCCTGCATTTAGTCTGCACAAGGACGGTGCTTCATGGCTGTTGAGACAGGAAATGCCACGTGTCAAACCGTTAACGGTTTGCCTCGGGATCAACCCCCGGCCCGATCTCGGGACTACAGGTAGCCCTTCAATAAGTCGTCGCCAATTTGCCCTGCGATGTCCGATTACAACTGAGCATAGTAAAGCGCAACATCCTCCAGCGGCTCAAATGCAAGGCAGGCTCCGCTGGTTTGCTGCGCTGTGCCTGGCCGTGTTGCTGCTCGAGGCGCACAAAGCAGCAGCACAGGAACCCACGACATGCAGCTTGATACTTCAAGTCTTCAACGAAAGCATCACGCTCACCGCAAGCCTCAATTGTAGCTCCAGCATCCCCAACACAGTCCCTACCATTGCTGTCAACAGCAGCCTGATAGCTCCATCCCAAGTCAAGCAATTCATTGGACTGAACGCAGTAGACGTAGAGCAGTGTACTGATCGATGGACAGCTCAGGCAGGGCGGCCGGTGCAGGCTGTGCTGCGTTTTGTATGGAGGAAGCGGTACAGCTGGTGCAGCCACGCATCCAAGGTTGGCAGCAGGCGCTGCTGAAGCTGTGTAGAGCTGTCTGCAATGCAGCTGCATTGCATTTTCAACTGCATGCCATCTACAGCAGGCTGCATGCATGTTGAGCTTGTACAAGAAATGTTGTAGCTGAGCAGCAGTGCACTGCTGCATGCTTGTACATGCTGTTGGGCAGCATGCTCAGACACCTACAAAAGTCCACCCCACACAGAAGCTGCAGACATGCCAGGCAAAAAGCATGCATGATCAGACAGCAGCAGCAGCAGCAGCACAGTATTATCATATGTGCTCCAGCACAGTATTATCATATGTGCTGCACTACTGCTGTCAAACCATCCACAGGCCTCCACCTTGACTGGCGGCAGCCAGAAACAGATGGCGGCCTCAGCCAGCAGGGTGCTAACCAGGCCATAACAACAGAGCGTGGCATCCTGGCGTTTGGAGGCAAAGTAACAGTTGTTGTAACAGGTGGGCAGCTCAGTGACAACCGTGGAGCTCCGGTGCTGCTGCTGATGGAGCAACCGGATGTCAGAATGCAAGCTGGAGTTGTTATTGACGGCAATGCACATGGTGAGGGCGGTTCTGCTGTTGCTGCTCGTGGCAACAGCAGCCTGAGCATGCACAACTGCATGGTCAGCAACAATGCAGCTGACTCTACCACTTTTGGGTATGGCGGGGCAGTTCTGGTGTCGGATTCTGCGCAAGTCAACATCACCAACTCCACCTTCCGCAACTGCTCTGTTGGGCGTGTTGGAGGGGCTGTGTTTGTATCTGCCTCTGCAGCTGTAACCATATCAGACAGTGTGTTTGTATCGAACAAGGCTTCTGTGAGTGCAGCAGGTGTTGGTGTTGATGGCAGGGCGGCTGTAAGCATGGTGCACTGCAACTTCTCCCAGAATGCTGCTACATATGGAGGTGCTGTTGTTGCTGGTGGTCTGTCCAAGGTTGAGCTGGTCAGCAGCATTGTAACGCGTACACAGGGCCAGTATGGATCAATATTTGTGCGTGAGGCTGGCCAGATAAAGCTGCTGGACTCCACATGTGCCAACAACAGTGCAGACTATGGTGGATGCATCTACATGATTGCGAGGACGCAGGTGATAGTGGAGGGGTCTGTGCTAGCTGGGAACAAGGCGGTGTATGGCGGCGCTGCTGTTGTGGAGGATGCATCAAACCTGACGGTGTCAGGCAACAGCAGCGTGCTGCAGAACACAGCCCAGTATGCTGGCGGCCTGTTTGCGCATGCTCGAAGTCGCGTTGCTGTGCTTGATTCATTGATTGCATCTAACATAGCAGATGGTGAGGGAGGTGGTGCCCTTGTCGGCCAAACTGCTACAATGACTGTTACTAACACAGTCTGGCGCAGCAACCGCGCAAAGCAGGGCGCAGCCTTGTGTGGCCAGGACTCTGCAGTGGCTGTCATGGATAGCAGCCAGGTGATCAGCAACACCGCATCAGTGCACGGTGGTGGTCTTGCAGTGAAGCAGAATGCTAGTTTCACTGTGAGCAACAGCAGTTTAACTGATAACTCCGCGCCTATCGGTGGTGCTATTGTGGCTGAAGATGCAGCGCGTGTTGCGCTTGGCAACGGCACGCGCATTCTAGGCAACGCAGCTGTGACATGTGCAGGCCTTGCAGTGCGGGATGCGGCAATGCTGAACCTCTCGAGCAGCAGCTTGGTGTCACAGAATGCTGCATCACGCACGGGTGGCGGTGGCTGTGTGCATGGTGCAGCTGCACTTGTGGCGTCATCTGACAGCCAAATTACTGGGAATTCAGCGCAGCGAGCTGGTGGCTTGTTTTTGAGCTCTGAAAGATTTGATCCAGCTGATTTGTCCAAGGTTGTGCGTGCTAACACGGCCACATACGATCGCAACATTGGAGTGTTCAGCACGCACTTGTCAGTTGTTGGAGACACATCAATCAGCAACTTTGTGAGTTATGTGAGCAGCGCCAAAGGGGTGCTGCCTGTGCTGCTGAATGTCTCAGGTGCATTTGGCTTGCCTTGTGAGGGCTTGTTTGTCAAGGCGATGCTCGATGATCAGCTGTTTTTGGGCAGCAACCTAAGCGACACATCAGGCCTCGTGCATTTGAGCCTGAAGGTTCGGAAGCCGCCTGGGGCTTACACGTTGTCATTCTCACTCATGCAAGAGGTCATGGAGCAAAGCTTAAATGCATCAGCAGCCCAAACCCACAACGGCAGCAGCAGCAGCAACAGCAGCAGGCTGTTGAGGGCACCAGGGCCCGCCATAATGAGCCTGCAGGTGCGCAGTTGCATTCCTGGGGAAGTCACAGCAGCGCCAGATGCCTGCCAAGAGTGCTTGGAAGGCAGCTTCAGACTCAACCCAAGCAATGCAACATGTGATGCTGCTCCTGATGGGGCTTTTGCTCCTGGCGGGACTGCCACCATTCTAATGGAAGGCTACTGGTCATCTGACCCACGCTCTAACCAGGTGCACAGGTGAGCATGTTGCTGCACTGTACTTGTGAAGCTGTGGCTGCCAACCTTGTCATTTTGTTTGTGGCAGCTCGCCAGTTGCTTCGACCAGCAAGTGCGCAAGCACCGCCAAGGTCACACACACAACGACAGTTAGCAGCAGGTGCATTTCTGTGCTGCTGAAGCATGCTGCTGCTGCTGCTGCTGCTGTTACTCCTGCTGCTGCCGCGGCTGGGGTGCAGGTGCCCCAACCCAGCAGCATGTCAGGGCAACAGGAGCATCTTACTGCAGAGCTGCAGCAGCTCTAACGGGCCCTGCACAGGCGCTGGGCAGTTCTCTGCACTGCAGTGCGGATCAGGTAGGCCCCCGCTAACACATCATTTTCTTGTGAACTGACATCCCGTGTGAGCAGCCGGCATGTTGCCTGCAGACAGGTGCTGTATGTGACGGTGTTGATTTGCACCATGTGTTGTTACCATGAGCTGTTCAGATGGAGCAGCACCCACATGCAAGTACCCTTGCTTGACACATTGAGAGAGGATAGTTACACGTGGGTCCTGGCACCATCTTAGATGGTATGAGCCACAACACGGCTTTTCCAACACGTTGTCATGTCCTGTATTGCTACCTTGCTGCAGGGTACTCTGGCAACCTGTGCGCTGTTTGCAAGCCTGGTTATCAGCAACCAAGCCCTTCGCCTGCCGCCACTGCCTGCCAAAGCCCACACTGCTTGGTCTCTACATTGTGGCAGCTGTAGTCATGCTGCTGCTCATCAAGCTGCTGTGCACATTCAGTGTGGCTGAAGCCAGCCGCAGCAACCAGGGCATTGGCAGAAGCAGCAGCGCCGGCGCTGCTGCAAGCCTGCCCAGATCACAGCAGGGAGCGGCAGCAACGGTAGTGGCATCAGCAGCATCTGGTACCACCACTGGCAGATTTAACAGCAGCAGCAGCAGCAGCAGCAGTAATGACGGTCCGGAACCATCCATGCTGCTGCGGGCGCTTGTGTTGTTCATGCAGTACCAAATCATTGTAGCAAGTGTAGGAGTCGGCTGGCCAGCTCCTCTAGAAATCCCGCTGCAGGGCCTTGCTTGGGTGTGGTCTGGGGCTTCTCCAGAAACCCTAGCGCCAGACTGCTTGTTGCGTGATGGCAGCGACAGTGAAAGCTCTCTTGCAGTCAAGCGGGTGATGTTCTATGTGCTTGTGCCGCTTGCTATGCTGTGCGTGCTTGTTGCAGTGGAGGTGCTGACTGCATTTGCAGCAGCTGCTGGCAGCGCGCGCAGCAAGGCGCGGATCCTGCTGCCTGGACGGCTGCTGGCTACTGCTCTTGTCGTGCTGTTCTTCTTCCTGCCGTCGCTGAGCCGCACTGCCTTTGGCCTGTTTGCATGCTTTCGCATTGACGCACCTGCTGTAGCGCCGTATGCCGCTGCAGCTGTTGGTTGGTTCTCAGTTCTAGACACGAATGCGGCGTGCTTTGGAGAGGGGTGGCACAAGGTGTGGGCGCTAGCGTTAGGGCTGCCGCTGCTGCTGCTGGTTTGTGTGGCTCTGCCTGTGTTCATTGTTGTGTTCACGCTGCGTTATGCGCACGGGCGTGTCGAGAGAAGCAGAGTCGTCACTAAGCTGCCTGCAGCTTTTTTGTCACGCAGTTACAGGGAGGCCTGCTGCTATTGGGAGGGCGTTTCTGTTAGCCAGACAATCATGCTCGTCTGCATCAGTGTGTTTGGGCCTGTTGCTTTCAGTGCATTCCACCGAAACCTTGTGATGAATGCGCTGCTGGCACTGATTGTGGTGCTGCTGGCAGTTGTGAAGCCATATGCAGATCGCACAACAGGCCATGTGTACCTTCAGGCCATGGGCTGTGTTTGGCTCACGAGTTATGCTTCCATGTCATTTGTACCCAGCGGAAATGTAGACTCAACGGCAATGTTGGCTTATTCAACAGCCATGGGAGCGATTGTGCTGCTGGTGAATGCAGCGTTTGTGGTGTCACTGCTGTGGCGGCTGCAGAAGCAGCTGCAGTGGAGGCAGGGGCTCAAGGCATTGATGCTGTGGATTGGAGTGAGGTGCGGATGTGCACAGATGCCAGCAGCAAACAAAAATGCTATTTTGGAGTCGGTGCCTGTAAACACTGACACTGGTGGAGTGGCTAATACTACTACACAGACCTGATGCTGTGTGCTGGGCAGTTGGTGGTTTAGGTCTGTGGTTGACCTGATGTCAATGCCTTGTTCATGTCCTGGAATCAAGATCACTCAATTATACAGCTGTGGGGTGTGCGAATGCTGAAAGACAACCACTGCAACTGCTTGTGTTATCAACGCCAGCAATACCTAGACAGGTGTATGCATGTGGATGTTCCATCATTAATGCCTTCTGTTTGCCTTTTACTTGCAGCAGCTTTATGGTCAGTGCAATCAAGGACTTACGCAGCGCACGGTGTGTGCGTCTGCCTCGCAAGCAACAGCATTTCATTTTGCTGCAAGACGGATCGTATTTTCTGGTTACGCCCTAGGGCGTGGTTGGCAGGCCTTGTTGTTGCAACCTATGTTACATGCATGTCCCACGAGGGTTGTGCAAGCACAGAGTTCAGAGCGGCGACACAACACAGCAGCATATAATGCGAAGCCTGATGTGGTGTGGCATTCATATTGCTGTTGATTTCTGTACATATCTGTACACATCATCTGCCTAATCAGGAAGCATCCTCCTACTATGTCAGGCTACTGGCCTGACAGCCGGGCTGCCTGGCTGACCAGTGACACGTTGCCGTGTCATACTGTAGTTACCCATATGGGTGATGTGGGCATGCATGCCTCGGCGCTTGGTGCAGTCAGCCATGATGCTGCTGTCAAGCCGCCAGCGCTTGCTCCATGCTTAGACACAGTTTTGACTATTCAACACACACATGTGTGTGTGTGTGTGTCACTGGACCGACGGGTGACTTCGCAAACCCGTCGCAAAAAGATTCGCGAAAACGTTCACAAAATATACTTTATGAACGTTTTTGCGAACCCCTTGGTGAATGGTTTTGTGGCATCACTCGGTTTTTTCGTGAACAGCGTGTGAACTTCGTGTGAACACTTTTTGTGAATGTTGCTGTGAACAGTGTTGCATTTATGTTATAAAGACCACAGACCATGCCGTATTATAGTGTATGATATAAGTATTTTCACAACAAAGGTGCATGCACATTGCTTGCTGTCCCAGTAGCCCATAGTAGTGGTCCTTGGCTGTGCATGCACAGCCATAGGTGCGCACCTACTGCAGAACATGGTCTGCTGCAGGTGCACACATACAGCTGCATAGCCAAGTCAGTACATCTGCTGTCCAACACTACAAACCCAAATAAGGTCATCCACTCACAACCATGCACATGCAATGGCTGTATCATACCTTCGCGCAAGCATATGAGCAGTGGCAGTTGCTGTGCAACTTAGAACTGCAGGCTGCTGAGCTGCAGCTGCTGTGCGATATGTTGCAACATAGCACTGGAACACACATCGGTGTGTGTCAGCCTGTACTGCTCAGTGCATACCGTGCAATTGCCACTGCACATTCAAGTACCATTTGAAGCAAAACTTATGGATCACAATTGTGATACTTGCAAGTACCTGTATCATGATGCAGTACAATGAGGTATATACCTCATGCTTGCACCACAAGCATGAGGTATATACCTCATTGTATCAACCTATGAGCTCGACACAGCAAGCTATGCCCGCTCAGATGAGCTGACCAGTCTACATGCACTGGCCGCCTGTTAGCCATGCATTCTCAGCCGACGCCAGCCGTCGAGCAGCAGCACAGTTGCTGCTGTCCACGTGCTATCAATGTGCCACACAAGATGGCAAGCTGTCACATGGAGTGCCAGCGCGTCACACCATATGTGAGTTGGCACACGTACTGCTGGCACGTCGCGTCATATGTGAGCTGTCACACCTGACGTTGGCGTGACACAAGTCATCACATGCTGCACATAACATGCTGGGCAGCACCACTGGCATCATACAGGTACTCATTATCTCTAGATCTAGAGTGCAGTGAGGTGGCCGTAGCACACTCCTCCAACCTGCACGCATGCGTTGCTGCGTGATGGGCACATGATATCCAGCTGGCACACGATGTGTGTGCAGGCACACACAGAGTGGGGACACTGGATCCACATCCGGATGTGTTGAATTCTGCTGCTGTTGTGGCGTTGCGCTGTCGTGTGGGTGCGCACCATGCTGCATCGCGCTATCGCAAAGTTCATTACCTGAAATTTTTGAACTTTCATCTCCTGCAGCCTAGCCAGGTCACGTATCTGCCAGGCTGGTGGTAGGGCATGGTGTCACATCTCACCAACTAGCAGTGCAATCGCCGGCTGCACTGACGCTTCTCTCAGATCAGTGAGTTCGTGCAACTAGTAATTACTTACATGTCATTACATTAATCATGCGTTGATGTACGCTGTGACAGCTCTCGAGGCGGGCGCAACGTGACAGGATACGCCCTAAACAGCAACCGTCACCAGGGCGTCGATAGAGGGGCGTCTTGGGCGAGTCGCACGCGCTCAAAAACTTCCAATAGTGCAGTGAAGTCACAAACAGGTGCAGAAGGTGCAACTGTTCATGAAAGGTGTTTTGACACTGGCCTTCTTGCAAACGTCTCGCTGCGGTCCATCAGCCGTAGCCAGCTGCAGCAGGCTGAACACCGTAGATATATCTCAACGTGATACATGTTACAGCTCACAGGGCGTTGTGGGAGGTACATTACATCTGGTGCGTAACTGTGCAGCAGGCCTAGCCCTGACGGTAGCTGTGCCATCGATGTAGCAGCGCTCCGCTGCGCAGAAAGCCGGTTGTTTGGTTCATGACATAATTTAACACTCATAGATGTGCTGTGCGCCGCCATGGCTTCTGGGATTGCCAACGCTGCTGCCCCTGCTGCTGTCGCTGCTTTGCTGCTGCTTGCTGCAGGTCGCTGTGCAGTTGCTCCTAGCGTGGCTGCGTGACAATGCAAGCCTATCACAGCTAAAACTCAGTCGCTTGCTGCGTTCATCGCTCTTTGCAAACTGTAGACAGCTAGCGCACAAAGCAGCACATCCATGTGGAGCACTGCATGCTGTAATACTACTGGGTTACATGGCACACCCCACGCGTGAAACCCACACTAGCCACATGTCAAGGTGTCTGGCGCTGGCAGTGCTGGTAGCTGCACTACCTTCAATAACGTCAGCGTACAAGCCAACATGGCGCACAGCCAGAATAGGAGGTGGCGGGCGCGTCACAGGTGAGCTGCTGAGAGGGCTGCTGCTCTTTTGCTGTTGCTTGTTTTGTTTTGCTGTTTTGCTTGCACTAGCAGGGCCAGCGCTTTGACGCATAGCCCGCGCGCACCATGTTGCTGCTGTTGCATGCAAAGGGCACTTTGGTTGCAGATTTCCAATTCGGCTCAACTTGGACGCCACTCTTGCAAGGGATAGTGCGGTTGACAAGCCGCATCACATGCGCTGCTGTCCTGCTTGCTTGCAGGCATCCTGATGCACCCAAAGCCACCCTACCAGACATACATCCGCACAGGTGGGCAGTGCAGGGCCTGCAGCAGCTGTATGGTGCATGCAGCTGCCGACCCAGCAGCAGCAGCAGCAACAGCTGCTGCATGCCTGCGCGCTCTGCACACATGGCTGCGTCTGCTTCGCCAGCAGTACAAATGTGCATTCATGCAGCAAGCTCCATGGCAGCCACTGCTGCTGCATGTTGCTGTGCGGCGCAACAAGGTATACTGCCCAGCTGCTCATGTAGCTATGTTTCCTCCCGTGCTGCTGCTATTGCTCTGCGGGCCTGCACGTGCTGTGTGCTGCCTGCTGCAGATGTTGGGGGTGCATACCGTTTCAACAGCAGCAGCAGCAGCAGCAGCAGCAGCAGCAGCTGGGTGCAGCTGCTTGATTGGCTGCCACGCAAACAGGCCACCTGGTATGGAGTGGAGTCGATTGCTGTGCACCCTGCTAGGTGAGCTTGCTGCTGCAGCAGCTATTGGTTGTACAGGTAATCAGTTATATGCGCAGTATGTTTGCTGGTTGTACAGGGTCAACGGCGATGCACGTTGCTGCTGCTTTCAAACCAGACCAGAAAGCAAGCTTAATGTGTCTCTTGCTGCTCATCTGCTGTTATTGCTGCTGGTAACAGCTCTGCTGCTCTGCGAAGGACGTGATTTAAACTTCTGTGAAACCACTGCATGTGCTGCTGCCGCTGCTGCTGTGTTGGTAGGCCGTCATCGATTTATGCCGCTCTCGGGGAGTATGTCACTGACGAACTAGCTGGGTCAGTGGTTGTCAGCAACAACGCTGGGGCTTCTTTCACCACACTACTGGCACCGCCGCCCTACAACACAACTGCTGCTAGCTACACAGTGAGAGAAACAGAGCAGACATGCAGCGCGCAGTTAAAGATGCAACTACAATACCGCGCTACCTGCTGCAACCTGCACAATACAGCAGCTGCTGTTGTCAGAACAATGCACAATGCATGCCGGCCACGTCATGTACATGACGCACACATGTGTGCTACTGTGTGCTACTGTCATCGTTGCAACTACAGGTGCATTGTTTGCAATCTGCACACCACTGCGACTGCTGTTGCTGACTTTACAAGTGCCATGCAGGTATAAGGGTTCAATGCATGCTGCTGCTGCTGCTGCTGCTGCTGCTGCTGCTGCTGCTGCTGCTGCTGCTGCTGCTGCTGCTGCTGCTGCTGCTGCTGCTGCTGCTGCTGCTGTTTTTGCATGTGCAGGTGCGCATGGGCGCCAACGACGAGCTGCGCTGGTGTGGTGAACGTCTGGCGGTCAGTGCTGCATGGCCCCCAGTGCTGCTGTTTGGGTCCAGGGCAGATGGCATGTGGCGGTCCCCTGACGGCGGCAATACCTGGGCAAAAGTGAGCAAGCGGCATGGGTTGGGTGCTGACAGAAGGGTCTTGTGGCCAATCAAAGCATGTACATTGGTATGGCTGCTGCGGCAGTTTCTGGGACTTGAAGCATGACGGGACATGGGCAAGCCATTAGTCATGCGAAACACTCGCATGGCGCATTAAATGATGCTTCACCCTCCAGGACATGTGATTGAAGTTTGCTGACACTGCAACATGGCGCACTTTGCTGCAGCGTGTCCTGCATGCTGTGCTGTGTTGTGCTGTGCTGTAACAGCTGCCTCTACAGGTCACTGATGCCCACCACAACGGCGAGCGTGTCGGTGTGACCAGCTGGTACTGACACATCGCGTGCGTTGCTGCGCCTGTGTCCTGCATACTGCCTGTGAAAACAGCTGCCCCTGCAGGTAACTGATGCCTACCACAACGGCGAGCCTGTTGGCGTGACAAGCGTGCTGTTCCACCCCACAAACAAAACCCTGGCTTTTGCGGCAATATACAGCAAGGGCGTTTTCCGCAGCACGGATGCAGGGCTGACCTGGGAGCCTCTGCTGTGCAACTCCCCAGCCTGCAATCCTCCTGATCCATTTGCGCCTCCAAGCGCTGGTGCTGCATTTCCTGCAAGCGCAAACGGCACGTCTCCTGCTGCTGCAATTCAACCTGGTCAGGGCGCAATGGGGCTGCAGCCTATGTTTGTGTGCCGCATGGCTCTGACGCCAAAAAGCGGTACGCTGCTTGTGACAGACAGGCAGACTGGCGTCTTCCAGCTAGCTTCTGCTGGATCCATCAAGGCAAATACGGCGCTGTGGCAGGACATCACGCCGAGATCATTGGCAGATCCGTATGTCAGATTTTGTGCTGTGGATGCAGTGGCGTTGCCGAGCGCTGCAGGCAGTCTTGCGAAACAGCGGCTGGCAGTTGCGACATGTGAGATAGAGGATGATCAGAGCAGTACTAGGCATCTCTGCCAGGTGTTTGTGGCGGAGACGACAGCAGCAGCAGCAGCAGCAGCAGCAACACAGGGACATGATGTGCAGCCTCCTGCACCGGTCTGGCGGCAGCAGATTCAAACTGGAGTGGTCGTGGATGCTGCTTGGTGGGATGCTTACATGCTTGCTGGGCCGTTCAACACAGGCTTGGTACTGTCCCGCAAGCCTGGTGCAAGCACAAACCACATTTGGCTGACGAACAACTTTGGAGTCCTGCGAGGGAGTGTTACTGCCAATGGCAGCGCATCAGCTTTCAGGCAGCTGACTAAGGGACTTGAGGAGGTCTGTGTGTTTGATGTGAAGGTGTTGCCGGCCGCTGCTGGCGGCAATGTGTTGAGTGCAGTAGCAGATGTGGATGGGTTTACACACAAGGGTGGTGTGATGGACAGGGCGCCGCTGCAGTGGTGCAGTGAGGGGCGAGGCCAGGAGCAGCAGTGCGCTTACTTGCAGGAGACACACGCTCTGGCTTACTGTTCCAGGTGGGAGCCAGCACTCTCTTCGTTTGTTCTTGTGCATGCTTCTGTGCATGAAGGCTGCGGTCACAGAGAAGCTCTGAATAGTGGCGCAATGACGAGCAGGGCAAGGAGCAGCAGTGCGCTTACTTCCAGAAGACACATGCTCTGGCGTATTGTTACACGTGAGACGCAGCTGTCTGTGGTGTTAATGCATGTGGTGAGTGAGTAGTGCCTTGGTGTGCATGCATGCGTAGCATGCATGCTTCTGCGCTTGAGAGCTGGTGTCGAGGCAAAGCACTGCGTGTCAGCGGCGCATTCGGCAGCCCTGCTTGTGTGGACACTGTGATATGCATGCACATCTAGTTCCCACGGCGTGACTGCTGCTAAGCTATTGAGCTGGCCGACATGCGCTCAACCATCACCACTAGCTCAAGTTCCATCTAATCAGCATTGCCAATTGGAGCAGAAAGTCAATAATATGACCATCATCAAGCTTGTTGCTAACACACTGTGTACACCAGCCTTAGGTTCTCATAAACACTGCCAATGCCTAATCAGAAAAACACAATCAACTGTCCACCACCTTGCTTGCTGCTGACATTGCTGTGTTCTCTATTTCTCTGCTGTGCGCAGCAACCCCAAGGTAGTGGCCAGGCTGGGCCATGTGCATCACACCAGCCCCACCAGCTCAGGCCTGGCCATCAGCCATGATGGAGGCACAACATGGCCAGCAAGCGGCATGCGCAAACACCCTGCTTGGGTCAACACAGTGAGAAAAGGTGCGCTTAGTCAAGAGAACACATAGTGCAAACAGCCTAGTCTGCCAGATGCGCGAGCTTTTTCATTTTTGTATGGTCTGATGTTGTGAGAGCGCTTCAAGCTGCGTAGTTTGTTACAAAGGTCCTAGCCTGTAGCCGCCTCCAATTGCTGCTGCTGCTGCTTCTGCCGGGTGCACTGCAGGCGGCCTGCTGGTTGGCGCTCCTTACCGCGTGGCTATCAGCGCCACTGACTGCAACAACATGGTGCTGCTTGTCAGCTCCGGCGATGTTGGCAGCTCAGTCAGCAATTTGGTGACATTTGATGGTGGAGCCACCTTCCAAGGTGTGAATGGCTTGCCAGTGGTGCCAAGGACACGCTTCTACAGAGACCAGCCACTTGCAGCAGATACTGTTGGCAAGGTATGTCCATGCGGAATGATGTGCACGGTGTATATGCTGTACTGCATTGCTGCAGAGCTTGGGGTCCAAGTGTCCTGTGCAGCCAGTGCTGATGATGCTGTGCGTGCTGCTCACACAGTGTGTGAGCTGAGCAACATCTGCAGCTGAGCAGCGCTGCTGCACAATGGCTGTCGCAGCTTTCATGCCCTGCTTTGCTGCTGCTGTGCCACATTCATGCTTGGCCTTCTTTCTCGAACGGGCCACGAGTCAAACTTGCATACGACGCCAACACGGCTCAGCCTGCAAGCTGCGACTTGCTTTGCTGCTATGGCGTTGCTGATGCTGCAGCTCACAATTTTTGTTTGGGAGAGGGAAGTTACATGTGGGTCCTGGCACCATCTTAGATGGTGTGATCTACAACAGGGTGGACACATGGTCTGGAGAATAGAGAGTGAACACCACAGGACATGATGCTCACTCTTGCACGCCAAACCTCTCTTGTTGAATTCAGAAAACGCCTCACTGCGTTGCTATACGGCACCCCACCTTGGTGCTCCCATGCAGGGCCTGTTTTACTTCTTCTACAATGCCACCGGCGAGCTCTTCTTCAGCAAGGACCAGGGCAGCAGCTTTGCCAGGGCCCGCAGCGTGCTGCCGCTGCCCTCCGATGAATCGGAGCAGGTCACGCTGAAAGCGCGGCCTGGGACCCTTGGAGAGGTTTGGGTGGGCTACCCATGGAGTGGTGGGCTCATCAGGTGAGAGCGCTGAAGCATTACTGCATGTACGGTGCGGTTGTTGGTAGAGCTAAAGCAGCAGAAATGCAGCAGCTGCCTTCTTCACGCAAGGATCAGGGCAGCAGGTTCAGCAAGGCCTGCAGCGTGCTGCCGCTGCCATTTGATGAACCGGAGCAGGTCACACTGAAAGCGCGGCCTGGCGTGCTGGGTTAAGTGTGGGTGGGCTACCCGTGGTCTGGCGGGCTCATCAGGCGGGAACACTGCAGCATCATTACATGCATGTACGATGCGGTCGTTGGTAGAGCTAATGCAGCAGAGAATGCAGCAGCTGTCTTCTTCAGCAAGGATCAGGGCAGCAGGTTCAGCATGGCCTGCAGCGTGCTGCCGCTGCCATCCGGCGAGGCAGAGCAGGTGACGCTCAAAGCGCGGCCGGGGGTGCAGGGGGAGGTGTTGCTGGGCTACCCATGGAGTGGCGGGCTCACTTGGTGAGGACGCTGCAGCATCATTTCATGCATAGTGTAACAGTTGGTAGAGGGAAACCAGCAGCGCTGGACAATGCAGTAGCTGTAGGTATCTTCTTCAGCAGGGATCAGGGCAGGAGCTTCAGCAGGGCCCGCAGCGTGCTGCCGCTGCCATCCGGCGAGTCAGAGCAGGTGACACTGAAGGCGCGGCCTGGGGTGCTGGGAGAAGTGTGGGTGGGCTACCCATGGTCTGGCGGGCTCATCAGGTGAGAGCACCCACCATTCGGACGTACGTGAATAACTGAAACTGCGACACCTGCGGCCGTGAATGAACTTGCGGTTACAGGCAGATTGGAGATTTTTGAAGTGTTGCTGATGCAGCTGAGCTTAATGTCTGTTGCCGCTGCAATGCTGAACTGCCGCCTGCTGCGCAGGGTGACTGGCGTGGGCTCTGCACAGGAGAAGAGCACCCGCATTGCCGGTGTGATCCAAGTGGCCACGTTTGCATTTGGTGCTCCACTGGATGCATCCGCCCAAAGCAGCAGTACTAGTGCAAATGCAAGTGCCTCAGCTGGTACAGCTGCTCCTGCATTGTACCTTGTGGGCTTGATTGAGAGAGGTGACGATGTGAAGGACGGCATTTGGGTTAGCCATAACGTTGGACGCAGCTGGCTGCCGTTCCGGGATGCAGCTCAGAATGTGACGGTCGGCAAGGCGCCTGTTGCGATGGATGCGTCAATGGATGTTTTCGGAAAGGTTGTTATCGGCACAAACGGCAGGGGCATTTGGTTTAATAGTTGAGTTTGATCTGCTGTGATCTGCAGTCTGACAGCGAACCTGGCCGCGGGAGGTGAACAGGCCATGATCACCTGTGGCGGCAGCAGCAACAGTGAACTGATTCAAGCTGCATGGCAAGCGTGTTCCCTATGTTTTGAGATCCTGGGTACCGTTTGTATCCACACTGTGTTGTTGTCAGAGTAGATGTGTGCGTCCATGTGTACAATGTGCGGCTGCGAGCCTCTTGGTAGGGTGCCGCTGTTAAAGCTGTCAGCAGCAGCATAAGCTGCACATTCAACGCGTCAAAAACATTGGGTTCCCTGGGTTTGGCAGAGGGCTGCTTGAAAGACTGTGGGTATGTTGGAGGTGCAAGTGAGTGCACCGCGCAGTGTGTGCTATGTGCATGCATGTTCATAACCACAGCAGCTGCAGGGCCACACGGCTGGAAGGATACGTGACATGCGCGGGCTGATAATTCATTCAAAGCGCTGTGGATCATCCACATACAGTGTATGTGCTAGTCAGGCAGCACGGAAGTCTGTGTGTGCTGTGCACCTTGCGTTTTCACTCTATATATGCATGAACATTCTGGCGTGCACTGACTGCGGGTTATCTCAAGCTTTGGAAGTACTTTCTTGCATAGTTCTCCATCTCATGCTGTATCACTGTGTGTATGGGTCTCATGCTTCGCGCGTCTTGGCAGCCGCAACATATGGCTTGGCAAACTGCTGCTTGTGTATGCGTACTTACACCACTGGTGATCAAACTGTTGTTGATGTGCATGAGCTGGTTCGGCACATGCATAGTCCTGGCATCCTTGTTGGGTCCGGCACATGTTGCATTTTGAGCAGTGATAGTGCTGCCGTGTTTCGCTTGAGGCGCCTTGCGCTGAATGCATTGCATGTCTTGGGGAAGTTGTTATGGCAGCTGTTCAGCTGCAAGCGTGCAGTATGTTATAACCGCAGCCATGGCTGTCACAGCTAGTGACTACAGCCACGGATACTCACTGCAGCTACAGCTGCCATGGGTGCAGCAATGTTTGGAGACATCAACAGCCATTTGGGTGGCATAGCAGCGCCATGAGGGCACAATGTTGGGCGGTTTGGTCTGATTCTAGCGCAAGGATTCTCAGAGAGTTTGCGTTAGTTGAGTATGTCATGGTGCTAGTGTGCAGTGCTGCATGCCAGGACAGATTATGCCCACGTGGCTCTTCAGCCACAGATGTTATGCATATGCAGCATTGCTGCTGCGGAAACTTTGACGTGTTACCTTTCACCACACCAGCACACGCGTGAGCCATGTGCCTGAGGCCCACACTGTGTGCTACTGCAGCACTCGCTGAATGGCGTCTACTTAGCAACGGCGTGCGTACGATGTGCGCTTCTATGTGACATCTGCGGCCAGTGCCAGCTGCACATATGTATGTATGCAGTTGCAGCACACACTGGGTGCAGTATGCATCTGCTTAGCATCAGCGTCCATGCGATGTGTGCTTGTATGCTACATTTGCAGCCAGTGCCAGCTGCAGTTATATATATGCAGACATACTGAGACATCGTGTGCGTGCCACATGCATAGAGCTGTGGTGTAAAGCAGTACTGTAGGCGTCGAATGGAGTGGCTATTTGCTGGTTTACACTCCTGCTTGAGCCCCCGCTTTACATTGTTGTTCGGCAGCTGCATTGCCCTCTCCTTCTTGCTGCATCTGTAGCCACATGTTCGAAACACGCTTGTGAGCTGAGGGGTGCTTTTAAACTGAGAGCAGCGCACAGCCTGGTGCGGCTTGATGGGTTGGGTAGCCGCAGTCTGTGTGTTGTTGTGTTGCATCAACTTTGAGTATGGCCACACTGCAGCACAATCACCAATTGTAAATAGACTGCTGTCTGCAGTACTGCACTAGTGGCGGCTAGTGATCTCATTTCAAGCTTGTTACAACCTTGTTACAATCTTGACCTCGAAGCCGATGTATGACCTGAAAAGAAGCAAGCACATCGAGGGAGGCTGCTTGATGATCACAACATAGCTGCTTGCGTATCAAAAGCCTGTATGCTGCAGCTGCGTTACCAGCACCTATCACCAAAGAAGGCCACCTGCCCACCTACGAAGGAGCCAAACAAGGCCTGTGAGGTCCTCAAAACATCAAGTGACAAACACACAAACTCAGCAAATTTGACGCCTCAACAAGCTCTGAGCATGACAACTCCGGCCCCTTGAAAGCACACACGCAGTATGAAGAGCAGCAACACTGCCTGCTTGGATGCTTCCAGCCCATACGTACAAACAAACAAAGACAGTTGCATGCCATGAATGCTGTTGCTGGTGCCATTGTAACACGCTGCATCCGTGCACTAGATGCACTGCCTCAGAGCAAAGCATGTAATCCGCATCACATAATTCTGGCCCGCATGTCAGGTGTGCCACGATGCAGTGCCACTTGCACACAACAAATCAACACGTGGACATGGCAGCGTCTTCCTTGAAAGACTGTTGCTAGACCTGCTTGCTTATGCCAGACACAAGACTGACATTTTTTATCGGCCTGATATGGCCGCGTTCTGCACATGCAATACTGCACCAGTACCGGTGCAACTGCACACGCACAGCAGATCTGTGAGCTACTGCATTTTCACAGCAAGATCACCTTGGACCTTGACCGTCCGATGCCATGCAACCTCAAAGTGACAACGCCCTTTTTATGAAACTCAGCCCTAATGATGCATGCACCACTCAAGCAAATCATCCTCACAAGGCGGCCTGCGGGAGCGCGTCACATGTGTGTGTAACACGCATGCCGTGTCAACAATCCCTGAACAGACTGCACGAACAAGCATAGCCAACAACCAAACCTACACTGACCTGGCAGAGAATATGCACAGATATCTATAGCAATATGAATGCCGCACCACATCTGGCTGCACAATCGGTGTTGCTGTGTCTTGCTCTGTGCACGCACATCCCTAAATATGACATACAAATCACATTGATATCACTGACCAGGGCTTAACCAGGACATAACAATCCGCCTTGGGGCAAATAGACTGTTGTTGTATGAAAGGCAGGTCCACACACCGGAGCGCTGCATATTCCTTGAGGGCATTGACCGCACACCAGCTGCAAGCTGCATGCATGTGTGACAAATCAACTGGAGGCATTGATGATAATCATTATCAAGATGATCTTGATCATGCACATGCGTGCACCTGTCTGGTAATTACCGACGTTGACAACACAAGCAGGTGCAGTAGTTGTTTCTCAGAATGCGCATGCAACAGAGCTGTACACTGCATGCTATCAACACAAGAACATACCCAAAGACACCGTTGATCCTCCAGCACCACTAAACCATAAACCATCATACACACAGCATCAAGTGCGTGCAGTAATAGCCCTGCCAGTGTCACTGCTGACTGGTACTGACTCTGCAGTAGCACTGCTCTTTGCTGCTGGCATCTGTGCGCATCCGCACTTCACTCCAACCCACAGCAGCAATGCCTTGAGCCCCTGCCTCCACTGCAGCTGCTTCTGCAGCCGCCACAGCAGTGACACCACAAACGCTGCATTCACCAGCAGCACAATCGCTCCCATGGTCGTTGAATAAGCCAACATTGCCGTGGAATCTGCATCTCTGCTGGGTACAAAAGACGTGGATGCGTAACTCGTGAGCCAAACACAGCAAATAGCCTGCAGGTACACGCGCCCTGTTGTGCGATCTGCATATGGCTTCACAACCGCCAGCAGGACTACAGTCAGTGCTAGCACCGCATTCATGACCAGATTGCGGTGGAATGCACTCAATGCAACTGGCCCAAACACACTGATGCACACAAGTATGATTGTTTGGGCAACAGAAACACCCTCCCAGTAGCAGCAGGCCTCCCTGTAGCTCCTTGAAAGGAAAGCTGCCGGCAGCTTAGTGACAAGTCTGCTGTGTTCGATGCGCCCATGCGCATACCGCAGCGTGAAAATCACAATGAACACAGGCAGAGCCACACAAACCAGCAGCAGCAGCGGCAGCCCTAACGCCAGCGCCCACACCTTGTGCCAACCATCTCCAAAGCACGCCGCATTTGCGTCTAGAACTGAAAACCACCCGACAGCTGCAGCCGCATATGGCGCTGCAGCAGGTGCGTCAATGCGGGTGCATGCAAACAGGCTGAAAGCAGTGCGGCTCAGCGACGGCAGGAAGAAGAACAGCACGACAAGCGCAGTAGCCAGCAGCCGTCCAGGCAGCAGGAGCAGTGCCTTGCTGCGCGCGCTGCCAGCAGCAGCTGCAAATGCAGTCAGCACCTCCACCGCAACAAGCACGCACAGCATAGCAAGCGGCGCAAGCACATAGAACATCACCCGCTTGACTGCAAGAGAGCTTTCACTGTCGCTGCCATCGCGCAACAAGCAGTCTGGTGCTAGGGTTTCTGGAGAAGCCCCAGACCACACCCAAGCAAGGCCCTGCAGCGGGACTTCTAGAGGAGCCGGCCAGCTGACGCCTACACTTGCTACAATGATTTGGTACTGCATGAACAGCACAAGCGCCCGCAGCAGCATTGACAGCTCTGTACCATTGTCACTGCTGCTGCTGCTGCTGCTGCTGCTGCTGTTGTTTGATCTGGCGGTAGAGGTACCAGGTGCTGCTGATGCCTCCGTAGCTGCTGCTCCCTGCTGTGATCTGGGGAGGCTTGCAGTAGGGCCAATACTGCTGCTGCTGCTGCTGCTGCTGCCAATGCCCTGGTTGCTGCGGCTGGCTTCAGCCATAGTAAACATGCACAGGAGCTTGATGAGCAGCAGCATGACTACAGCTGCCACAATGTAGAGGCCAAGCAGCGTTGGTTTTGGCAGGCAGTGGCGGCAGGTGAAGGGCTTGGTTGCTCGAAAGCCAAGCTTGCACACAGCGCACAAGTTGCCAGAGTACCCTGCAGCAAGACAGCAACATGTGGACACGACAACATTGGATTTGTTGAGAAAGGGTGTCCTGCATGTGGGTATGGCACCAGCTGGCGACAGTATGGACGACAATAAGGAGGACACATGATGTGAGATCAGAAGTGCCACTGCACTCTTGTCACATACAGGATGTACAGCACCTGCCTGCAGGCAGATGCCAGCTGTTGCACAGCACATAATCCACACTTGTTGAAAAGAACGGGTCCTATTTGGCGGGCCCTCACCTGAGCTGCACTGCAGTGCAGAGAAGTGGACCTGTGCAGGGCCATTGAGGCCCAGCAGGGCTACTGCAGCTGTCCAGCAGGATGCTCCTGTTGCCTTGACATGCTGCTGGGTTGGGGCACCTGCATCCCAACATCAGCAGCAGCAGCAGGCGGCAGCAGCAGCAGCAGCACAGAAGTAAGGATGTCGCTCACCATCAATGTGGTGCGTGTGTACTTGCTGGTCGTAGCCACTGGCAAGCTGCAACAAATAAAGGCAACATGTCTGGCAGCCACAGCCTTACAAGTGCATCGCAGCAAGCTGCTCACCTGTGAACCTGGTTGGACTGTGGGTCTGATGACCAATAGCCTTCCAGAGGGATGATGGCAGTCCCGCCAGGCGCAAGGGCTCCATCCGGAGCAGCTTCACACGTTGCATTGCTGGGCTCAAGGCTGAAGCTTCCTTCCAAACACTCTTGACAAGCATCCGGCGCTGCTGTCACTTCTCCAGGAATGCAACTGCGCACTTGCAGGCTCATGATAGCCGGCTCCGGTGCCCGCAACAACCTGCTGCTGTTGCTGCTGCTGCTGCCGTTGTTGGTTTGGGCTGCTGATGCATTCAAGCTTTGCTCCATGACCTCTTGCATGAGTGAGAATGACAACGTGTAAGCTCCAGGGGGCTTTCGAATCTTCAGGCCCAAATGCACAAGGCCTGATGTGTCGCTTAGGTTGCTGCCCAAAAACAGCTGATCATCAAGAATTGCCTTGACAAACAAGCCCTCACAAGGCAAGCCAAATGCACCAGAGACATTCAGCAGCACAGGCAGCACACCCTTGGCGCTACTCACGTGACTGACAAAGTTGCTGATTGACGTATGCCCCACAACAGACAGTTGCGTGCTGAACACCCCAATGTTGCGATCGTACGTAGCTGCATTTGCACGCACAACATTGGACAAACCAGCCGGATCAAAGCTTTCAGAGCTCAGGAACAAGCCACAGCACGTTGCGCAGAGTTGCCAGTAATCTGACTGTCAGATGACACTACAAGTGCAGCTGTGTCGTGCACACAGCCGCCGCCACCGGTGCGCAATGCAGCATTGTGTAACCAAGCTGCTGCTCGAGAGGTTCAGCGTTGCCGCATCCCGCGCTGCAAAGCCTGCACACGTCACAGCTGAGTTGCCTAGAATGCGCGTGCTATAACCCAGCACAACACGCGCTGCATCTTCAACCACAACAGCACCACCGATAGGACCGGAGTTATCGTTGAAACTGCTGTTGCTCACAGTGACACTCGCAATCTGCTTCACTGCAAGACCGCCACCATGCACAGATGCTGTGTTGCTGATCACTTGGCTGCTGTCCATCCTAGCAATCCCAGAGTCCTGGGCACACAAGGCAGCGCCCTGCTTCGCGCGGTTGCCGCGCCAGACTGTGTTAGTAACAATCATCGTAGCAGTTTGACCGACGAGCGCACCTCCTCCCTCGCCACCAGCTATGTTAGATGCAATCAACGAATCAAGCACAGCAATGCGACTCCGAGCATGCGCAAACAAGCCACCTGCATACTGCGCTGTGTTCTGCAGCACGCTGCTGTTACCAGACACCGCCAAGTTTGATGCATCCTGCGTAACAGCAGCGCCGCCATACACCGCCTGGTTCCCAGCTAGCACAGACCCCTCCACTATCACCTGCGTCCTCGCAATCATGTAGATGTATCCACCATAGTCTGCACTGTTGTTGGCACATGTGGAGTTGAGTAGCTTCATCTGACCAGTCTCTCGCACAAAGATTGATCCATACTGGCCCTGTGTACGTGACACAATGCTGCTGACCAGCTCAACCTTGGACAAACCACCAGCAACAACAGCACCGCCATATGTAGCTGCATTCTGGGTAAAGTTGCACCGTACCATGCTTACAACTGCCCTCCCATCAACTCCAACACCTGCTGCCCTCACGGACGCCTTGTTTGACACAAACACACTGTCTAATATGGTCACAGCTGCAGACGCAGATGCAAACACAGCCCCTCCAACACGCCCAACAGAGCAGTTGCGGAAAGTGGAGTTGGTGATGTTCACACGTGCAGAATCTGACACCAGAATCGCTCCACCATAACCAAATGTGGTGGAATCAGCTGCATTGCTGCTTATCGTGCAGTTTTGCATGCTCAGGCTGCTGTTGCCCCGAGCAGCAACAGCAGACCCACCCTCACCATGTGCATTGCCGTTAATACCAACTCCAGCTTGCATTTTAACATCTGCCTGCTCCATTAACAGCAGCACCGGAGCTCCACGGTTGTCACTGAGCTGCCCACCTGTTATAATTACTGTTACTTTGCCACCAAATGCCAGAATGCCACGCTCTGTTGTTATGGCCTGATTAGCGCCCTGCTGGCGAAGCCCTACATCTCTTTCTGGCTGCCGCCAGTCAAGGTGGAGGCCTTGGGGTGTTTTGACAGCGGCAGTGCAGCAACTTTGTATGTCATGTTATGCTGCTGCTGTCATGACATGCAAGCTGCTGCCTGGATTTTTTGCAGCTCCTGGTTGGTGTGGACTTTTGTAGATGTCTGAGCATGCTGCTCAGCATGCTGTACAGCATGTACAAGAATGCAGCAGTGCATCGCTGCTCAAGCTTTAGGGTGACAAAATATCGTACAAAAGCTCAACATGCTTGCAGCCTGCTGTAGATGCATGCAGTTGAACATGCAGTGCAGCTGCATTGTAGACAGCTCTACAAAGCTTCAGCAGCGCCTGCTGCCAACCTTGGATGCGTGGCTGCACCAGCTGTACCGCTTCCTCCCCACAAAACGCCAGCACAGCCTGCACCGGCCGCCCTGCCTGAGCCGTCCATTGGTCAGTGCACTTGTCTATGTCCACTACGTTTCACTCCAGTGAATTGCCTAAGCTCAGCTGGACTTATCAGGCTGCTGTTAACAACAATGGTAGGGACTGAGTTGGGGGTGCTGGAGCTACAATTGAGGCTTGCGGTGAGTGCGATGCTTCCAGTGGAGCCTTGCAGTTGCAGGCTGCATGTCGTGGGTGCCTGTGCTGCTGCTTTGCGCGCCTCGAGCAGCAACACGGCCAGGCACAGCGCAGCAAAACAGCGGTGCCTGCCCTGCATTCGAGACGCTGGAAGATGTTGCGCATTACTAAGCTGAGTGCATATTTTTTTTCGAGCATCGCAGGGCAAATGGACGGCGAATGATAAACAAATCGGAGGGTTGCCTGGCGCGGTCACTAGGCATTAGGGCGTTCCGAGATCGGGCATCCCGAGGCAACGGTTAGAGACGTGGCACTTCTGTCCTAACAGCCATAAACAAACACCATGTTTTTTACATTTTAATAAAATCGGTTGGCGAGCACACATACATCACAAGTTGTGCGAAGCTCAGCAGACTTCAGGTCTTGCAGCGCAGATGGCAGCCATGGCCAGTGCCAGATATGCCAGTAAACCACACCACTCGCGTCAAAACTCTTTGAACGCAGCTTTAAGATTTTGATGAAGTCAGCTGCGTCTGGCAGCGGCCCTGCTGATTCCCCTGCAGCTGATGCGCTGTTCTGGGCTCGCTGTGCTGGGCTCAGCCCAGAACAGCCAGGCTGGCGCTAGCTGCAGCCGATGCCAGGTCGCCAGCTTGCAGTCAAACCAGCATGCTCTGAGTGCTCAAGCATGCGGTCAAATGACTGCAACTTGCGTGCTGCGATGCAGACGGTAGTAATTTGAGAAAACGTACTGCTTGAATTGTGATCTCTGTAGTTGAGCGCGTTGGACAACTGCACTCTGTGTTGAAGCAGGGCAGCAGCTGGTGTGGTGCCACAAATCGCTTGCTCAGTCGATGTGGACCGTACGTAGAGGACAGCACGCCGGCACGTGTAATCTGTCCTGAGAAGTTACCTGCTGTAGCTCACAACCTGGTTACACATGCACTTTCTTCAGCAGCTTTGATAAAAATCACGCCATGAACAGACATCCCTGCAACGCAAGGACCGCAGCTGCATTGGCAACGCCTGCATGACCGTCCTGTACCATGCATATACATGACCCTTGGACATGCTGTGCTCTGCACGGGCAGAGCAGCCGCAACTTGCGCGTTTGAAACACGTGCCGCGCATCCAAGGTGCATCACACCTCAGTAAAGAGGCATGCCAGATGCATGCAGCTTCAGCACCAAGGTTGTGACTAACTGCAATGCCTAAGCCTGCTGCGCATTGCTTGCTGCAGCACCCTGCTCGGCATACTCACAGACATGCCGCACATGCAGTAATGCGAACATCAAGCAATGCAAACAGCAGCATCTCAGCATGCGCCTGCATGTTTTGTGTTGCTGCAGCAACGGCTGTTGCATGGCACTGCCTGCCACCACACCCTAAACCAATCAGCTGCAACGATGTGCTTAGATATGCAGCATCACAACACAGGTGCCGCGTCGAGCAAGCAGCGCTGTGAAAGCCTGCGAGAATTATTATGCACTAGGCGACCAGCCGCCAAAATCATGTCTGGTTTGCGCCGTGACACACAATGCAGCGCCTGTTAGTGCGCCTACTGGAACACATATACAGACACGCATTGTTTGCAAGCGACTAGTGCACAAACTACACACACAGCACAGCAGCAGCATTGCATAGCCATTTGGGCACACTTGACACTGGCGCAGGTTTAGCTAAATGACGCTGCTGCAAACAACAATGTGCACCTGAACTGGCGGCAATACGCCGTCCGCAAAGCGCAGCGTGTTCCGCAATCAAAGAACCCTGCGCTGCTCGGCCACCATTGCGCCTGGACACCATGCATAACAAAACTTCTGCATGCACCAGTTCGCATGTACATGAAAGAATGGCACAATCACTCAAGTTCCTTCTAAGTATTCTGCAATGCCCTGATGCGCTGACGATCACAACCCTCGCTACGCCACACTCCAGCGGCAGCCAAGGCCTCAGCGGACAGGGAAGTTGAAATACGGTGGTGCACCAGCAGCAGCAGCAGCGTCGGCGCTGCAACGCAACCAGCATGCTCACACCCAACACAGGAGCAGCAGCATTACTCAGCTGCCTTAAATTGCAGCCGCACCAGGCTGCTGAAACAGCACTGTGCAGTCCCCTGGGAACCACAGCCCCTCGTTGCATGCAGCCAGCAGCTCCCTACACAGGCCAGCTTTCAAACTCCCCAGCAGCCGCAACGGAAGGCTCGCCAACCACAGCAAAGCAGCAAACAATAGCCTGCCAGTTTGGCCAGCCACAGCACTGGCACCAGCACTGCTGCTGCTGCCGCTGGAGCACACGCTGTCACCAAACACTGCGGCAGCTGGCGCAGAGGGCCTCCTGGCGATCGGCTGCAGCACCAGCGCATACGCGAGGTACACAAGCAGCAGCGCCGCACACCGCAGCAGCACTCTCTTCACCACTACTGCTGCTTCAGCAACAAGCGCACGCATGCCAACTCCGCTGCTCCAATCTGCTGCACTTCTGCCGCCCGGTCTACATGCCCCAGCTAAGAAAGCTACTGGCATACGCCATGGGTTTTACATCAGGGTGGGGCACTGCCTCGAAGGTAGTGAAGTGCGGGACCATGTCGGAGCCATTGAACTTTACAAAGGCTCCCTTGTTGCCCATCTGGTCGCAGTAGTTAGGAGCAGAGAAGACCGTGACCAGCAGCCCGTTGTGCGCCACCTCGTAGCCTTCTTCCTTGACCTGCAGACGAGGAACAGGCAAAAACAAGGGATCAAAAATACAGAATGTAGCAGGCATGGAGAAGACGGTGACCAGCAGCCCGTTGTGCAGCAACCTCATAGCCCTCCTTGACCTGCAGGCATTTCCATGGCAGAATGAGACACAGCAAACAAACTGTTGAGGGCTGGTACATGTGATGCATGAGTTGGGCGCGGAGAAGACGGTGACCAGCAGCCCGTTGTGCGCCACCTTGTAGCCCTCCTCCTTGACCTGCGAGACTACAACAAAGGGCAGTTGATCGTGAGGTCAGCAGGCATGTGGAGAAGACTGTGACCAGCAGCCTGAATCCAGTACCACAACTGCGCTCACCACACACTGCTAAAACTTCCTTCACACACAACGGGTCAGCTATGCAGCCGCTGTTCTCACCTCGTGGCTGCGCACCACCAGCTCCAGGCCGTTCTCCTTGAGGAACTGCTGCGTGATGTCGGGGCCACACTGCACACAGCCTGGCTCCATGTAAAGCTGCCTCACCAGCTTGATGTCCATGCATGCACTCGTTGCAAAGATGCATAAAACACCCCCTACACCCCCAAAGGCATGCACTTGAGTTGATTTCAGCAACACATTCGAACTTGTATCTGTTCTAGCACCTCACCTCGTGGCTGCGCACCACCAGCTCCAGGCCATTCTCCTTGAGGAACTGCTGCGTGATGTCAGGCCCAAACTGCAGCCCCACGCCGCGCTTGCTGGCCTGCCGCCCCTGCTCAGGCGCAGGGTCGCTCCACAGGCACTCACACATCAGCCCTTCATCGGGCGGCTCCCTGAATACAGCAGCAGCAGCAGCAGCAGCAGCAAAAGCAGCAGCAATACAACAAGTGCTGTGAGTTGTTCGTCACACACTTTGCACGCACCAGCAGGAGCAGGGCTGGCCATTCATCACATCCCCACAGATGCATTCTTATCGATCAAATAAGGCGAACAGAAAATAGGGCGAACAGAGTCAGTGCGCACCTGTTGCGCTCGACCTTTCTCAGGTCGTCCAAGCTGACCCCGTCCTTGCTGAACAGCCCTCCATGCAGCACCAGCACCTTCCGGTTGAGCACGAACGCCAGCGGCAGCCAGTTGAAGACCTCGCGGAACACGTCCAGCATGAGCCCGCTGAACTTGTGCTTCACCTGCGTGGCAGTTGGTAACAAAACGTAACAGTTAGTGACAGTCTGTGACGTGAACAGAGCGGCAGATAAGCAGAGGGGCGGCAGCCAGTTGAAGACCTCGCGGAACACGTCCAGCATCAGCCCGCTGAACTTGTGCTTGACCTGCATAACACATTAAAAGTAACATTCAGTAACAGTTTGTGACATGTACACATGTAATGATGCGCAACACAACGCAGAGGGGCGGCAGCCAGTTGAAGACCTCGCGGAACACGTCCAGCATGAGCCCACTGAACTTGTGCTTCACTCGCGCGACAGTTGGTAACAAAACGTAACAGTTAGTGACAGTCTGTGACATGAACAGAATGAGATCTTTGCAGAGGGGCGGCAGCCAATAAAACACCCCGCGGAAAACGAGAAGCATCGGCCCACTGAACTTTTGCTTGACGTGCGTGACAACAAGTAACATGGCATAAGCGTTACATAACACGAGGGGTCCGCCACCACTTAAAAGCCTTGCGCAACACCAGATGCAATGGGGCTTGATATCGAAACAGAACAGGCAGGAGGATGGTGGACGGCGTTCGGAGTCTGCTGCATCATCAGCAGTGCCCTGCCGCTGGCATGACACAGCAAACAAAGCAACATCATTGGCACGTCTAACGCCATAACATAACAGTATCCGCAGCATTCGGAATGCCCGCCGCACCTATCCATCAAAGCTGTAGATCTTGTTCATGCTCGCATGCGCAGCACAAGCGAAATAAGCAACAAGATCTACCCCTCCCCATGTTTTGACAGATGCAGCGCAGGCCGCACCTCCCCGTTCAAACCGTGGATCTTTTTCATGCTGTGGCTCTCGTGGCTGGGAGCTTGTAACCGAAACATCAAAAACAACAAGACTAGCAACATATGAAGGTTGATGGCAGGCTCACCTCTCCGTCGAAGCCGTAGATCTTGTTCATGCTGTGGCTCTCGTGGTTGCCGCGCGTGAGGTGCATGCAGCTGGGGTGCAGCACCTTCCACGCCAGCAGCGCCAGGATGACCTCCACGCTGAAGCTGCCCCGGTCCACAAAGTCGCCTGCGCATGCAGGACATCCACAAATGCAGACAGTCAAGCGGCACGGTACGACAGCAAATACATACGCTGTTGGTGTGTCAGCAGCGCCAGGATGACCTCCACACTAAGGCTGCCACGGTCCACAAAGTCGCCTGCGCATCAGATAGCATCAGCATGTAGAACAGCAAATTCAAGTATAACGAATATGCCAGCAGCGCCAGGATGACCTCCACGCTGAAGCTGCCACGGTCCACAAAGCCGCCTGAAGAAAAAAAATCAAAAGAATTGCGGGGGCCGCGCATTTCACGGCATGTTACACAGAAGATGCAGGCATGCGGTGTGAACACGCCAGCAGTCACTCAATCAATCAATGACACATTTTTCTAGCAACAGGTGAACCCAGAGGAGGGAGCCACTCCAAAACCACCTTAGGTGACACCTAAACCTTGAACACACGCCAGCAGTGCAGGATGATGACCACGCTGAAGGAGCTGCGTGGCAAGTGGGCTGACAGAGCCGGCGGAAGAGCAGCAGCGGCAGCAGCAGCAGCGCTCACCGTTGAAGAGGTAGGGGTTGTCAGGCCCCGGGTTGCCGTTGAGCTGCCAGATGTTGAGCAGGTCGTAGTACTGCCCGTGCACGTCTCCACACAAAGTAAAGTGTACAAATATACTAAACACAACAGATTGCATAAACCAACTGACCATCTCGTCACATCCTAGCAGGGCGACAGACGGCAACGGACGGCATAAGGTGGTGCGGCGAGGTCAGCTGCAGAGCAGCACCTCCAAAAGATGGCAGCAGCAGCAGCAGCAGCAGCAGCGCTCACCGTTGAAGAGGTAGGGGTTGTCAGGCCCTGGGTTGCCGTTGAGCTGCCAGATGTTGAGCAGGTCGTAGTACTGCCCGTGCACGTCACCACACACCGTGAAGTGGCGGTCTGCAGGGATGTCTATGTCGACCAGCGATGGAAGCTCGCGCAGCAGCTGCCGCGCCTGAAGCAAGGCATCACAACAACAAGCAATGATGGTCAGTGTCAGTTGCTGCGGCACACAGTGAAGTGGCGGTCTGCGGGGAAGTCATGTCCACCAGCGATGGAAGCTCGCGCAGCAGCTGCCGCGCCTGCAAGCAGTGCAGTTGGTCAAGCAGCAATACTGGTCACTGTTTGGTTACTACAGCACACAGTAAAGTGGCGGTCTGCAGGGATGTCTATGTCGACCAGAGATGGCAGTTTCCGCAGCAGCTGCCGCGCCTGAAGCAACACGGTTGACACAGCAGCCATGTATGTGCATAGAAGTAATGCAAGCAAAACACATTGATATCTAATACGTCGCGACCCCATTCATTCTCCAACAGGCGCAACCAGACTAGGCCCATTATCCGAACACCACCTCCAAACCCTTGCTGCAACAAACTGTGTGCCCTCACCCCCACCACCACAGCAGCTGCACCTGCAGCAGTATTCGCCACGCACCTGCAGCAGTATCTGGAATGCGAAGCGCCTGTGGATGAGCCGCTGCTCCTTGAACTCCTCAAGCATGGCCAGCACAAAGTCTTCCGTGATCACGTAGCCGCCAGCGCCGTCCTCTGCAGCAGCAGCAGCAGCAGCAGCAGCAGCAGCAGCAGCAGCAGCAGCAGCAGCAGCAGCAGCAGCAGCAGCAGCAGCAGCATACAAAGTAAGGGACTTGCTGAAGGTCAGAAGGGAGCCGCCACAGAGGCAGCTGCACCCGTCCCAGGCGCTGCTGGCTGCGTGCTGTCATGAATTGGCTGTCGAATTGCGTACAATGGCTACACACTTGGGTGTTCGACCTAACGTACAGGTGCAGCCCACCCATCTGCGTGCACTGCACGCGTGTGCGTGTGCTGCTGCAGACGCCACTGCCCAACCAGCCAACGAGACAGCTAGCTGGACAGCTGGTTCTGTCACGAAATCCCACGCACCCTGCATGCGTGGCCCCTTGTAGCTGTCCTCCACTGGCATGGTGCTGAGGTCGATCGTGTCTGACACATGCGTGATCTCAGAGTCCTGCAGACGCACAGCATCAGCAGCAGCAGCAGGGCCAGCTGGTCAGCATCTAGCAGGTCCCAGGCTGGCAGCATTGAGACCTTGAGCACACAACACATACCACTGCTCATGTTGTGCATGCACGCACACATGTAGCCAGGGGCGGAGAAGTTCAGGGACATGAAGCCAGTGACAACACATTGTGTCGCGTCACCCGCGTCGACAGCGCCTCCTCTAACCTGATGCGCATTATTGCCACAGGTACGCAACACACCAACCCTGAACATGTCCGCTGCCATGCTGGGCTCCCCGGCGTCGACAGCGCATCCTCAAACTTGATGTGTACAACATGAATTCAAAAAGCAGAGGGCCTGCTCGCAAGCAGCAATACTGGTCAGTGTTTGGCCTTACCGGAGTCGACAGCGCCTCCTCAAACTTGATGCGCTTGATGGCCTTCTCGCACTCTGCCAGCTTCTTGCGCAGGTCAGGGTCCTTGGGCGCGACCTTTGCAGCCTGCAGCAATTCCAACAACAAGGCAAGACAGGGCGCGGTCAGCAATCCTGCAGCATGCGCATTGCTTGAATGACTGCACTCTGCCAGCTTCTTGCGCAGGTCACGGTCCTTGGGCGCGACCTTGGCAGCCTGCATGTATCAGCAGGCAACAAGGCAAACACAGGGCAGGTTGTCAGCAGGCGCTCCTATACTGCAGCACGTGTGGTTGAAGAGGCAGCTAACAATGTGCAGATGCTTGGGGTTACAGCTACGGTGTGTCCAGTGTTTCTGTAGTGGCAGCCGCTGCCTCTATAAGTTCAGTCATGTGGCTGCATCTGCTTCACACACTGCTCCCGAGTCACCAGCCCACAAAACTTGAATATGTCTGCTGCTTCACTTCCCCTGCACTGCCCCAGCGCTTGAATTTCGCTCATCCCAGCCTTGCCTGCTGCCACCTATGCGCCTTGACTGCTGCTGCTGCAACCGCTGGTGCAGCGGCAGCTGCAGGCTGCGCCACTGCTCTGACACATCTATGGCTAATGCCATGGCCTGCCATTCATCAACGCTGCTGCTGGAGGTGGCGCTTGGCTTTGCTGCTGCTGTTCGCAGCCTCGCCTGTGGCCCGTCTGACTCGAGGAAGCAGACTCGCTGCTACTGTTACTCCGGCGCTTGAAAGGCTGATGCTGGCTCCGCTGCCAACAGGTTTGCCGGCTGTGCTGTGCCCCGCTGCCGCGACTTGCTTGATTCCCTTCTACTTCCTGACCACATTCACCACACACGCTGCTGCACTGTTCGTCCAATGCCAGTCGCACCATATAACTCTGAGAGCTGTTGCTGCTGCTGTGGCACACCACACTGCTGCTGCGACTGCTGCTGCTGCTGCTGCTGCTGCTGCTGCTGCTGTGCCGGCACTCACTGTCTTGAGGTCCTTGATGGCATCCTTGAAATTGCCAAGCATAAAGTACGCATCTCCGCGCCGATAGTAGCCCTGCAGCAGCACCATAATACAGCAGCAGCAGAAACCAGACAAGACATTGAGCAGGTGGGTCGTAGTTGCATTTTGAGCTGCCTTGTGGATGATGTGCTTGCTGGACTAGTGAAGGATGGATTCCCGAACTGTCTGAAGATGCCTGCAGGGACTTTTGCAGTACAGCTGCAGATCAGGCTGCAACTGGTTTTGTTGCACTGGTGATTATCTGCTGACGCAGTGCCAAACAGCCAATCAGCACCGCAAAACTGACAGCCAATCACTCAGACAGATTGCGTTTATAGTCTCTTCCAGTCCTGCCATATGCATTTTGAATGTCTCGCAACCAAGCAACAGCAGTTCTGCAACTCCCAACTGCTGTGGTGCATGATCTCAGCAGCTGCCACAAAGCGTGCAGCCCTGACGTCTGATCTACACAACAGAGTCTGCTGCATTCTGCAGCATGAGCTCACCTTGGCGTAAGAGGGATCCACCTCAATGGCCCTGCTGGCGTCTGCTACTGCTGAGCCATACTCCTCGAGCTTTATATGCGCAAACGACCTGTTTGCGAAGTAAACTGCGGTCTCCGGATAGAGATCGATGGCCTTGGTGTACAGATTGACAGCTCCAGCGTAGTGCTTCTCTGCAAGAGCCCATCAACCCACCAAGCAACCGGATCACTACAAAAGCGCGTACACAGCGCATGACGCCAGCATACGCCTTGATTAACAATGCTATACCTTTAAATAGTTTGTTCGCCTCATTCTTCAACTTCTCGGCCTCCTCCTTGTTCGCCATGATGGCGTCCTGCTGTGTGTGCCTCTGCAGAGGCTGCCAGAGACGCCGATCTTAGACGCTCAGACGCTTGTTACCAACTTTTGGTGCTCAACATTGGTTTATACGACAATTCACCGCTTCTGCACGGACTGCTGGAACGTCAGCAGCACGCTGCTGCTCAGCTGTTGTGTATCAGGTACACCTGTGATCGTGAGTTGAGCTTTTCACTCTTGCAAAGTCCACCAAATCTTCCGTCTACAGACACAACCACTGTGTAGTAGAGGCAGTGACTGTCAGGCGCTCGCCACCATGTCACTTGTCATGTTCAAAGTGCAAATCCCGCTGTGCCCTGCGGGTCTGGCTGTTCACATGCTGTGACAGCTACTCCCCACTCAAGCCTCAGCAAATTGAGATTGATTTCTATCATCATGGGTGAATGTAACAGCGTCAAAAGGTCATGCTGGTGGCAGTGCCAGGGGCTACTACTGGTGGCACCAGTGTCACTTCAGCACAAGCTCAAGTGCTCAAGGGCTCGGCTGCTGACTCAGCTGCAATCTGCTCGAGCCAGCGCTGGCCTGACTTCAGCCCTGCTGCAGCTGCGACTGCAGCTGCCGCTTTGACATGCTGCTGATCCTTCCATGGCGCCAGAATGATGCCAGGCCCAGGCTCCGCTTGCTCTTGAGCTAGAACCTTGGCAGTGCGCTGCAAATATGCTGCTCCAGCACGGTTGCCGTTGAAGCTGCTGCCGTGCAACACACCCGCCTGCCTGTACCCCACTCCTCTAGGACTCTTTATCGCGGGCAGCGGCCCAAACAGCCCCACTGTTTTGCCAGGCCGCATATTTGGGACGCTGCCAGTTGCCCTTACTACAGGCGTGCCGCTGAGGCTGGCGTTGCTGGCAGTTGCATCTGCATCTGTTACGGCTGGTGTTAGAGGTGCCTCCAGGATGCTGCCGGGGCACGCTAACCTGCTGCTGCGTGGTGAGCTAATCATCATGATGCCATCCATTGCACTGCCAGCTGACCCCAGCACTGGCAAGCTGCTACAGCATGACTGCTGATGCGCCGCTGCTGCGGCACTAGCACTTGCAGGACTGCCTGGCTGGCTGCTGCTAGGCGAGCGTCTGTATGCCTGCTGCTGTTGTAGCCGTAGCTGCGGCACCTTGGTTTTCCTGCAAGTGATTGCGTCAGTAGCTGCCCTTGACAGTGTGCTGCGCAAGCTAGCTGAAGGCCCTTCCTGAGCTGCCTGCTGCTGCCAGGTTGACTCAACAGCACTGCCAGCCATTGCGACAGACGCCACAGCAGGACTGCCGCCGCAGTCACTTGCAGGAAACTCCAGCAGTCCTGCAAGCTGTACAGCTACATTGGCCATGCTGCTGGTCGTGGCTTGCAGCGGACCTGCTGCTACAGCCTTTGCAAAGCCCAGCTCTAGAGCTGCTGAAATATCCTCTCGAGGAGTGTCCAGCTTCCCGTCTTTGTCTATGGAGTCAAAGTATGTCCCTATAGTGGTTGCTGCTGCTGCTGCCGCTTTGCTGCAAACACCACCTGGCTGTTGGTCAATCTGGTGGTCTGGCTGTGCAGGCATTGCTCCCCCTGCAGTCACAAGTGCTGGCCCCTGTGCAGAATCTGGTGAGGGGTCGCCTTGCCTGTCAATATGGGGCAGATGCACAACATAGCTGCCAGCAGCAGCAATCTGTAGCCTGGCAGCTGCTGCTGCCATAGAAGCTGCCTCCAGGGTGGATGCAATAGGTCCTGCTGCTGCAGCTGGTGCTCCTGCATGCCCAATACGCCCTGTTTGACACAGTCTACTGCCATGCTGCATGCAGCAATGGCTGGAGCTGCTGTGCGATGCTGTAGCAGGGCCAGGCTTAGGAAGTAGCGTTCCAAGTTGTGCAGCAACTAGCTTTGCGGCTGAATGCCTGCAGCCTCCTGCAACGCTGCTGGGCAACCTCAAAGGCGAAGTGTGCATCTGTGATGACATATAGCATGATCTGCTTCCTGCAATCTGGCCAAGCAAGCTGCATGAGGGTGCTGTGTAGCCACACTTGGCAGTGAGGCCAGCAATGAACTCTGCTGAAGCTACGGTAGGGCCCTTAGGTGCTGCAGCACTGTCTGGGATGGCAACATCTGGCAATAGAGACTGCACTGCCAGGTAGAGCCTGCTGTTTGGAGCTATTGTCTTTCTGCTTTGTGGTGGCACATGCACAACCGCTGATGCAAGAGGTCCTGCTGTAACGCAGCAGCTGCTCAACTGTTCTTCATGCTGCTGTGCCGCCAGTTTGCATGGTGCTGCAGCCAGCGCCCTGTCAACCTGCAGTATCGAAATTACAGCATATATTCAAAGGAACCTCATTGAGTACCCCGCAGTTCATCACGCTGTGGATGGCCCAATCATCACCTTCTGTGCTGGTGCTTTAACCAAGGTGAAGCTGAGCTGCTGCTCCATACACTCTCGCTGTATTTGGCACTTTGCATCAGACAATGAAGCTTAAGCTGCGGTGCTGCGGCTGCTGTCGGCCGCATCAGCCGCAAGACACTTTCGCGCCTATTGGTTTCGGGACATCGAGCTGTCATGGGGTAGTATGCATCGTGTTCTTCACGGGGAGATTGATTTGTGACATCGGGGAAATCCGCTGGAAGCAGCTATGCTGGCTCCAACAAGCCATTGACACCAGAAGACACGTGACCGCAGCCCAGGTGCAGGGTTTTGATCGCCGCAGTGCACCTGCATTGGAAATGCCAAGCGATGTCACCTGCAGCTCTATCGCAGTACAACCTTGCCAAGAGCCCCTACAGATGCCTCATCACGCCAGCGCCCGCGGCTGCACCCTTGATCATGGGGGCAGCGCTGAAAGCATGCAATGCTTGCAACTGGTGTCCGAGATGCCACATTGTGCCACAGCGCAATTACATGCGCTGGCAATGCATTCGAGTTGCCCCTGCTGTGATGCATACCTACTGCAGGTTTGGCTGCCTCAGCCGCTGATTTCATGCTCAGGGCCAGCAATTGTCTTCTGCAGCTCAATGCCGCTGACCAACAGACTATACAGTGCTGTTCGTGCACCAATGTGCTGCACGCATGCATATGCTGTGTGTCACAGCCATCATGGCATGATGCTGCGATGCAGAAATGAGTACAGCACAGTACACTAGCAGCTGCATGCTCAAACAACTCAAACGCTGAAGCATCACAACCTATCTGACCGCATGTCGAGCACATCCTCTGTCAACTGAAACCACACACCAGCCGGCAGCAAAGGAGCAAACATGCTCGACAGCTGCTGCACAGCTCCATACTCCAGCCGAACAGGCAAGTCCACCTGCACACGCTCTAACACAGACAGGTCACATATGGCCTGCAGCAATGTTGCAATGCCTGCAGCATGAAGCTGCATCCCCCCAAACAAATCAACACTGCTTGCTTCATCAGCCTCAGGATCCTTGTTGCTGTTGAGGATGCTCAAATCCTGCAGCGCTGTCAGCTGCTGCAGCAACAGCCCCAACTGCTGGTGCGTAGCTGCCTGCCTGCCAGCAGGCAGCAAGTCACCGCACACTGACAGCCTAGTCAGCCCCTGCACTCTGCTAAGCTGCTGCAGCACATCACTGTGCACAAGTCCTGAGCTCCCCAGGTCTAGCTCCTTCAGCGGCAGCACATGCCATACCACTGCTGCTGCATCATCTACAGTCAAACTTGCTTCCTTGTACACCACCAGCTTCAGCTCCTGCAAGCTGCCAATCGTGCTGAGCTGCAGCAGATCGTGTGCTGCCAGTCGTGCCTCCTCTGTCTGAGCTGCCATCACTTCATCACACCTGATCGTTAGCTGCTGCAAGCGGCTGAGAGCTAGCAGCGGTTGCACACCAGCTGTGTCGCCTGTCACCCAGCCTGACCACCTCAGCTGGCAGAGATTCGGTGGCAAGCAGTCCTGCCGCAGCAAGCCATTGGCGGCAGCATCAACTTGCAGCACTTGCAAAGCTGTGAGCTGCTCCAACCTTAGCGGCGCTAGCTCCTGTGTTGTGCTGTCACTGCCGCTCAACCGAAACGCCAGGTGCTGCAGTTGCGGCAGCTGCAGATGCTGGAGCTGCTCCCTACGAAAACAGCCGGCCAGCGTTAGAGCTGTCAGCTGCTGCAATGCTGCTAAGGGTTCCAAAACATCATCTGCATGTGCACGGAAGTCGGCATTGCCTCCCAGAGAAAGGCTGCGCAAGCCAGTGTGTGTACACACTGTGTTAATCTGCGCTGCGTCGCTCCAGGTGACCTTGCAATCCAAGCGCCTCAGCGTCCCTGCTGGCAGGTGCTGCATGATGCGTCCCGCTGCCGTGACTTGCAGCCAAACGGAAGCTAATTCTGACAGCGAACTGATTGTCAGCTGCTGCAGCTGCCAGCTGCTGCATGGTGCTGATGCAGCAGGTGCGGCTGCTGCAGCTGGTGCTGCTGACACCGCTGCCGCCCCTGTTGGTGCTGCTGTTGCAGCAGCAACGGCAGTCTGAAATGCTGCTACTAGTGCATCCAGTGCTGAACGCCAGGCTGGGCTGTGGGTACTAGGGTCCAGCAGCAGCTGCAGCGCACGGACTATGCTGGCACGCTCTGCCAGCCATGTTGCCAGCTGTTCTAGCTGCCGTGCACTTAAGCGCCCCACAGCCAGGTGCAGCTGCTGCACTGTTGCTGGCACCCACTGCAGCTGCGCAGGCCGCACCGTGCCTACATGCAGCTCTGTCAGCTGCGGCAGCCGTGCGAGCGGCGCAAGCACGTCGTCGGTTGAGGCTGCTGTGTCTGAGCTGCAGAGCTGCAAGCAGCGCAGGCCTGACAGTGCTGCAATCGCCTGCATGCTGGCGTATCTGCTGACGTCTACATCTGCACACAGGCGCGTGAATTGTGGCACCTGCAGCTGCTCCAGAATCCCAGCATTCACCAGAATGCCTTGAAGGCAGAATGACTGCAGCTGCAGCGGACGGATGCACGCTGCCTGCTGCAGTGCGGGCCCCACACGCCAGTATCCTGCTGCCGCTGCTGCTTCTGCATCAATCCTACACTGCAGCTGTAGATCAAACGTCTGCAGCAGCCCAGCATGCTTCGACAGCCAGTGCACAAGCATGTGCACGCGCTGAATCTGCTCGTCAGCTCTTCTCAGACTCTTCTCATGCACAGCAAGCGCTACTGGCACTTGGCCAGCAAGCAGCTGTGACACAGCTGCGTTCAGCTCCTTGGACACAAGCTGCAGCTGCGCCACTGCCTGCTGGTCGCGGCTGATGCTGGGATGGCGCAGGATAGGTGTGTGCAGCTCAGGATCATGCATGCTGTGCATGGCTTGCTCCTCCATCCTGCAGGTCTGCTACTGCTGCTCGCTGTGTTGGCTGATCACTTCTGGCTGGTGCTGTTCCCCTCTGTTACTGCGCTTGGATGACTCCCAGGTTGTTCCTGTACGCAATATACAAAGCAACAAATGCATTTCAATAAAAACCAGGACCAGGCAGCTGCAAGTAGGAAACCATAGCACAGTCCTGTTGGTACTTGCCAACTCACTTGACAGGACCAGTAGCTGAGCGCCGCCGGGCAGCAGTTGTGCTATCGTAGCATTTCTACACCATATCTTTGTAAAGGCTTTCACCAGGATGAGCAACAGCGCCAGCGCAGTGCTCTTCACCACCTGTGCTGCTCAATGCTGAATCCCACGAATATATGGTCCTGTTGCACTAAGACAAGCGGCACCTCAACGCTACAAGACCTTGAGCATACTGTCGTTCCGATCCGAGGCAACGATCTGCTGTGGGTGGGCTGCATACTCGACTAACAGTCACAGCAGTAGTCAGTGACTAATGACAGTTGTGTGAATGTACGAGGGCGCTCCTCTAGGCATGTCCGGAGGAGACTGGTGCTTGCGAATCATCTCTCACTCACAAATCACTGCAACTCAAGCGCAGCCAACATTCTGTGTGTGGTCCAGCACAGCTTTGGCATCAGTGGGCGGCCAAGTGGAACTTGCTTGCCTTCCGTGCTGTTATATATTGATCATTGATGCAAAGTGCGTGCCATAATCATCTTTAATTACGCTCAGTGCTCCGGTACACACACGCACCGCGAGTCCCGATGCTGCACACACAGTTGCTCACAAGGCGCGTGGTTGCAGCAAAGCCATTGAACTCAATAGGTGTATCAAAAACAAATCACAAAGGTTTTACGCCTCGGCATGCATGCATCTCGCGCGTGAGCAGCAGCAGCACTCCTGACAGCATCACAGATGAGGAGGCAGAGCGCTTTGAGAAGATTGCTGCTGCTCTCGTGGAAAAGCTAAAGGACTTACCAGATACAGAGGTGGAGCCTGAAGGCGAGTGTTGCTCGTTATTGCCTATAATGTTGGCTAAACAGCGTGGTGGCCACAGCACATCGGCGGCAGCAGCTGTGTGGCAGCTGTCAGTGGCTCCATCAGTTCAGCACAAGTACTGGACAGTTCAACGGCACTGCGAGCTATGAGTTGTTCAATGGATAAAAGCCGGCTATGTCGCAGACTTATGCCTGTGGTGTGCAAGGGCACAGCTGCACGTGTCACAGGCTGGGCTGCACAGGAAAGCATACCAGGGTCCTGGCGCCTGACATCAGTGTCTCGACTCTGACATTGGTTGACATCAAACCCACATATAACAAGCAGCATCAGCACAAATGACAGCCATGCTTCGCCTTTCCTGTATGAGCTGCGCTCAGCTGGCTATCCTGCAAGCTGCTGACAACCCTCTGTGCTGCAACTGCTGCTTTCCTGCAGATGCTTTTGCTGACGAGGACCTCCTGGTGGAGTTTGGCAGTATCGCCTCGCCACAGCAGGCAGCAGACATCCAGGCGCGCTTAGAGGAGCGCCGCGCAGCAGCAGCTGCAGCCTCCACATCAAACAGCAGCAGCTTCGTGCCGCGCAAGCTACGCAAGAAGCAGCTGCCAATTGAGGCGCTGCCAAAGGTTGCTATTGTGGGGCGGCCCAATGTGGGCAAGTCAGCAATGTTTAACCGGCTTGCAGGCAGCAGCTTGGCGGTTGTGTACGATTACCCTGGCGTGACAAGGGATCGGCTGTACACGCGCGCTTTCTGGGGAGACAAGGAGTTCTGCCTCATCGACACAGGTGGGTGTTGCTGACCAGCGTCCTTCAAGAACATTTGTGCATTGCACCAGGCGTGACCAGTTCTCAAATGTTGCCGTCCCAGTTGCTGACTTTTTTGTTCCCTCTATTCAGGCAACCTTGTGTTAAACAGCGCGGCTGCTGATGCACCTCTTGATTTCTGTTGCTGCATTGCCGCAGGTGGCCTGATGAGTGATGCAACAAAGTTGCCGGCAGAGCAGCAGGCAGCAGCCATGGCCTCTATCTCGGCAGAGGGCCTACCACAGGCCATTGAGCGGCAAGCAGCAGCAGGTGTGTGATCAGCTTGTGCAGCGCAGTGGCTGCAATATCGTGCTTGCCAGTAATGACGCAGCAGCTTGCGCAAGCAAAGCTGCAGTTGGACTGCTTATGTGCACCAAGCCGCGTCGACGCAGCAACATAAATGTTAGGGATATGCAGCAGGCAATTGCATGTTGCAGCTGTCAGCTTCCAAAATACGCCTTCGCACCTGTTGAATGGGGTGACTTTGCCCCAAAGTATGCCACGTCAAAAGCAGTTTCCTTGCTGTTAACACAGAGAGGTTGCGGTTTTGCTTTGTAAGCGGGCAAGCAAAGTGATTGGCGAGTGAATTAGCTGAGTACGTTGTGTTTCGTGCTGCCGCAGGTGTTGCTGAGGCTGACAGCATAGTGCTGGTCGTAGATGGCCAGTCTGGGCTGCACCCTAGCGATGAGGAGGTGGTGGCTTGGCTGCGGCAGCACCACCCCTCAAAGCCTGTGGTGCTGGCTGTCAACAAGTGTGAGAGCAGCACGCAAGGCCCCACACAGGTGCGGAAACATGAACAGCATGTGCACTGGATGCTGTTTAGTGCTGTTCATGCGCTCTTGCGTAAGAAGTGGCTGTTGACGCTGGCACCAGGCCCATATACTATGTAGTACAGGGAGCAGGCCTTCCTTCAAGGTTCACCAGCTTCTATGCATGCTGTGACGCATTGTAGCTGTTTAGACGTGCTCGGACTGTGTTGCAGTTTTTGCAGCTGTTCCTAGTGTTGATTTTCCGCTGTACCTGTTGCGTAACTGCCATAATGGTGTCTGCTGCAGGCTGCAGAGTTCTGGGAGCTGGGTTTGGAGCCGCACCCCGTGTCAGCCATCAGCGGGACAGGCACTGGTGAGTGCACTATTAGCAGTAGCTTACAGCAGGCCTGTCCGGCAGCAGCTACAATTTGCCGGGCAGCACCGTAGTCGCAGAGCATAAGCCGCAGCTGCAGCAGTTGCAGTGCCGTTGGGTTGTCAGTCAGGGAAAGGATCAGACTTTTCTGGCACTTGGCGTGGGCGGCAGGTCTATGTTTCTCACTGTAGCGACAATCTGCCAGCCGCCGCTGGTCTCCGTGTAACAAATGCAATGCAATGCTTGTCTTCACACCAGCTTGTACCTGCTTGATGTTTCTTGATATGTCGGATTGTGCTGTGGAATCATGTTTTATCTATACCTGTGTAGGTGAGATGCTGGACAAGCTGGTCGGCACATTGCCGCCGCCAAAAGACATGGAAACTGTTGACGAGAGCGACAAACCGCTGGCAGTTGCCATCGTCGGCAGGCCTAACGTTGGTGAGTCGGTCTACTGGTGTTCCTGGTGCATGAATGCACACTGCATGTGCTGATGTTCTTGGATTGGCAGGTGGTTGACATCCGCTGGCACTGCCAACGCTGGACATTGGCGAAGGCCTGTGGGTTGACCAGTCAAGCTGCCCGATGACTGTGTAGGACTGAAAACCATTAGAACAACACGGGAGACCGTGGAAACCCGCTTCAGTAGTGCAAGCCTCAGACTTCAGGGTCTGGGCTGTCGCTGCACTGTCATAACTGCTGAAAACCGGCACAGCCCACCACAAGCGTAAAGACCCCTCAACTCGTCCTCGTTGATTTCCAAGTGATCGAGTTGTGTTTTAAGGAACCACTTGAGTCGGTGCTTGCTCGATCGGCAGCTACTTGCACCACAGCAGCAGCACGTTTGCCTCGACTGTGCTTTGCAGCCATGCAAAGCGCCTTGCTGTTACAAAGACGTATTTCGAACCCTTGGGTGCAGCAGCCATGCCCATGCACGCAGCAGCTGTGCAGGCCCGCCCAGCAGCAGCAGAGGCACCGGTCAGTGCAGCCACTACGCAGCGTAGAGCTAGACGTAGGCAGCGCCTCGACATCAACGGCAGTGTATAGCAGTGTTGAACCTGCCAGCAGCAGCCCGCCGGAGCAGGACGACGACGTGCTCATAGAGTTTCGGGACGTGCACAAGTCCTTTGGCAGCAAGCGCATCCTGCAAGGTGCTAGCTTCAAGATTCGGCGTGGGGAGGCCATAGGGATCATTGGAGCTTCAGGCACAGGGAAATCAACCACCCTGCGCCTAGCAGCAGGCCTGCTTGCACCAGACAAGGGGGAGATTCTTATCTGTGGCAAGACACGGCAGGGTCTGCTGTCTGACCAGACAGGGGAAGAGCCGCTGCGTGTTGGGATGGTTTTCCAGAATGCAGCACTGTTTGATTCATTGACTGTCGGGGAGAACGTTGGTTTCTTGCTGTATGAGCACTCCAACCTGCCCAAGCAGGAAGTGCAGCAGCTGGTGGCAGAAAGCCTAGGACAAGTGGGTCTCACGGGTGTTGAATCGCTGTACCCTTCTGAGCTGTCAGGTGGCATGAAGAAGCGTGTGGCGCTTGCACGTGCAGTTGTAAAGGATGTGCGGGACACAGCAGAGCAGGTGCTGATGTATGACGAGCCAACTGCAGGACTCGACCCTGTAGCCTCAACAGTGGTCGAGGACCTCATCCGCAGCTTGCAGGAAAAGCAGGATGGCAGCAGCAGCAATGGCAACGGCAGCAGCAGCGGCAGGAAAGGTGGCATCAGCAGCTACATTGTGGTGACACATCAGCATAGCACGATCAGGCGAGCAGTAGATCGCATCATCTTCCTGCATCAGGGGCGTGTGGTTTGGGAGGGCACCACAGCAGAGTTTGACACCACGGATGAGCCTATTGTGCGGCAGTTTGCAGAGGGCAGCCTGGAAGGGCCCATTGCGTACGTATGAGGTGGTGTAGCAGCCGGCATGCTGCTGTTTTGTGTAGCTGCATGGCTTGCATTGCTGCAGCCACTGGTGTGAATGTGTATTTTTTTTGTGGTTGTTCTGCTGTGGCTGCAGAACGTGGCAGCCATGCTCGGCAGTTGCAGGAAGATAATGTGTACGATTAGGCTGAGTGTCATAATGGCTTTTGCATTGTGGCGCCGGCGCTTGGCCAATGGCAAGCGTGCTTGTTTTGTCCTGAACCCTTGTCGGCCACCGGCCACCATATGTGCTGGTGATTTGCAATGCATTGATGACGTATCTTCAGTGGGTTGTACTGCACATGGCATATCATAAACCTGTTCGTCAGCTACTGCTTTGCCTGTAGTTGTAACTGCTGTTTTCGCTGTGTGTCTGTTCGCACAGGGCGTGCCAACTGCTGTATGCTGGCTAGATGTTATGTGCATGCATTTCTGCTGTAGCTGCGCGGTTGACGGTGCCATGGTGTTGTTTCAGCAGCTGCGTCATAGCTGGTGGGGTGGAGGCTGTACCAGCTTGTGGTTCACGGGTTCATGACGCAGTCGTTCTAGAAAATGTAATGCAACCAGGTTCAACATTGAACCCCTGGGCGACTCTGTCATGGCGTAATGCCATCCTTTGTGGTGGTGGACAGATTGCCAGGGTCATCATCATCATCATGTTACCCATCAAGCCATAGCCATCGGCCCCGCGCCCCAATAGAGCGGCAACAAAAGGGAGCACTACACCATAGATTGCCAGGGTGTGGTGATCGTCACCAGACTGGCGTAAGTAGCTGCACGATGGCACTGTACAGTTGGACATGTCCCGTTTTAAGCAACTGCAAGCGCTGCAGCGCGACTTGAGCGCTCTCACACCCCATGGCGCCAGTCCACATTCTGCCACCATCCTATAATTTGTAACCACCGTCCTGTAATCGCAGCACTCAAGCTTCAGCAGAATCACACACCAAAAGGAGGCGATAGCTTGACATAGCTCAGAAACCATTGCCTGGAGTGTTGTGCAGCCAGCCTGCTGCCATACTGCTGCTTTGTGACAGTCACTGTCAACACACACGGTGTGTTGCAGGCAAGCACGTCTTACACAGTGTGCAGCCACAAAACAGCCAAATGGCAGGTACCAAAATGCTGGTGGTGTCACCTCCAGTCACTGTCAGCACGAACGAATGTGCAATTAACCGTCCAAGGAGAACATGCTGAATGAGCGGTGCTTGTGTTGCTGCTGCTGCTGCCGCCGCCGCCGCAGGCAATAGCAGCCTGCTGAACACCATTTGCACAACCAACTGTCTGAGGAGAAATTGTTCACTGAGCAGTGCCTGTTTGCTGCTGCCGCCGCCGTCGCCGCTGCAGGCAAGAGCAGCCTGCTGAATGCCATCTGTGGTGAGGAGCACGCCATTGTGTGTGACATGAGCGGCACAGCGCAAGAAGAATTTGTTTAATCAGCAGTGCCTGTGTTGCTGCTGCTGCTGCTGCTGCTGCTGCTGCTGCCGTTGCAGGCAAGAGCAGCCTGCTGAACGCCATCTGTGGCGAGGAGCGCGCCATTGTGTGCGACATGAGCGGCACCACGCGCGATGCCGTGGACACCACCGTCACGCTGCCGGGAGGGCAGCAGCTGACGCTGATCGACACTGCAGGCATCCGCAAGCGGGCGCGCGTGGCTGACAGCAAGTGAGTGCCGGCTGCATTGCAGCTGCTGTGCTCAAGATCGTGAGCAGGTCAAGGAGTTGTGATGGCTTGCATGCTGTCTTTTGCCCAGATTGCATAGCAGTGCGTGGTGGCATTGGCAGCACGCTTATAGTTGACTGCTGGTGGCCGCCATGCAAGCCTGCAATGTTGCAATCACCATTGATTTTTCTCACCGCCTGTCTAAGCCTCGCTGCCACCTGCATTTGTGCGTGTGTGCGCGCTTGCACTTTCAGGGATGGTGCGGAGCAGCTGTCAGTCGACCGTGCGATGCGTGCTGCGTCACGGGCTGAGATTGTGGTCATGGTGCTGGATGGCTCAGAGGGGGTCACGCAGCAGGTGCGGGTGCAGCACATATGTCTGACTGCAGTGTTTTTTTGGGTTGCTGGCAGTGGCATGCGCTGTTATATCCAGCACAGGGTACCTGCAGCTCTGTGGCAGCACATGTTGTGCATGCACGGCTCTTCTAATTAATGCCAGCGTTGTTGCTGAGCCGCTGACGCCCAGCCGCCGTCCGCCTGCCCATGTGTGTGTTGTTCCCCCTTTGAGGGTAGGGAGGCGTTTCGACGCTCCCCTGCGCACAGCTGCCTTCCTGTCAGTCAGTCTGGGTGTGTGACAAGCCAACATGTATGCTATGTCTCTGTCGTCGTGGTCCTGCTACCGCTGCTGCCAACAGGACTTCCGCCTAGCAGAGCTGGTTGCCAAGGATGGCTGTGCAGCAGTGGTGGCTGTGAACAAGTGGGACAGGGTGCCTCCCAAGGCTGCTGAAGACATGGATGCGTACAAGGCAGATGTGAAGGCGCAGCTGAGGCCTGTGGGCTGGGCACCCGTCGTGTGCACGACAGCCAGGTGTGTGGAAATGTGTACTGCATGTGGCCAGGCTGCAAATGCTACATAGCCTTGTGCCGTTCAGCTTCACATGCTGTCGACAGGGCTTGCAAGATGAGCTGCAAGTATACAGCTGAAGCAGGTTGCTGCGGGCGCAGCAGACGTGACAGCCGCACCTATTGAGTATATGTTGCGGTCCTAGAAATCAGTGGAATGAGTACACCACTAACAGATTGCGCACACCTGCCTTGCTTCGTTTATTTGCTTACCGTTTGCAGCAAGGGGCGCAGCGTGGACCAGGTGGTGGCTGCCATCCTGGCAGTGGGCGAGCAGCACAGGCGGCGTGTATCTACAGCCACACTCAACCTGGTGCTGCGAGAGGCTGTAGCATGGAAGGCACCGCCTAGCCAGCGCGGCAGCGGCAAGCAGGGGCGCATTTACTACGCCACGCAGGCGGCTGTGAGCCCTCCTACGTTTGTGCTGTTTGTGAACGACCCTCGGCTCTTCTTAGAAGACTACCGGAGGTGGGTTGTGTACTGTTGAAGCTCGTCCTGCTGGAGCAGCAGTACAGTGCAGTCTGCTTTGGCAGTGCTGCGCAGAGTGTCGCAGTTGTGTGAAAGGTTTTATGGTAAACGTGTATGAGAAAGTGCAGCTGGCTGGTGGTGTTGGTTGAACACAGCGTGCTGTTGGAGTGTCCTGCATGCTGCGGTTGTAATCTACATAGTAATCCCAGCAGCACATGGGGTTGGTGGGTCGTCAATAATGTGTTATGTGACGCTGCACTGCCCATTACAAATGTTCCTGCTGCAGGTACATCGAGCGCAACGTGCGGCAGAACATGGGCTTTGAGGGCAGCCCCATCCGCTTCTGGTGGAGGGCACGCAGGACAGCAGAGCGGGAGCGCGAGCCAGCGGCAGCAGCAGCTAGCAGCGGCAGCGGCGGTGGTGGCCGCGGCAGCAGCGGAGGCAGGGGTGGCGGCAGGAGCAGTGGCAGGGGAGGTGGCAGTAGGGGAGGCGGATCTGGTGGCAAGTGGAACAAGCAGAGATAGGCCGTTGCAGCATTGCTGCTGAAACTAGGCGTCAGTAGCTGGCCTGAAATGGTCCCGTTATCGTCGCAAGGTTGGTCAGCTTCTGTGGGCTGGCTGCACAGGTTTTTTGGAACACCTGGCTCACACTGTGAGCTGAGCTGGCCTTGCAGCAGCAGGGGTAACCTCAAGGGTTTATGACAGTCTGCGTATGTGCAACCCAACGACATATAGTTTGCATCGTATCAAAAATTTGATGTGCCTCAGGTGAACGGAGCAGCTGCGTGATGGGCACGGAAAATGGAGGGGATACGTATGTAGTGCCGAGCGTATTCTCCCGCGACCAGGGGCATGGAGGGGTCCTGCAGCGGGGATGGAAGCCCAACATGGGATTATCAGCCTCCCGAGCTCGGCGTGCGCACGCTGCTGGGCGACCAGGCCCTGTCTTTTCCTGGCACTGAGTTTGCTGTCAGGCCAGAAGTTAGGCAGCTCGGCAAGTTCAGAAGCAGCAGGAAGGGCCGTATACGTGTAAACAAAGAGGTGACAGTACTTTCGGAGAGCTGCTGAGTGTGCTGGGGCTGCTATCATGGAGACTTACGGTTGCTGCTGCATGTCACTGCGCTGCTTCAGGTGCTTGCAGTGCTAAAGCAAGTGTCAGCAGAGCTAGATGCAGCCCAGAGGCACTACTTGGCATACAAGCAGTTTGGAGATGCTGGAGAGAGGTGTGCAGGGTCTCATAGCACTCACATGCAGCTCACAGCAAGCAAAGATGTCTGAGCCAAAGGCATCATGCACAGCAGCCTGCACTGCACACAGCAGCTGCAAGCATACAGAGGCTTATGTTGATGAGCCTGAGCGCTGTCCTGCAGTAGTTATTAACAGCAGCAACCTGGCGCACCTGCTTACTGCCAACTGCCTGGACTCTTGCTCTTCCTGATGTGTACGCCTGCATCATCTGTGTGACCCGCAGCATCCTCAAGATTTCGCCTGAGCTGTTCTTCCTGCCACCTGATGGAGCAACGGGCGTACCTGCAGCAGCAGCAGATGCAGGAGCGGCAGGGGCAGACGAGCAGGATGGTGCAGCAGCAGATCCTGCAAGCACCGGTGCTTCAGCAAATGGGGCAGCACCTGCAGAGGACTTGCTGGTGGGGCACAGGTGAGGGATGAGCAGCTGGTTGAAACTGCTGCTACTTTGGTTCTGCCTTTCCTGCAAGCTTGTTCTTGCGTTGCCACAACTGAGCCGAGCAGCAGGTGATGCATGTTGTTGGAGTGCTTTCTAGATATTCCTGCAAGTTGCAGTCAGGCTGCAGCTCAAAGATAGGCAAGTGTTTCAGCCCAGCAATGTGCAGTGAGCATCGGACTAGCAGCAGCAGCAACAGCCAGCGCTGAAGCACACCCTCATACCACTGGCATTGTATAGCAGCTGTACTCTCCAATAGCAAGTGTTACAAGACGATGCACGCGCTCTGCTCCACACAACACTGTAATGCAGGCGCTGGGGCTACTTCCCTATGATGGCACGGCTGCGGGCAGTGTCAGCCAAGCCGCGCAAGCCGCCACCTCAGCAGGTGCAGCTGAATGTCAGTGCTGCAGGAGCAGCAGCGCCCGCAGATGCAGCAGCTGCAGCAGAGGCGCAGGATGACTGGGATGGGCTGCCTGACAGCCCCAAGTCAAACTGGATGGAGGTGATGAAGCAGAAGAAGCGAGCCAAGGAGGATGGCATTGCACAGATGATTCGCATCAAGCATGCAGTGCTGATCATCCAGGTGAGAGCAGCGGATGCAGCGGCGTTTTGTGCTGCCACAAGATTCAGGTGGCTTTAGCACAGCAGCAAACGGCAAATGTTTAAATTGCTTGATGAATTTGCAGCTTCAGCTTCAGCTGCACGATTTATATGTGGCACTACAAAACTGCTGCTGCTACATTTAGAGACACGAGCAGATGCAGCCCGTTGTGCCCAGGCTCCTCATCAGCAGTCAGCAACATCAGCCTCACCCTGCATTCAGCAGCTTTACCTGTTCTGTTATGTTGCTGTCACTCACAGCGCCCCCATGACCTCCTGCTGCTGTCCCGCAGCGCGCGTGGCGCAAGCACCTGCAGAAGCGCGCCAGCCGCGCCCTTGCAATGATGATGCTGCGCGCCAAGGTGCGCCGCGCACACCGCGCCGCATACGTCTCCAACCTGCTGCGCCGCAAGCCTACTGCAGCAGCTGGCTTGAGCACAGCAGGTGCTGCTGGCAGCGAAGCAGGCAGCAGCAGCATGGATGGTGGGATTGCAGCAGCTGGAGATCTGGAAGATGGGGATGAGGTGGAGCTGACAGTGCAGCAGGAGCAGGAGCTGCAGCAGGCACTGCAGCATGTGCTGGAAGAGGGCCAGCTCAGCATGGCCGACATTGCGGAGCTGCAGCTGACAGACCTGCTGCAGAAGGTGGCAGCGGCAAAGGATAGTGAAGCTGCTGCGGGTGCGGGTGATGCTGCGCAAGAGAGTGAGAGTGAGGAGGAGGAGCAGGAGGAAGAGGAGCAGCAAGCTGGTGGCTGGAAGGTGCTCAGCAAGCCCACGTCGCCTGTGAAGGTGCGGGGATTTGCATGGCCCCGCAACCGCACCACTAGCAGCAGCGCAGAGGTCATTGCAGTGGGAGCAGCAGCCTCCTGCAAGCAGCAGCGCGGCTGTGAGCTTCTTCTGTGCTGTCCCTGCTCTTTCTGCGCGCTGACTTGCTGTTGTGCTGTCTTGTGTTCTGTTTCGCCCTTATTGCAGCGGCCGCTGGCACTGCGGGTCGACACAGAGGCGCCTGCAGGCAATGGCTGGCAGGGCTCTCTGCACTGCTCTTGCTGCGCGCTGACTTGCTGCTATGTTGTGTCCTGCTGTGTTCTTGCTTGCAGCGGCCGCTGGCGCTGCGGGTCGACACTGAAGCGCCTGCAGGCAATGGCTGGCAGGGCTCTCTGCGCACGCCAGGCACCACCCGCCCCAGCACCACACGCCTTGGCACCCCTCCCACTGACCCGGATTCCCCTTCAGGCCCCCGCACGCACCGCAGCATGAGCCGCCGCAGCGGCATCAGCTTTGGGCGCAGCATGCGGCTGAAAACCGGCAGCAAGGACGGCGGCAATGCAGCAGGCAACGAGTCAGGCAGTGCTGGCAGCAGCGTGTATGGCGGCAGCAGCTGCGGCTCGCCACGGAGTCCGGGCGGAGGTTACATCGGGGGTGGGGAGGACAGCAGTGGGCTGCCGAAGCGGGCCAGTGTCAGCAGGGGGGCGCTCAAGTCTGCTGGTGACGTGCGTGTTGGCCAGAGCGTCAGTGTTGTGCTGGCAAAAGCGGACAACGCAGGTAGGCTTACCCAATGTTTGCGTTATGGTTAGAACGAGAGACGGCTCGTTTGTGAGGCTGCTTTGTGCTTAGGTGCGTGAAGCAGCTGCTGGTGCTGTGGATGTGGCTGTCACATGCCAAAACTTAGGTCACAGCTCAGCTGGAAGCAGTGCAACTGCAGGAACAGCCTACCCTGCACTGGACTCACGCTAATGCTGCTGCTGCTGCTGCCCTTGCTGCCTGTGTGTGTGCAGTCGCCATTGCACATGCGGGTGGCGGCGTGACAGTGCGTGCTAGGAGTGCTGCTCGGCAGCCACACCACAGCATCAGCAGGCTCAACCCAGCTGCAGTGGCATCTGCAGACGATGATGATTGCGCAGCATCAGAGCCCTCAGCAGATGATGCACAAGCATTGCAAGCAGGTGCAGCTGCAGGCACCCAGCCGCCAGGCACTGCTGGCAGCAGGCGGCAAAGTAGGCTGGGTACGCCACCTGGTGCAGCGGCAGAAGTAGCAGACGGTGCACAAGGGCAGTCAAGCAGCAGTGGGAGCGGCAGGGGGAGCAAGGCATCTCCAGCTGTGCACTTTGCTGACTGTGATGAGCTGCCAGCAGCAGTTGCAGATGCTGGAGATGGAGATGCCAGTAGAAATGGGTTTGTTGGAAATAGCAGTGCAGCTGGTGAGGCAGGTTGGCTTTATGATGCAGCAGCTGCTGCAGGCTTCATCAGCAATGGTCAGCAGCAGGAGCCGCATGTGATGCAGCAGATGCACCAGCAGCTGGAGCAGTACTGGCAGCAGCAACAGCAGCAGTGGCAGCAGCAGCATCCGGATGATCCGCTGCCGCCTGCGCTGGCAGCAGCGCCTGCAGCAGCAGCGGGCCTGGAGCTGGGTTCAACGGAGTGGCAGCAGGCAGTACAGCAGATGCAGTACATGTTGTCAGATGCTCATGACACACCAGATGAACAACAGCAGCAGGGGCAGCAGCAGGAAGGGGCAACAGCGTGTAGCGAGGGTGCTGCTGAGAATGTGCGCTGCAGCAGGTCAGCGTCAGACCCTGCTGCCATGGCTGCAGCAATGGTGGCAGCAGCTGCAGCAGCAGCTGAGCGCAGGTCACCTAGCCCAGACAGACATGCAGCTGAGGGCAGGAGCCCTAGCAGGGCCAGCCAGCATGGCAGCAGCGGGCACAGCAGCCAAAATGATGCAGCTGGTTACGCAGATGGTATTGCACTGCCGCATTATGCCAGCCCTCTGGCATCTAGGGAAGGAGTCAGCGACGTAGCAGGGCGCAGCAGCAGCAGCAGCAGCAGCAGTCCTGCAGATGGCCACCCAGGCACTGCCTATCGCAGCTGCTCTCCTGCTGGTGGTGGCAGTGCAGCAGCAGGGGCTGGAGACAGTGCGGATCATCCGCACACTGCATCTTCTCGCAGGACAACATGTGAGGGCGGCACGCCTCCAGGCAGCAGCAGGGGCTTCTGTGCAGTGTCTTCATCAGGCGGTGCCTTCAGCAAGTATGAGAGAGGGCTAGGGGAGGGGCTGCAGCAGGAATATAGGGTCATTGCTGCTGAGGCATTGCTGGCTGGTGGCAGAGCACCATCGCCGCCGCTGCCTGCAAGGCGGCAGACCAAGCAGCAGGATGGCGGCAGTGGGACTGGCAATGGTGACGGGGGCAGTACTGGGCAGCAGCAGCAGCAGCAGCAGCAGCAGCAGCAGCAGCAGCAGGGAGGTGGCGCATTGAATAAACAGCAGCGTAGGACCAGCATGGATGTGCGGGCAAAACCGGGTGGTCAGAACTGGCAGCAGCAGCGGCAGCAGCAGCAGCAGCAGTGGGGTGAAGGGTGTATGGACTTCTGTGCTGAGCCGAGCTTTGCGCAACCTCAGCTGCAGGGCAGGCAGGTGGCCGGGAGTGACAGCAGTAGCAGCAGGAGCAGTTTTCGTGGAGCTGGCAACAGCAGCAGCGCTCAAGATTATGCTGCTGCTGCCGCTGCCCTTGCTGCTGGTCTGCAGCAGTACAGCACGGCTGCAGCAGCGGCAGCAGCAGCAGCATCAGGGCTGCCAGGCGCTATGGCTGGCTTGGTGTTGAGCCCGGCTGGCTTCTGGCAGCAGCTTGGCCAGCAGCAGCAGCAGCAGCAGCAGTCTTGTGCAGATGGGTGGTATGAGCGGCTCATGAACCAGAAGAAGTCAAACAGGCAGCCATGGGATCCTCCTGCAGCAGCAGGCAGCAGCAGCAAGCAGCAGCAAGACGGCACAGCAGGAGCTGGCAGCAGTGATGCAGCAGGGCAGGGGAGGGCGCCAGAGGTGCCGTGTGGAATCTGGGGCCGGCGCGGCAAGGTGCATGATGCATGGCTGTTCATTGATGGCAGGACAGCAGCAGCACTTCCCTGGCAGGCTCTGGCAGCAGCAGCTGCTGCTGGCAGCGTGCCTAATGCTGCTGCTGGTGGTCCTGCGGGGTCCGAAGCAGACGTTCAAGCTGCAGCGCTGGCTGCTGCTGCTGCGTTCATGGAGCGGCCAGCTGGCAGCACCAGCAGCAGCCTGTCTCAAATGTCCGTGCAAGGGAAGAAGCTTCTGCTCAAAGTGATGTGGATGAAGTCAGCTGCTGGGGTGTTGAGGCGGTTAGGGAGGGACCCCAAGGCACTAGAAACCAGGGTGCTGCAGCTACTGAAGCAGCAGACTGGCCCGGCAGGGGCGCAGCTGCTGCTTTGGTCTGTGGATGACCAGCAGCAGCAGCAGCAGGCGCTGCAGCAGGCGCAGCAACAGCAGCTGCTGGAGCAGCTGCAAGCCATGCAGCTGCACCTAGCACAGCAGCAGCAGCAGCAGCAACAGCGTCGCAGTACAGTTGACCTGGGAGCCTGTGTATTGGGTGGCCAAGTAGGAGCAGGTTTGGCACAGTACCCTGTGCCAACAGGGCAGGGTTTGGGTGTGAACCTCAGGGGCAGTGCTGCACCATACCTGGCACTTGATAGTGACAACATGCTGGGGCAGCACCTGCCGCTGCTGCCAGCTGCTCGGTCAAAAGCGCTTATAAGCAAAGGTGCAGCCGGCTCCCAGCAGCAGCAACAGCAGCTGTTGCAACAGCAACAACAGCAGCAGCTGATGGCGCTGCTTGCTCAGCAGCTACAGCAGCAGACGCACCAGCAGCAGCAGCAACGAGGGCAGACTAGGCAACCGCAGCCACCTGGCGCACAGCAGCAGCCACTGCAAGGTATAGGGTCTGGTGACATGCAGCAGCTCCTGATACTGCAGCAGCAGCTACTGCAGCAAAGCATCTTACAGCAGCAGCAGCAGCAGCAACAGCAACTCGGCAGTGAGGCGTCTTGGCAAGTGCCGGCCCCACACAGTGAGCTGCCAATGTGCAAGAGGATGGTGCTTGCCAGGCGCACCCGAGCAAGTGTGGAAGAGCCAATGCAAACAGAGACAACAGCAGCGCGCGTTGCGGTGGCCCCCGCAGCAGCAGCAGCAGCAGCAGCGGCAGCAGCAGCGCCAGCGTCAGTGGCGACACTCAGCAGGGGAGGTGCGCAACCAGCTGCAGCATTGCCTGGACCAGCACCGCGACGGAGCACAGTGCTGGCATACCCAGGAGAATCCAGCAGATGGGAAAGTACTGCCACTGCTGCTGCAAGTGCAGGTATTGGCGGCATTGCTGCAGGTGATGGCAGTTTACAAGCACAGGCGCTGCGGCGGCGAACGCAAGGACAGCAGCTGCATCAGCAGCAGCAGCAGCAGCAGCTGCTGCAGGCCCTGCAATCACAGCTGCCGCAGCAGCAGCTGGCTGCAGTGCAGCACATGCTAGCAAAGCCAGCAGGCACTTCCGGCAGCAGTCAGCGCTCGCCAGCACAGGTGCTAGCATATACAACAGCCGCCACTGCAGCTGCGGCCAACAGCCAGCAGCAGCCTGGTGCACTGCCAGTGGGACCACCAATGAGGAGCAGCAGCCCCACTGGCGGGGCTGAGTTTGGTGTGTCATTCGTAGTCAGCAACAGGCTCCAGCAGCAACTCCGGCCAAAGGCACAGCAGCGGCGGAGAACAGACGTGGGGCTGCTGCCACATGCAGCAGCCAGTGCCGCTGCTGCTGTGGCTGGTGTCGAAGTGACACCGCTGCAGCGAGCTATTATTGCGCTGAAGATCGGGGGTGGTGCAGCAGACACTGGCTGGCGCCAGCAGACGCGGCCACAACAGCAGCAGCAGCAGCAGCACGAGGATGGCAGTGCACCTGCACCTATGCCAGCTTTCTTGCGGGCGTTCCTAAGTCAACAGCAGCAGCAGCAGCAGCAGCTTGGTTACCGGCAGTTGACAAAGAGTGCTGATTTTGCATTGGAGCAGCAGCAGATTGCACCTCCACCGATGGCAGGCAGCGGCCAAGTTACTGGTGTGTCATCTGTGAGTGCAGCAGCAGGCATAAATGCAGCGCCAGCTGGCAGCAGTGCTTCTCAACAAAACAAAGCAGCTGGCACGCTGCAATCGAAGCGGCACAGCAGAAGCACCACAGGCAACGCAGCTGCAGCTCTCCCAGCTCAAACAGACTGGGCTGCTGCTGCCGCTGCTGGTGGTGGCAGCGGCAGATCAGCGGCAGTATCGGTGTCGCAGCCGCAGCTGCCGCAGCTGGCAGCGCTGAGGGTAGCTGCTGAGGCTGGTGCAACGGCTGTGCCTCAGGCAAACTCCGGGGCTGTTGTGGCAGCGGCTGGTGCTGCTGCGCTGGCAGCTGGGCTGCTGCCAGCCATCCGGACTAAGAGCATGCCAATGTAGCATTGCGTCGACTGCTGCCGTGGCGGGTTTCACACTGCATGCTGGTGGTGCTGCGTGCAGTGTTGCGTGATGTCACAGTTGTAACCTTGAACGGTGTGGACAACCTGCTCCTTGAACAGGTGACGTTTCTTGTGTGCAACGTTCAAGAAGTGATTGGTGGCAGCTGTGCGATAACAGTATGTGAGCGGCTGCTGCCGGTCCCTCAGCGGAACGCCGTTGACCAGTGTCTGCCAGCTCACTCACAGAGCAACAGTGGCCCCAGAACAGCGTGGATGGTCTGGCAGGACGTTTGCTGGCAGATTGTGGGTGCATATGCTTCGTCGCCCAGTTGCTGCTGTACAAAGAGCCGTGCATTGCTGTGGCTGCTGCAAGACAGGCCAGGGTTTTGTGGTAGTAAACAGTCGTGCTGTGTTGACGGCAAACCGACGAACTTTAATCCCTTACTTCAGAACCTGATTGTGGCAAATGTAAAACGCTCGGCCAGTTGAACGCTCCTGGCCTCATGGCAACGCACACCTCGGACACACAGCTTACAGATCTGCGCATGTAGGACTTGTATCGACCCTCTGATTTTCTTCCAGACTTTTGAGTCTGTATCTGTCACTGTCATCCGAAGGACGCAGCACTCGCACCACCAGCAGCAGTATCTTGGGCACCCGGCGAAAGCAATCTGACATAAGTTGCAATGCGAGCTGCTGAGCGTGCGAGGCAAGCTGAAGACGCGGCACGCCAGCTGAGCAACCTCGTGCACAGCCCCCAAGTGGCGCAGCTGCTGCAGCAACCTCTGCCTGCTCAACCAACAGCAGCGCAGCGTGCAGTGCTGGCCAGTTGTTGCAGCAGCCTGCAGCAAATGTCCACAGTCCTTCCTGAAATCTCCAGCAACAATGAAGCTGCCACAGCAGCTTCAGTGCAGCTGCTCAGAGGCGTTCTGCGCCACCAGCCAGTCCACAGTGCAGGTGTATTGCTGGTGTGGCTGCAGCAGCAGCCGCAGCGGCTGGCTACAGCGCTGCAGAGCATGCGCAGAACCAGCTGTGTCCTGGCACCGTGGAAGGCGTGTGGGGCTGCAGTAATGAGCTTGTGTCCAGGTTTGCCACACTGCTGCTCAGTTGCAGCATGGCGAGAGGCAGCAGCTGCGCAGCCGATGTCGCTGAGCTCGTGGTCAACATGACACAGCAGCTGCTGCAGTCAGGTGGGTCCATGCTTTGGCCAGGTCCGCCTTTCTTTTCTGCTCAGCGAGCCTGCCATTGGATCTCTAAAATGTGGGTGTGCTGCTGCAGCGTGTGGCCACAGCACTTCCTCCTGTGCTTGGCACGCGCATCAAACAGCAAAACAACCCTGTCGACAGTTGGCCCGCGCAGCAATGATCACGTTTGGCAAAAGGCCAGCACTCCACCAAGGTCACGGGGTCAGAATTTTTGCATGGCTCGAATAAAGCAAATGTGACTGCCTGAACATATAATGGTCGCGTGGATATTCAGACATGGATACTGTGTGCGACATCAGCGCCTTGTGTCAGGGCCTCTACTGGCGGCGCCACTTGCACCTACGCAACAGTGGTTTTGACGTCATGCTCTGAGCATGGCTGCAGCTCAATGCAAGCAGTGATAAAAGGCTTCTGCACCTTCAGGCAGCCCTGTCTGCTGCTGCTGCTGCTGCTGCTTTTTTGTTTTAGGTGTGCTTGACAGCTGGGCACAGCTCGTGCAGCTGCTGCTGCAGCAGTGGCATCAGCAGCTCTCACAAGGACGTGCTGGCGGCTGCCAGGGCCTGCTGACAGCAATGGAGGTCGTACGTGGGCTGCCTAAGCTGTGGGCGAATGCAATGCTGCATGTGCCCTCGGATGCACCCACTCTAGTGCAGGCGGTGCTGCCACTGCTGCGGCACATGCAGAGCTACAGCAGCCTCCTGTCAGCAGGCACAGCAGCAGCAGCAGCGCCAACGGCCCGCCGCAGCGGTGAGGAAGTGCTGTCGAAGTTCAACAAGATGCAGGAGGCTTGTGCGGACTACATCTACCAGCTATGCGACCTGCAAATGCAGCGCCGGCTGGGTGCAGGAGAAGGTCAGGCTATCATCTTGCTGCGAGAGCCTGCAGTGTCACAGCTGCTGCTGCAGCTGCTGGCAGTGTACACCATGATGCTGCACCGACAGCACACTGAGCAGCAGCAGCAGCAGCAGCAGCAGCAGCAGCAACAGAAGCAGAAGCAGAAGGCAGGCAAGCAGCAGCTGCGCGCAGACCTGCCGCCCATCCCTGCGTTTCATCAGCATCAGGACATGCTGCAGCTGCTGCCAGGCGGCCAGGCTTACCTGGATACAGCAAGTCGGTTTGTTGTCACTGTCGGCGGGGATCGCTTTGCGCGGGCCATCCTGCTAGTGGCGTCACTGGACGTCACCTTGTACAGTCTGTGCATGCAGCCACACAGGATGGCAATCAACAGTGATGCCCCTGTCCTGTCAGCAGCTGCTGTGCGGCTGGTGCTGGAGCTGCAGCTGCTGGCTGCAGGGGCTGTGCAGCAGCAGCAACAGCAGCAGCAGCAGCGGCCTGTGGCATCATCAAAGCGCCTGCTACTGGTGAGCACGGCTCTGCTGCACAGGCAGCTGAAAGCAAGTCAGCAGGCTGGCAGCAGCTGCCTGCCGCCCGAGGTGCTGCAGCAGGCTGGGCTGCAGCTGCTGCAGGCGCTGGCAGCACCGCTGCAGCAGCTGCAGCTGGCTGCGGCTGGTGACCCATGGAGGGGCATGGTAGGAGAGGCTGGCGCAGGCAATGGCGCAGGCAATGCACCTGGCTCCTTGAGTCAGCAGCTGCTGGCCCTGCGAGCTGCTGCACCTGGGCTGGCAGTGAAGCAGCTGGTGCAAGCAACACCCGGTGAGGAAACGCACTTTTTGAAAAGCCTGGTTGCTGTGTGCTGCGTGTGACTTCTGCTGCTTGGCCAGCATATCAGCTGCTGTGTTGCGCTGCCAGCGCAATTTGATGTGGCTGGTTGCTTGCACGTCAGCAGCGGCGATTGCATTCCTCCAAGACAAACACGTTGCTTGCCAAGCAGATGGGCTGTGTGTGCAGGATCTCTTTCTTGCCTGTCGGAGTAGCATGATTTAATCATGCAAGGTTGTTCAGGACTTTGACGTCGAACATCACTGCGCAATCGCACACTGCCTGTGTGATGCGCTGCACGCAGGGGCGGCTGCGTCGCCAATGTTGAGCCTGGCAGCAGCACACCCAGAGGCATTTGCGGCCCTCATCGACTGCTACATGCGCTCACCAGTGCTGCAGCCATCGCACATGCTTGTAGCAGTTGAGGTGCTTGCACATGCAGCACTTGGTGTGCTGGGCTGCAAGGGCAGGGCACCTGGAGCATTAGGCAGCACAGCAGCAGTGGCAAGTCTTGCTTCTGCTACTGCTAGCTTTGTCAAGCAAGCAGTGCAGCTGAACGGGGCGGCAACCGTGCTGCTGCAGGGCCAGGCAGCAGCTGCAGCAACACAGGCATTCGGGCGATCACAGCGAGCAGCAGCATACTTTCCTGCTGCCCTATTTGTGATAGCTCAAGTGCTGGAGGATGTCTTGGCTGGTGGCCTTCTGCGTGCATCACAGTACGACATGGCAGCCAGTAATGTAGGAAGCAGCAGCAGCAGCAGCAGCAGCAGCATCCAGGCTGCTGCAGGCATTGCCTTGCTGTCTGTGGTTGCTGCTCGCAGCCTGGTGCAGCTGGCAGATGCAATGCAGGCAGCAGGGCCACAGCTGCTGTTCAGGTGCATCATGGCGCGCCCAGACTACATCAGAGACTGGGTGGTGGAGGAGAAGCAGGGCGACAGTGCAGTGCTCTGGAGAAGCATTGGGCCCAGCGATGACAACGCACTGCACACTGCACGTGGTGAATGGCATATGTGGCAGACCTTCCTGCTGCAGGCCATGCTGCAGGCGGTGCGGGCTTTTTCGCAGACTGGGTCTGCGTCGGCAGTCGCAGCAGCAGCAGCAGCAGCACCAGCAGGGGTTGCAGGCACCACCGCAGCTCTCGCAACGGCAGCTGCAGCTGGTGGTGCCAGCAGCAGCAGCAGCAGGCTTGGTCACCCCAGCAGCGCAACGCAGGTCAAGTGGGCATACCTGCTGCAGCTGCAGCAGGCCAGCCCACGCTGGGCAGCAGCAGTGGCAGTGTTTGATGCCAGGTGGCCTGGCTGGCGACATGATCTGCCAGACCTCGCTACTGCAGGCGTACCCAGCAGCAACGCGGCCATGGAGCGAATGGAGCAGCAGTTCACAGATGCCTTGGAGCTGTGCAGGGCCCTGACGGCTGCTGCACCGCTGCTGCTGGTGTGCAACAACCCCGGCTGCCAGAGCCTGGCCCGCGTGAGCGAGGCTGCTGCTGCCAGCAAGCGCTGCACGCGCTGCAAGTGCAACTACTGCTGTGTGGAGTGTCAGGAAGCCGACTGGGCGCGGCACAAGATTGCATGCAAGACCATGGCTGCTGCTGGTCTGGCATGCGGTTGAGGTTGCTGTGACTGCCTGTGCTGCTGTGACAGGACACCATTAAGTTGCAATGTGTGTGATACTCTGCCAGGGCAGTCGCTGTAACTTGCCAGCCAGCAGTTGCCAGCCCAGCTGCCAGCATATACATCAGCAGCGACTGCAGCTGCAGCCAGCATCCAGCAGCAGCCTGGTGCAGTGGGGCCCACTAAGCAGTAGCCGCCCCACTGGCGGGGCCGTGATTGACAGGTACACAGTTTTGGAGGGCTGGGCAGGGTTCCACCAATCGCCGAGTCAGAGGGCATATGCGCTCACCTGGCGCTGTTGTGGTGCATACGTTGCTGCTTCTGTGGCAGTGGCAAGTGTAACAGCACATTTTTGGCGGGTATATATATTAGACTCATGGCATTGGTGCAAGTCTCTGCTCTTCATTATGACAGTGCAGCATGACTCATTGTTGAGCCAGCGATATCGCCATGATCATGACTGCATATCAGTGTGCTACTGAGCGCCGTTCGAACTTCAATGGACCTTGAGGGAGTATCAGTGCTTGTCACAGTTGTCCAAGACCATTCGCTGTTCGCTGGTCAAGAAGCTTTTGTGCTGGACCGTGCTGGTGGAGTAACAGTGTCAGCCGCTGAGTTTTGAATATAAACCTACCGCCGAGGTCGCATGTGCCTGCTAGATGATGATCTTCGACATAATTCTTCCTACAGGTGAAATTGACCGCGCCATTGCTACCATACGATCACTACTCTTGTACTATGAGGGCGTTGTCGTTCATACTGATTTGTCTGCTGTTCCGCAGCGGTCTGTCACAAACACAGGAAGATTACGAAATTGAAGATCAGGAGCATATTTCTACTACCCTCCTAGCAGCGCAGCTGACATGCATCGCCAGCAGGCTGGCCAGAGCAGCACCCCGTGTCCAAGGAAGGCCCAGGCAGCACAAGCGTGAACAAGCAGCTGCATGCGCTGTTCAGCGTAGAACCTGCTGTCGACAACGTCAACAAGGGCAACGTGCGGTCTGTGCCGGTTGGATTCAAGGGACACAACCTGACAGTTGTGGCGCTGGCAAACGAGTGAGTTGGCAGTGGGGAATGCTGTTATCAGCAGCAGCAACTCACTTTGCAGCAACAGTAGATTAGTTGCGCAGATCCATGATGACGCGTGTGACAGCAGCAGAGGCGCTAGCAGCAGTGGCTGTGGCAGCCGTGCTGGTGGCAGCACCTGCAGGTTCTGAAGGTGCAGCATGCTCAGGCTAGTTGAGCATGTTCAGGCTAGTTGATTCTAGTTTGTCTCGGGCCTTCTGAGCACCTCATGCAGCATGAAAGGCTCTGGTCTGAAGCAGAGCCACGTTCCACCTCTGGCGCTCTCTCATGTTCTCTCAGCAGCAGTGCCTGCATCCTCAGCTGAACCCAGCTGCCCGCATCATGCATGCAGCATGCCCCAAGCTTTGCCAGCTGCCAGCCCCTCAGCAAACAACATAGGCGCATCGCCGCATCGTCGCATTGCCACTGCAGCATGCATGAGCAGCTGCTGCAACAGACTATGTGACATTGTGTGTTTTTGTGCTGGCTGCAGCGAGTATGTGGGCAAAACTATCATAGACACCAAGGAGCCTTACCAGCCAGAGCTGCTGGGGCCTCTCATGGATGCTGTGAGGCCAGGCAGCACCGTCATCGATGCAGGTGCGACTCAGCACCAAACTGCGAGCAACGTAGCATGTTGCTTGCCGGCGGCTCTTGGCGTCATGAGTCACTGTAGTGACTGCAACAGCACGTGTCATCTGCAGCAGCACGCCTCATTTCTGGAAGCACGTGTCATCTGCAGCAGTAGAAATGTAATGTAATGTAATGAAACCACCTGAGGACACCATGCTGTCTGGCATAGGCAGGCACAGCAGCCAGACAGTTAACGAGGTCGCATGCAGGCAGACCTGCAGGCAGGCAGAGCAGTGCAGCCCATGCTGTAGCTTTTGCTGAAGCAGTGGTGGCTCGATGTTTTGCATGAGAGTGCGCGGCATGCGCACTGTAGTAAACCACTGCCATACTCCAACAGCAAGCACTTTTGCAGGCAGCGGCATGCATCTCAATAGCCGTCATGGCATGCGCCCGCATGATGCGTCACGCAGCAACTGCAGCTTGCTGCTGCTCTCGCCAGGTGCCAACATGGGTGGCTTCAGCATGTTCTTTGCTGCTGCCACGGGCCCCACTGGCGCGTTGTGCTCATTTGAGCCCCAAGCGCGCATGTACCAGCTGCTGTGCACCAACATGATCATCAAGTGAGCTGCAATTGCTGCTGTATCGGTGCTGTCGCCAGTGTGTCTTTTGTGTGATCCGAATTTTGACAGCTGTGTAGCAGACTTTACCACAGCTTGCTCTGACATGACCCCCTTGTGAGTGATGTGCTGCTGGGGCCAGCTTGAGAGCCTTCAGCTGAACGGGCTTTTGCACACAGCTGCTGTGCCCCCCTGTGTCGGCCCATAGACTCTGCCGAGAAGCACCAGCACTGTGTGATGGCATCACTTGATTGTGGGATGGCAATTACTCTGCCGATAAGCACAAGCGCTGTGTTGTGGCATCACTGAATCCCATGCGCAGCACGAGCAAGCTCAGCAGTCGCTGTTGCTCATAGCTGGTGAAAACATACCTAGTTGATGCATGCTGTACAGTCGCCGCCATATGCAGCAACAGCAGCGGTAGGCCAGCTGGCTGTGCGCGTCTGGGACTTTGACGCTCTTCTGTGTGTGGTGTTGATGCTGCCTTTGTGCATGCAGCAACTTGTTACACATCCAGCCGATGCGCAACGCCCTCAGCTATGCACCTGGCATTGTCAACATGTCGGCTACTGTGTCTGATGGCTCGGCGCGCGGCAAGACTTACAAGGATGCAGACAAGTGGAAGACAAGCATCAACTACGGTGGGATGCTGCAGATCTGCAATCATTGCACAGACCTAGACTCGAGACATCCAAGGTTTGATGGTGGTTGCGGATCAGCTAAAGCCAAACAAACCGCACGTGACAGTGGCATGGAGAGTGTGGCAGCAGTTCAATGTTGTCTAGTTTACATATGGCATGCCTCATCTATGCATCACTCACAGGTGGTGAGGCTGCTGAACAGCATGTCGTACACATCAGAAGCTGGCAAGCCCACTCAAGGCTGTGCGCTCTTCTGTTGCTGATGCTGAAGGTTGAAGTGGAGTCTGCTGTGAGAAAATCCATCACGGTGCATCTGAAACCTGCAGCTGTTGCATTCTGCTCCTGCTGTTGCATTCAGAACCTGCAGCTGTTGCATCCAGAACCTGCATGCGTGTCGTCAATTGAAAAGACAGTTCCACGCATGGTAAATGCACAAAGCGCACCTGCGCACCTGCAAGCAATGCTGGACCAGAAGCCTCCCTGCCCGAAGGCTCCTGGTGCTCCAAGTGGGCTCATCATGCAGGCACAGCACATTTGTCGATGCAGGCGCCAGGACCATGAAACCGTGGTCACCAACATTTGAGACTCTGAGTTGGCAGCCCTAACGGCGTTGACGCTACTGCTGCTGCTGCAGGTGGCATGCGGCTGGGCGTAGGGGGTGCGAGTGTGCAGGCCATGCACAGCCTGCCATTGCCCTGGACAGCCTCGGCCTCACCGATGTATCTGTGCTCCAGGTGCGCCTTGCGAGCAAGACGAGACTCCTTGCGAAAAGCAATCCTCTGCAGCTGCATTGGGACGGTTGTGCATCCATCTGACAACGTGTTGCAGTATCAATGCTGGATGTGGTTGCAGCACTGCGCCGCGGCAACCTCGTGTGTGTGCTGAACCCAAGCCCTGAACTTTTGCTCCGCGTTGAAGGCTGCCTGCTGTGAGCTGCTGCTGATGCACTGCATGGCATCGTGGTACGTTCAATTGCACATTTGTCAAATTGCTCCCTGCAGGTGGACATCCAAGGGGCTGAGAAGGCCATGTTCTATGGTGCCCAGGAGACCATCAAGTGAGCAGATGACAAAGGCACAGCGTGGCACTGCAGATGGCAGGCATGCAGTGGTGTGTCAACAACAAGTAGCAGTTGCAAGCTCGGTTACAGTCAATGGGGTTGTGTTTTTGTGTCGCATGAGAAGCAGGCTTGCCTGCTTGTGCCCATGCTCTTCCGTGCGAAATTTCAAAAACAAGGAATGCTTACATGCTGATGTCCAGTTTTAGGTCCTTTGCTTACATACAAATGACAAATGTACTACATAGTATGTAATTTCTATGTATACAAGGACAGGTGTGTCAACACAAGTACCACTAGTAGAGCGGCATCATCAAGCTGTAGAGCCCCCTGGGGAGCGTCATGGCCCTCCGGCAGCTGTGTGGAAAACAGCTAGCTAGCTAGCTATCTAGCTATAGCTACACGCACACCGCAACCCGCACTTGTCGCTTGAGTTCTGTAGCACGTATCAGTTGCTGCCAGCTTCTGCTGTCTCCCTGTCTTGTGTGGCTGGCAACATGCTGGGTGTTCCGATACGCCACCAGGAACGCTGCCCCGTTGTTTAAAGCCACCCTTGCTTGCGTGTTTGTACATGTCTGCTTCCTGCAGGCGCAGCCTACCTGTGATTGCGTATGAGGCAGCAGAGCGCGGTGCTGCTGCTGAGCTGGACACCCTGCTAAACCTGCCGCAGCACGTGAGGGACTTCAGGATCGAGGAATTCCTTGCATCCCTCGGGTACTCTGTGGAAAAGACCACCTGGGACAACATCGCGCGACCGCCAGGCAAGCACGCTGCTGCTGCTGCTGGCGGTGGCGGTGGTGGCCGCCGCAGTGTGCTTGCACTGCCACCACGCAGGCGCTGATGCTTTGAGAGGCCAGGCGGAGCAACGGCTGCTGCTAGCAGTGTAAGATATGAATTATTCATGTAAGGACGAATGAATATACTGTGATGTGCTTGCCTTGCTTGTGCCTCAGGCTGGTGGTGCTGTTCAAGATGCATTTCAACCAGATGTGGCCTGGAAGTAGTGCGGGTGACTCAAGCTTTGGTGATAGCTTGTCCTCTTCTGCAAGAGCTTTCTAGTAGAAGTTAGGTAGGTCGGTAGAAAGTAGGTAGGTAGAAAGTTTCTACCAGCAAAACCAGTGTGTGGGACGAGGGGAGGTGCGTGTATCATATGATATGCACTATTGTATTGTATTGTATCATGCTCAAAGTGCTGCACCTGATGAGGGCCTCAGATGGCCAGGTTGCAGATGTAAAAGAACAATTTCTACGACTCCTTGACTCGTTGTGAGGGCAGCGTCAGGTATGTGTGCTGGGTTGGAGATCAGAGGTTGGAGATCAGAGGTGGCAAAGGCTGCGACCTGCACACTGGCAGTTTTGGGGTAAACACAAGCTGCAAGTTTGCAAGCTCTCAGGCCACGTACGTCACGCGTGCCCAAGTCTTATCGGCAGTTCGTGAGCGTTATTGGAAGCTTTTTGTCGATTTTGGTGGTTCTGATGGCCCAGGCAATGCCGTGAGCCCTGGTGGTCGTAGCATGGCTGACTTTATGCAGCAGAGACAGAGCAGGGTTCATACATCACTGCTTTCTGGTTCGGGATAATCTTGAGACGATTGCTTTGCTTCCTGGCGTATCTAGTGCCTCAGAGACTGAGTGCTCTGAGCTTGTGGAGGTCTCTGACACTTGGTATCTGTCACCCCCCCCCCCCCCTCCCCCCCCCCCCCCCCCCCCCCCCCCCCCCCCCCCCCCCCCCCCCCCCCCCCCCCCCCCCCCCCCCCCCCCCCCCCCCCCCCCCCCCCCCCCCCCCCCCCCCCCCCCCCCCCCCCCTCCCCCCCTTCTTTTGCAAGATTAGTTGGATTCTTGCTGAACCCCATGAGCCTTGTCTGGCTCCTTTGTGGGTGGGCCTGTGGCCCTACTTTGGTAACTGGTAACTGGTTATCAGTCAACAATCCAAGGTTGGCTTTTACACCCAGAGCTCATGGTACTGGAGGACGGACTGGGGGACGGACTCATCGCGGCGCCGGCAGTGGGCTTGTGACGTCTAGGCATGTCGCCCACTGCACTTGCACAAATTGAGAGAGGTCTGTTACAGGGGTGGGCAAGCTATCGCCCTAGAGCGAGTCACTTGCCCCTCTTTCAGCTCACATATCATGGGAACCCGATAGCAAGCCACAAGATGCAACCAAAGTAAAACTCCAGAGGCATCTTGCAGCCCCTACCTCCCCATAAACCAACAAGTACATGCAGTGCAGCATGTGCGAAGTGCAGCACGAAAGCAGCAGGGTGCTCAAAGCACAGGGCACAAAACGCACAAGGGAAGGCAGGCATGGTCCAAACAGCAAGCGGGATGCACAATGGTGCTGCTTACCATAGGTGTTTGGCATGATTGCACCAAGGCACTGCTGTACACACCAGACTGCAGCAAGCAGGAGCACGCGGGACCGACAGGAGACACTGCATGTGGCATGCAAACTAAGGTGCTACTGCTTCTGCAATCCTCATGGCTGGCAAGCATAGCAGCACGCAATGCGACACACAGAGCTGAAAAACCAAGCACAGTGACACACGACATGCAACATGGCCTTGCCAGAAAGTGGAAAACGGACAACTACTGACAGCACATCATGTAAAAGCAGGAAGGTCAACCAGAGCGGGGCGCCAGTACAATGCGCAGCTGTGCTGGATCAGAACGCAAAAACGGGTGATCTCCAGGCACCGCAACACGCCAATGAGCCGGCGCAGCCTCCATTGCCACAAAATCAGCAAGCAGTTCCCAAACCGCAAAACCGCCTGCTGCTTCGCCTCCTGTAACACCTGCGCTATTAGTTGCTGTCGCTGTTGTTGTTGTTGCAGCCGCTGCTGCTGCCTACGCTGCTCAACCAGCTGGTTATGCTGTTGCTGCGCAGCAGTGAGAGCTGCAGGCTGAAACACATCTGTAATAGGTACCTGCCATTGCGGCGGCGGCGCAGACGGCCGCGGCGCAGCAGGCGCGGACGGCGGAATGTGCAGCGTGTTAGCCTGCCGTCTGCCAACATCCACGGCATTCAGAGCAGCTAAGCATTACATTACATTACATTACATGCTCCACTCAACGAGGAGTGGGAACCCCAGTCAGGAGCCAACGAGAGGCTCATAGGGGGAGGAAACATCGAAGAACAACTCATCATCATCCCAACCGTCAGAAGAGATCGCAGAAAGAAACTCATCAGCATCATCAATAACTTGAGCAATAGCCTGACAGGACAGAAGGACCTCAGGATCAGTCTAAGCAAATAACCCCCCAAACACCCTGGTGGAGCCGCTTAGGGCCAGGAGGCCGCTGCATCAACCAGACATGCCGCATAGCAAGCGGCGCTACATGTCCAATTTGCGGGTTGCGATGGATGAACGTGTAGGTGCGGCGCGTAGGGTGCAAGCACCGGTACGCATCAGCAGCACCTGGTGCCGCTGCTTGCCAAGCCCGCGTGGATGGGGCGTCGGGCGTGGTGGGCTGGCCGGCAAGGCAGCGTCTGTCGGCCGCAGGATCATCAACTCTTGCACTGCAGGAATTTGCAGCTCAGGAGAGTCCAACAAATGGGAAGTAATGTTGCTGCTGTTGGTGCTACTGTTGGCAGCACGGCGACGGGCGGTGTGATTGACAAGCGCAAGCACCGTGCTTTCGACGCAGCGACTGCGTCGACACACGCAAGGACAGCCGCAACAATCGCAAAGCCAGCAGATACCAGCCAAGCCAGGTGCCAGCCTATACGCCAGCTGTTGCCTCTGCACAGGAACCCTATGCCAGGTGTCAGCCTATACGATACAGCTGCCTCTGCACTAGGAACGCAGTGTCACATTACAAAAATTGCTCTCGTCCAGGTTCGAACTGGAGACCTTTCGCGTGTGAGGCGAACGTGATAACCAACTACACCACGAGAGCTGATGATAGGATGTCACACAACCATTTTTCAACTTCATGATCGGCGACATAATTAGGGTTTAGGGTTTAGTGCGCGCATTTTCGAAACCTGGTGTCAACAGTACCTGAACCCGCTTTTTGCAGTGGCACCCGCGCTGCTGTAACAGACCTCTCTCGCGCTGCTTGCAGGCTTTGCTGGATAGGCGCAACGCTGCTGATGGAGCAACTCCAGCGCAAGACACGGGCACACATACAGCTGCTTCCCTATGCTATGGCTTGATGGGTAACATGATGATGATGCAGCTGCTTCCCTCCGTATCAAGTGCACCAGGACACCAGCAGTGGCTGCCCTTTATATCTGTACGAGCTGCTGTCAACACCAAGCATGGCACGCTGCAGATACATGCTGCACACAGCTACGGCTTGCCCTGCAAGGGCTGTGCAACAGCAACAACACCTCATCCATCACCCCACCATACAAAACAACATGTAAAGTTACACATCCAGGTCCCGTATGTCGCCCAGCCGCGACGTCAGCACTGCCTTCTTGTGCTGCTGTCTCCGCCGCACCCGCCGCCACCCGAGCAGTGCAGCTGCCCCGCACGCCACCCATAGCAGCAACCCCCCAGCGCCAAACAGCAGCAGCACCACTGCCTCCCATACAGAGGCCGTTATTTTCCACCATGCTGTGTCGTACATGCTGCCTGCACCACCCAGCAGGTGTGGGTACAGCTCTAGGAAGACAACTGCCAGCCAGCCTGCAGCTTCTAACAGAGCCACTTTGATCACAAACCTGTGGCAGCAGCAGCAGCAGCAGCAGCAGCAGCAGCAGCAGCAGCAGCAGCAGCAGCAGTGAAGATGAGTATCAGGTTGCATCGTCAAGCTGTAACTGATGCTCTGCAGCACACAACGGCCCATTTTCAAACGCGACCAGCAGACAGTACATGCACAGCACGATTGACACGTGGCGCTGTATTGCTGATGTGTGTGCATATGCAGCAGTGCGGCTGAAACGGCTTGGTGAATCACCACATATGTCTGTCCTGATGGATCCGCTGGCTGTGTTGTGTACACCGTCTGGCGGCAACTTGTGCGGCAGGTGACACAATGTCATAACATGTCATATAACGGTCTCACAGCACGCCGCACCTAAAGATGACAATGGCCGCTACTGCAGCCACCAGCAGGCCAGTGAACAGTCTGTCATTGTAATCCTTGCCAAATTGCGACCTGGCCTGACTCCATGCCAGCTGCAGCCGCTCCGCGCTGCTGCTGCGCGCAGGCCCCACGCACTTGGCCTGCAGCAAGACACCAGCAGCAGCATCGCCCTGCATATCAACACCCTTGGCTGCTGCTGCTGCTGATCATCCAAACCCCATCGCAAGCAGCTGCAGCTGCTGATTGTACATTAGGAAGGGATGTTACTGGTCAATGCCTTTGCAGCACTTTCCCCTGGCCCCCCAAGAAGTTCTGCACAGCTCAGGAAGCCACCCGCAGCACTGCCACGTTACAATAGATGTTATTAACATTACTGACAACACACCTCAAACGTGGCTAGGCACGCCTTGTAGCGCCCCTCAAACTGCCGCATGGAAGGGATCTGCAGGCCCCGCGCCATGCTAGCCAGCAGCTTTGAACAGGCCATCTCATGCGCCTGGCACACCACATTGCTTTCTGCTACATTGGCTGTGCGCTTCGCCTTGGCTTCTTTTGTGATGGCTGCTTCGAGCTGCGCTGTGAGGGCCTCTGCCTGGCGGCGGCCGAGCAGCTGCTCTTTGAAGACACCCAGCGCCTCGTCCCGCGCTCGGTTTTCGGCCTGCACAACAAATCAAACAAGTTTAGATCTCAGGTGCCGCAAGACGATGAGCAGCTGCTCCTTGGTTACTGCAAGCGCCTCATCCCGCACTCAAGTCTCAGCCTGTGCTATGCAAACAGGTTCAAAATCAAAGCTCTAAAAAGGTGTGCGGGAAAATGGACATCAAACAGCACCAATGAATGTTGGGCAGTGAGGGCATCTGCTTGGCGGCGGCCGAGTAGCTGCTCCTTGAAGACAGCCAGCGCCTCCTCGCGCGCTCTGTTCTCAGCCTGCAGAATTCAAACAGGTTCAACCGCAAATGTGAGGCAAGGTTAGCGGCAAGATGATGAGCAGCTGTTCCTTGAATACTGCAAGTGCCCCATCCCGTGCTCGGTTCTCAGCCTGCACAGCGGTTCAAACACGTATTTCAAAGTCAACGTTGATAGTTTCAAAGTTCAAGCGCAGGTTTGCAGCAATTTGATGACCGAACAGCAGCATCGAATGCTGCTGAAGGAGCTGAAAGTTTGCAAGGATCAGCGCTTTTGCTAGTAGCAGCGGCTGCTGACTGAACCGGTGCATGTTGTGTTGCTTGACATTGCAGCCGTTTCCTTGTGTAACTTCAACCCACCCACCCACCTGATCCAGCACAGACTCGTCCACAGGCAGCTGCACTGCTTGATCCAGCGCCTCTGTAAACTACTCTGTAACTGTGTGTGTGTTACACAACTTTGTGCAAGTAAACACCGAACCAGCCCACCCACCTGATCCAATACAGACGCGTCCACAGGCAGCTGCACTGCCTGATCCAGCGCCTCTGTGAATGCAGCCAGAGCCTTGGACACCGCCTCTCGATTGAAGCTCGCTATCAGGCCAGCACCTGTTGGTATCTCCTTGGCATTCAGTGCTGCAATGAGGCTCTGCAGCAGGGCAGCCAGCCGCTTGCCTGCAAGGGTGAAAACATGTACGGTGAGCAGCACAGCAGATGAAGCTGTTGTTGATGCCGTGTTTTGGCACGTTGTGGCACCTGTGATGTGCCTGTTGTGGGCGTGCTACGCCTGGGTTTACCCGATGTGCGTACATGGCAAGGGATGTCCCTTGCAGCATCAAATCGAGGAGCAACAGTTCAGGAACACAACAACGCTGCAGCTGAGCAGGCAGACTTCTCAACCATCTTGAAACTATGTAATGGTCGGCAGTGCCACTAGCAGCATTCCCAGAAAAAAATGCAGCAAGCAAAAGCAGCGACAACAGCCTCACCTGTGAGTGCCTCGCCGCCCACCACCTTCTGTGCAGCCTGCTGCAGCACCAGCCGCTTCAGCGCATCCCTTTGAGACACGTAACTGGGCTCCAGCTGCGAGTCATTCAGCTCACACAGCTTGGTGCGGTCCAGGTGCGGCTGCGGCAGGCTGCAGCAGCAACAGCAGCAACAGCAGCAACAGCAGCAGCAGCAGCAGCAGCAGCAGCGGCAGCAGCAGCAGCAGCGGCAGCAGCAGCAGCAGCAGACTAGTGAGGTCGACCAGCTTGGTGCGGTCCAGGTGCGGCTGCGGCAGGCTACAGCAGCAGCGGCAGCAGCAGCGGCGGCAGCAGCGGCGGCAGCAGCCAGAACAGTAGCAGTAGACATGCATGGGTGCCCATTGCTGTGCGAAACAGTCGATGGCAGGAAGGATTGACAGCATGCAGTGTGCTTCAATCGGTAGCGTGAAGAGCAGAGGCTTAGCAGTGCACCTACTGTATTTACACACACCGACACAACACTCCGGCACACAGACCTAGACGCCTTGACACAACAAAAACAATGCACCCCAGCCCACCTGAATCCCGTGCTGTTGCGTGCAATGCTTGCCAGGGATGCCCGTATGTTGTTGGTCTCTGTGATCGCTTTGTCCTGCTGTGGGTTGGGCACTGGCGCCAGTGCATCTTTCACCAGCTGCTGCACTGACTTGCCTTGCAGGAAATCCCGCTGGATCACCCACAGCATGCTGCCTGGCTCTACTGGTACTGCTACGCTGCTCTGCACGCATGAAGAGCGTCAGCAACACAGAAGCGTGGTTAGTTAGCCTGGATGGTTTGAAGATGAGGTGTGCAGCGAGAGCAGAGCGCTGGATGACCCACAGCATGCTGCCAGGCTCTACAGGCACTGCTACGCTGCTCTGCACATGTATTTAGTGTTAGCAGTAACAAGGATATGGTTAGAGGTGAGCCTGGATGGTTTGCAGGTGTGGTGTGCAGTGAACCAGTGACCCACAGCATGCTGCCTGGCTTGACAGGCACTGCCGTGCTGCACTGCACTGTGAAGTGTGATGAGCGTTAGCAAGCAAAAGGGGGCAATGAGTCAAGACATGAAGAAGGCAAGGGGATGAATAGATTGATTAGAAGGCTCGCCCCCAAAACAAGTGTGGCATGCTGAGGAAAAAGCCGAACCTGCTGACGGACCTGCACGAGCCGAGGATGGGACACACAAGGATGTTTGGGTGCAGCTCCTGCACACACACACATAGATACTGCACCTGCAGCTTACATCAGCTTTGTGGCCGCACCTTGTTGGTCTGGTCGTAAAACCCTGCTGCCAGCTCAACCACAAACGAAAGCTTAGACACGTCGCTGCCCCTGCAGGCAGCCAGACACGGAATGCCTCAGCGCCAGAGCCGCTGCCGACTGAAACAAACAGCCAGGCATGCGTTGCTATGGCTTCATTGATTGGTAACATGATGACGTGAGTCAGCCAGGCAGGGGGCGCCAGGCAGGGGATGCCTCAGTGCCAGGGTCGCCGCCGAGTTAACTCAAACGGCCGCGGCTGTCTATAGCAAGCAGCTGGGTCCACATGCCACCAGCCAAGTGTTGATAGATTGGGTGTGCAAGCGCGGATGTCATTCCTGCACCCTTTGCCTGTCCTGTGTCGACGGTTAGAACCGCTGATCTCACAATGCCACCTGCGCCCCTTCGCGCTGCTGCACATGCATACGGCGGCTGCCCCTGCTGATCCAAGTAAAGTCACAACCGCTCGCAACTGCTGACTGTGCTGCCGCATCGTCGTCGCTGCTGCTGCTGCTGCTGCTGCTGCTCACCTGATTGTTTCTGGTAGGTTGTAGATCAGCAGTGAGCTCATCACTGTGGCCACTGCAAACACGCGGTCATCGTAGCTGTTGCTGCGCCCGGTGCTCTCAAAGCCTTCCGTGTCAATGTACAGCAGCTGCGGCACAATTCAAGGGTTTTGCAAGGGTTTTGTGGCAAAACAGGGTGCAAGCAGTGCGTCAGCAGGCGGGGTTGGTCATAGCCGGTGCTCTAGAAGCCCTCTGTGTTGATGTATAGCAGCTGCAGCGCAGATTGAGGGTTCAAGGTTTATCGGGTGCAGCGGAGTGCAGGTGCAAGCAATGTGTTAGCAGGCGCACGAGTGCACTCAAAGCCCACCGTGTTAATGTACAGCAGCTGCGGCGCATGTTGTGGGGTTTTGCAACGCAACAAGGGCGCGCAGTGCGTCAGCAGGCACGATAGTCAGACGTTGTGTGAAAGGGGTGCTCAAAGCAGGTGCACTCAAAGCCCTCCGTGCGAATGTGCAGCAGCTGCGGTAGTCCAGGGGATGCATTTTTGAGGCCAGCTTGGTTTGATACCAGCAGTGCAGTGAGTCAGCAGGCACAGGACTTGTTATGGGTGAAAGCTTGCAGGACACATGTGCAAGACAGCAGGCTTACCGCGCCTGCTGGCTGTTGCATTTTGAGGGAAGCAAGAGAGCACAACACTTCGAAACCACCACGGCTGCATAGCACAAGTCACCCTTTGAGCTGCAGGTTTGCAGGCAGGGCAGCATGGCAGATGCTGCATGCAGCATAGTCACTCACTGTTTTGCTGCCGTCCTCAGCAGACTGCGGCTGGCCCCAAACCCAGATGCCCTTTGTTTCTGTCTCGCGGGTGTGACCCACACCAAACCCCACATCTGCAGCAGCAGCAGCAGGCAGAGTATGCTGTCAGCTGACATTACATTGGCTGGAGAGCGGTTACAGCGCTGCACAGTGCGATGATAGCAGCTGCACAAGCCATGACATGAACAAAGCTGAACTAGCAAGTTTGCTGCTGGCCGTTTATGAGCGGGCTTCATTTGCTTCACTTGCTCATGGAACAGACGGCAAACACTGCAACACAATTGCCCAGCTGCATTTTTGGTCTGATACATCACGATTTGCAGCCTTGTTGTCACATTTTTCTTGTCATGCTGCTCCAGACAGCAGCAACAAAGCGGCTTAGCTGTCTGCTGCTGCCGCCAGTCATTGCTGCTGCCAGCTGCCAAAACTGCAGCAGCTATGCGCACTCACTGCATGGCACCCCTAGCAGCTGATTGAGCAGGAAGCTTTTGCCACTGCGGTAGGGCCCAATCACTACAACAGGTGCTACGGGCCCCTCTATGCTGTTCAGCAGAGCAATGCCTTCATCTGCCACCTTCAAGTGGGAAGTGCCTGCTACAGGGTTCACTAGGGCATACCTGCAGGCGGCAGAAGCATAGCTGAATTATGTTATAGGTGACCAACACATCCACTACTATGAACAGATAAAGCTGGCACGCTGCAAGAAGCTGAAGCGGCATGCTGCTGCTGACGCTGCTGCTGACTGATGCAAACAACTGCAGGCTACTGCATCCTTTGCGTTGGTGTCATGGCTCAAACGTTCCCTGTTACCAAGCTGAAAACAATTCCAGAACGACTGGGGGATGTTGCAAGGGCCAGTCTTCCTGATCAGCACTTCCGTTGCCTGGAAGTTGAAGCAGCAGTACTGCTCTTGACAAGATGAGTAGCACACGAGCAAACTCACGGCTTGGCTTCGAAGCTCTGGACCGAGGCTAGCCAGCAAGTCCATATAACTATTACTGCTATCATATCCGGAGGCGTAGCCCATAGATCGCGAGAAATGGGCCGTTCCCGGGGTGTTCACACTTCACTTTCTAGCTCTCCGATAAATCTGAGGACGGGCAGTCGCGAACAATCGTGAACAAATGACTAATGTTCAACAGTGCATGCAGCTGACTTTAAGAGCACTGCAGTGCAGCGGATCATGGAACCACCAGGTCTTGGCAGCAAGGGTTTGGGATATCACTTTGGGACACAGAACTGGTTGTGCCAACACAGGTGTAGTGCGCGCAGTGTATACACACGGGTACAATTGCAGTGCATCGCTTCTTACTGCAGCTGTCACGCCTATGTTGCGCAGGCGCAGGCACACCACTCAGCGCCACAAATGCAGTGTCATACACTTCAGACACCGGTGTCTGCAGGTACCTGCACAGCGTGAACGCCACCTCACTGGAAGGAGAGTATTGCACTTCATCGCAATACAAACGTAACAACCCCGCCTGTCTGCTGTGAAGTCGTAAAAGGTAGAAAAACACTGTGTGTTACCAGATGACGGCAGCAAGACCCACAGGGCAATTGCCATGAGGTTGCAACCTCATGAGCTGGAGTGGTCACGCAGTGGCAGCATTGCGGTGCCATCTGAAACTGTCTCCACACATGCCGCATAAGAGCGCTCTTATGGTTTCCGAACACCTGAACATCACTGTTGATGAGCATTCTCAACGCCGACCACAGACATTCACAGCCAAATGCCAGCAGCTTGCTGCAAGCACAGCCTGCGCACTTGGCAAGGTGCAAAACAAACCAGCCGCTGCTGGTAGTGCAACAACACAGCCGGGCTCTCAAGCCTCTGAGGCCCGACCCGGGCGCCAACCAAAAGAGAGCTGCGCCCTCAAAAGCATTGCTGCACCCTCAAGAGCATTGCTGCACCAGGAAACGTGCAGCGCATGCACTGCAACTCCAAAATACTGCATCTCTGCGGCCCTGCGGGCGTGCCCAGCACAGTCCGACACGGCAATGTAAGACAAGCAACCCCATGCCAATGCAAACTCACTGTAAACACTCTGCATGGTGCGGCTGATGCAAGCTGCGTCACTACGCTTACACCTAGCCTGCTGTGTTTCTTACTTTAGATCGCAAAGCACTCAAGGCGCCAGCAAGTCAGCAGGGAAAACAAACCATGCATTGCTGTGCAACTGGTGATTCACAAAACTGGAGCAGCCACTGCCCATTCAGCTTCAAGCGCGCCACGCCGCCGATGTTGTGGCCAACACCGCATACTCGGGCGTAATCATCACTGATGATTCTGCGGCAAAAGTTTACGTCTGCATGAAAAGCAGCATGGAGTGCGGCCCGAGTGCGCAACACACCACCAGCAGCAGCAGCAGCAGCAGGATGATTTCTGAGTGACGGGAGCGAGGAGGCGTTGATGTGACTACTAACAACATACATGTGAGCCAGCAGGCACATCGGGCATTCAGGAAACACGCCGAGCACAGGATGAACGATTCCGACACCCATTTTGATCGCGCGTGCTCAGGATACTTACATGCGTACGTGCCATATGCAAACTCTCTGTCAACAGGATGCCAACATGACAACAATCTCCGGGAGACTGCCGACGCCACCGCCCCCACCCCGCCACTCACCGCACACCACTCTGCTGCCAGGCTGATCTGACCGTCTGCCAGCAGCATCAGGCTCCTGATGTTGCTGAACATCGTTGTGCGCCGGCATCCAGCAGCAGCCGTCAGCTGTCAGCTGCCTGCTGCTGGTGCCTGACCTCACAGCAGGTGTCAGCGCAGCAGCCAGTGAGCAGCGCCAGGTGTGGGGCGGGCTCGAAGCGCACAGCGCGGTTGGCGCAGCAGGTGTATGCTGCCAGCTTGAGCAGGACTCATGAATGGCCTGCAAAGGGGCTTGCTGCTGCTGCTGCCGCTGTTGCAGGTGACGCCATGCATCGGCAGGGTGCCTTGAGAACCAGCAGCAGCACCAGCAACAGAGCAGCAGGACCAGCTGCTGCTGCTGCTGCTGTACAGCTGGGAGTGGTTGCCACCTGTTGCTGCGTTGGCAGCTGCAGGCTCTGCTGCTGCAATGCTGTCGGCTGGATAGCTGCTGCTCCTCGTTTGGTTTGCAGGTAGAAGGCTGCTGCTTGGAAGGACTGTGCTCGACACTGCTGCTTTGGCTTGCACCAGCTGCTGCTGCTGTGGCTGCTGCTGTGGCTGCTGCTGTGGCTGCTGCTGTGCGTGCGTACGTGCGTGCGTGCCAGGCGGCTGTCTCGTGTCATGTTGTGCAGGGGCAGTGCGCAAGTGCTTGCCTAGACGCACTTACAGAGCCAAGACACAGCTGCCTAACAAACCAGCAGACTCCGATAGCATCAACTCACGTGGTTTCCTTGGCAGCGGTGGTCTCGTCCGTCTTGCGTGGCGGCGAGTCACCGAGCGCGCAGTGCAGCCAGTGCAGCACTGACATACTGCTCTGTTCGGCAGGGCAGGCAGGTGGCACAGATTCGCATGGTAAGCTTGCCAAAAGTCCCAATGCGCGTCCCAGATGTAGTGTATGCGATACCGTCATGCACCCAAGCATGAGCCTCTGCGCACCTGGGCGAAGTGCGCATGACAAGGCATGCACCTGGGCGAAGTGCGCATGACAAGGCATGCTGAACGCCGCCGTAACGTCTTCATACTCCGTACCACAGCGAATGCTACCACAGCACCAACAACTTACCACACTACAACTTACCACACTGTCGCCCGCCTCTTGGGCAAACTGCTTCAGATCCCAGTGCGTGTGCAATAGCGGGCTTGCTGCTCATGCATGGTGGGCAAAATGGTGACACTGCTTAGGGCTGTAAACCACCTGTAGCAACCTCAAATTCAGCTGCCATGACCACTTCAACCCGGAGTTGTTGAATGCTGCACCGTCTGCTGTGCCAGCGCTCTCCTAACCGTCTCTGCGGCTGTGTGCTGCAACAGCAGCTGATGCAAATGCCAGACAAGCAGGCACCCCCAGCATGCAAAATAAAGGCACGGCAGCTAGTCCTGACACTCACCTAATGCACCTCTGCTAGCTTCATCCTCGTCCATAGCCTGATTTGAACTTCATAGAGTGATGTCGACTTCTTGCTGGGTTCTATCCTTCGCGCCGTGCCCTCGGCAGGCCGTTGAGGATCCCGCAATTCCCGCAATTCTTGTAATTCCAGTCGTACTCTATTTATCTTCGCCAGCACACGCCCCAAGGTTACCTCCGCCCCAGGCTGCAAATCCCTTGATGCCGACATAGTGCTTCTTGCTGGCCTGCAAGTGCAAAGAATGCCAAGCATGGACATCACCACAAAACATGTGCATGCCTTCAGTGCGAATCACGAAATGAGTTAATGTTGATCACTGTGCTTGACGCCTCCAAGGGTCGCCCCGACCAGTACAGGCTGTTGACCCTGGCTATAGTTGTACCAGTGGTGTCCATACCGGTCCTTGACATGACATGCTGTGTCGGCTGTGTCACCTGGGCTTTAAGTGTTTTGCCCAATCAAGCAGCAACTACTGCCGCTGTGTGAGCAGTGTCGCAACCTTTCTGATGCTGTGGACCTGCAGGTCCAGCATATAGCTTTGAACAGGCTCGCAATGGCTGTTTGCTCTCTCAATGCGGCTGTGCTCTGTTTTGACCAGTTGATACTGCTTCTGCTTCTGCCGCAGAGCGCAGTGTGTGCTGCTGATGCTGGTGCTGTTTACTGGGATGCTGCCGCTGCCACTGCTGTTGCCGCTGCTGCTGTTGACTACTGCACTCAAGGCAGAGCACCGCATCCCTCCCGGAACTTGCCTCTGGCAGCACTGCTGCATGTATTTGTTGCAACAAGCGCAGGTGTGGCTGTTCTTGCTTCACCGCAACACGCAACGCACCTTCAGGTCAAGTGTGCCGCTACTGCTGCTATGCCAGTAAAGGAGCGAAGCAAGAAACACACAAAATTATTGAAAGAACGTAAGAGAAGGCGATTCCACCGCGTTACATGCTGCAGTGGACAAAGAGCTTGTTCTGCATGGGCTGGGGCAAATAGGTGTGCTACAAACGCAGCTGAGACTATTGCCGTGTGCTGCACCCTTGGCTTATCACACGAGATGAACTGTGCGACACAAACAAGCCCCTCTCTTCCCCGCAGCGAGTGCAAGCCGGGTCCAAGGGACCTTAGACCTCTAGGTTCTAGGTCACCACGCGTGGCACACTCGACTGACAGTATCAAAAGTTGCAGGAAACACATTAAACTCATCAGTAGCTAACTGGAACATAATGCTGACAAGCATTCGTGCAGTTGCACTACAGCCGCTGCAGTGTACAAGCGTGATGACGACAGGTTCAACTCACCATGACTAGGGAACAACCTGCAGTGTGGATATAAAGAGTTACAACGTTCATGCAGTGCAGATACTTGCTGTCTTGATGTCCTTTACATTCGGTACATGACATCCAGTGGACATCACGACATGTGATGTCCGATGTGTTGCCATGTTTCTTCACTGATCGGGAACGTGGATCGATGTCAATGGATGCCTGACATGGATGTACACATTGCACTTGGTTTTAGTGAGGTCTACACATCCTTGCCCGCATCTGATGGCATCAGCACACCAAAAATCAATGAACGGTAAAACACTCAGATAGGGCAGCTATGCTGACCCCATCGCACACAGCAAGTGGTTGCCGCACCAACAGGCGCAGCCTGCCACAAAGTTGGAGGAGCACACAAACAAACCTTACTTGCACGCCATACCCTCCGTCACCCTCAACAGCCACACACCATTCTGGCAAACACATGACATAGCTTGCCACTTTCGCTCCACCCTTTGCCAGCAGAGCAAGCTGTTGCTAACATATTCAACTGCAGCTGGCCAGCAGCAAGCTGCCACAACACAGCCTTTGCTGCGCGGCTTCGGCGGATAGGCCTCCCTCAATTGCCGCGCCTACCATGAAGGCACCTCCGCTGCTGCTGCTGCTGCTGCTCCTGTCAACACATAAACTGAAACGCAGCTCATTCTCCAACAAGACACAGCTGCTGCTGCTTCCTCTGCTGGTGCTGCCGCCAGCGTTCAACCTGGCTGCTGCTGCTGCTGCTGCTGGCGCCGCCGTTAAATCCTGCTGAAGCGCAGCTCCTTCTCCAGGAACGCAAAGCTGCTCTGCTGCCGCTGCTGCTGCTGCCGCTGCTGCTGCTGCCGCTGCTGCTGCTGCCGCTGCTGCTGCCGCTGATGCTGCTGCCGCTGCTGCTGCTGCTACATCTGGCTGAAATGCAGCTGCTGCCGCTGTCGCCACCGCTGCTGCTCCGCCCAGTGTTACATCTGGCTGAAGCGCAGCTCCTTCTCCAGGAACGCGAAGCTGGCTGCGCCATCGCTGCCGCTGGACTTGAGCTGCTCCGGCACTGGCAGCGCCACGTACAGGTCCTGCGGTTTGCGTCAGCGCAGCAGCAACAGCAGCATGCCAGGTCTTAAACACTAGCAGGTCCCACATGCGGCGCACATCAGCAAGTGGGAAACATGTTGGTGGTGCAGGCACTGGCAGCAGAGGAAAGTTGCTTGGCCCATCAAGTGAGTTTACGATCTGTCTGGTCCTGATGTATGTAGCAAGCACAGCACCACACCGCCAAGCCGCCCGCACCTTGTCGTCCATCTGCGCCAGGATGTCATTGGCTGCAAAGGGCAGCGTGGAGTCATCGTCCAGCAGGAAGCTGTGGCTGGCGCTGCTGCTGTGCTCCACCATGGCCTGCTTCATGCGCCCCAGCACCTGCGGCGATTGGACATAGCCGGCAAGTCGTGCATTGTAAGTGATAGGGTGATGTGTGCCTTCGACATGCGTGTTTGTGGATGCGAGCATGCGGGTTGTGCAGTGCGTGCTGCTGTGCTCCACCATGGCCTGTTTCATGCGCCCCAGCACCTGGGCGACAACAGACAACAGCATCGATGGAGATGCAGTCAGCACGCATGCACTTGTAGATGTGAGTCTACATGCTGCTGTGCTCCACCATGGCCTGCTTCATGCGCCCCAGCACCTGCAAAGATAACACACCGCCAGCGGGTGTACAGATGTAAGTATTGGGGTGTACGTGTCTGGGACAGATGCATTTTTTGTTGTGTGCATGACGTGAGCAGCGATTGTGGGTCTGCTCCACCAAGGCCTGCTTCAAGCGGCCCAGCACCTGCGGCAGTTGCACAAAGTAGCAGTAGTAACTGATGATGTGTGTGCTGCTGCGATTCACCATGATGCTTTGTGTTTACGTACGTGTGTGAAGCGTGTTGCCAACAGTGTGTGCAAGCGGCTGTTGGAATCCGGAGTTACATGTGTGCACCGCGCGAGCCAGCTGCTGCACCGCAAGCCCCTCAGGCAGCACCCTCGCCGCACCTCGCTGCTGACGGTCTCCGTGTTGTACTTGTCGTCCCAGTACATCGTGCTGATGCGGTACAGCTGCTGGATGCTCAGCACGGGGCACAGGTCGCGTGTAATGTCCTCCAGGCTCTTCTTGGGCTTGTTGCCGATCACCAGGAAGGTGACCGCCTGCCGGATGAACTTGAGCTCCTCCCAGGACTCGCCCACCCACTCCGCGCCGTGCTCCATGATCCAGGATTCCACCTGCGACAGGCCCGTCTTCACGTACTCGCCGTTGCTGAAGGAGCAGCACCTGCGGCGGCAATGTAATCAGGGACAATGAGACGGTGTGCTGCGAGCGATGCGGGTGAGCGGTGCCAGGTGCTGCTGACAAGGTGGCACAACAGAGCAGCCGTTGGCTTTGTAGCTGCGCCAAATTCTGCGGCACATGTTGAGCCGAAAGCAGCAGCCACTCCCACAACCTCATGCATGCAACCCGCCCTAGCAGCAGCAGTTTGAAGCCAGTTTGCCACTCACTCCCGCCGCAGCAGCAGCTGGTTGAACAGCTGCACGTTGACGAAGCTGAACAGCTGCTTGAACAGCGCCTGCACCAGCGGCTTGGGCACGTGGTTCTCCCGCAGCTTCACCAGCAGCTCGTCAAACACCGCCAGGATGTCGCTCCAGGCCTTGCTCTGAGCGTTGGCAGCGGCAGCCGTCGCGCCGTCGCCGCTGCCGGCGCCCGCTGCTGCTGCCGCAGTCACGCGGCGGCTGCCGGCGCCGGCACCGGCGCGGCCGTGCGTGCCGCGCGGCGTGTGGATGCAGTGGCCCTGCAGTAAAGCAAAGGTATTGCCAGCAGAGCATGCATCAGCAGGGTGTCATGTGTAAAGAAAGCAGCTGCACTTGCATGTGGCAATTCTGCAGGAAGGCGTGCGTGCCGCGCGCCTTGTGGATGCAGTGGCCCTCCAAGCATCATGGGCAAGCACGGGTAATCAACATCACAAAGGAAGCTTTTTAACAGCTGCCCAGCACAGGTAAGCACGCTGAGGGCTCCTGCGCATCTTAACCACACCGTGAAAAGTGACATGTGTTGATGTCAGGAAACCAGCTGCACGCACAACCACACAGCAGCAGCAGCCCCTCACCAGCATGGGCGTGATGTTCTTCTTCACGTTGTCGCGCATCATGGGGAAGATCTTCTGCACGAACGCGTCCAGCTGCTGCTTGAACAGCAGCGCGGGGTACTTGGCCTCCACCAGCCGGAAGCCGCCCACGCCACCACCGTGAATCGAAGCCTCGCCTGCAGCAGCAGAATGTGGCATACAAGGCGGCGGCTGTGCCGTGAGTGTGCATGCAACATGTGTGTGTGTGCATGCGCATGCTATTGTGAGCATGCAAAGCTTTGTGGCCTCCACCAGCCGCCCACGCCGCCGCCATGGATGGATGCCTCGCCTGCAGGAGTGCCATCAAGGGCGGTGCATGCAATGTGAGTTTGTGTGAGTACATTCTATACGTGCGCATGCATGTACATGCATATATGTGTGGCCTCCACCAGCCGAAAGCTGCCCGCGCTGCTGCTGCGACAGCAACGTAAAGTGCATGCGATATGAGGAGATGTGCATGCATGCATGCATATGCGTGTGGCCATTCACTAGCAACAGCAGCATCCCAAGCAGCCATACATACAATAACACGCCCGCAACAACAACACGCCAGCAACAGCTGCGATATCTTTCGCATGCAGCAGGCACCCGACCCAACGTCATGCTGATGCTGTTGATCATGCTGACATAAAAGAACACACGCCGCAGGCCCAGCAGGCCACGCACCGCCCATGGGCTGCCGCCCGAACAGCCCGCCCATGATGCTGCGCCCCGCTGCCTGCGCCACGCGCTTCACGCTGCCGCTGCCGCTGGCTGGCTTGATGTTGCGCTGCAGCAGGTGCAGCAGCGTGACCGTGTTGGTCAGCCAGTACGCGAGGCACGCGTTGTCGTCCTGCTGCCGCTCTATCTGGCTGCCAATGACCTGCGCCAAGGCAGCACGCAGCAGCGACAGTGTGTAACAGAGTCAGACGTAAGACAGGGAAGGCATCAGCATGAACAACACTCCTGGCAGTACAGAGTCATGCAAGTACATACATTAGTTATATTCGCATAGGTCAACCAGTCAGCGCAACACCCGCACCTGCATGACGAATAAAACACGCTGCTCGCGCACGTCTCATGCAGCCCAGCACGGTCAAACATGGTCAAACACATGGGCCCTGCACCTGGATGATGCGGTCAAACACGCTGGTGCGGTCCGCCTGGAAGGCGCGCCACTGCAGGCAGGCCCTGAACACCACCAGCGCTGCCAGCGGCTTGCCCTTGTGGAAGCCCATGGGCTGCGCCAGTGCTGCCAGCAGCCGCTCCTCCTCCTGCTTGCGCTTCTCCTGGATGAGCTGCTGCTGCTTGGCCTGTGATGGGGTGCGGCAACAACCATTGTGAAGAGAACGTTTGCCTGCGGTTTCGAGGGGCCCAGACGTAGCAGCTGAAGATGTGCACTCTGGTTGCCACAAACAGCGCTTGCACACTTGGCGCGCTTGCTGGTGAAATCTGTCCTCCTCCTTGCCAAGCAGCTGCAGCCAGCTGGAATGGTTCTGACTTACATTCAAATGGCTAGGGTTGGCTGTGCCACTTGAAGCGGTGATTCTGACGCTCCTCCAGCTGCTGATATTACATTGAAGATGCAAGAACTGCAGCACGAAATGCTCACAACCATCAACCGCACCTGCAGCTCGCGCGTCTTGCGCTCCAGCTCAGTCTCCTGCAGGTGTCCCTGGCCAGCAGCGCCCTGCCGGCCATCTGGATGCTGACCTGGCACGTGCTCAGGCCCACCCATGGCTGCTGCGGCTGCTGCAGCAGCGCCCGGGTTGCCAGCCGTGCCCATCAGCGTGTCAGACAGCATGCGCGCATAGCCGGGCGCGCTGCTCTGCAGTTGCTGCATGAGGCCGGTCGCCTGCTTGCGCATGTTGCTGAGCACGGCGCCATCTGCTGCGGCTGCAGGCGCGCCGTTTGGCAGCGTGGCGGCTGCCTCCGCACCACCAGCTGCAGGCGCAGCAGCTGCGCCGGCGGCAGCTGCGGCGGCTGCGCCCGCGGCAGCTGCGGGTGCGGCTGCAGGCTTGGCTGCTGCCGCCGCTGCGGCTGCTGCTGTTGCTGCTGCCAGCGCCTTGCGCGTCTCGTCCTGCTGCTTGACCATGTCTGCTGCAGCCTTCTGCAGGCGGTTGTCCAGCTCCATCACCTGCAGCACAGACAGCGGCAGCACAAGCCAGCTTGCAGGACACCCAAAGCAGAGCAGACGATGGATGCAGAGTCCCAGTGACTAGTAGTAATGTGTCTGCCGATATGAAGTGTATGCGCGAGAGGTGCATGCGCAAACCACCTCCCACAAAATGAGCCTCATCCAGATGCAAGCCATCCCCCCAATCAACGAACCACCCACGCACCTGTGCGCGCGCCTCGTCGCGCTGCGCGCACGCGTTCTGCAGGCGCATTATGAGCTCGTCCTTCATGCCATGGAAGCGCTTGTCCAGGTCTGCCTTCTCAGCCATGAGCCGCTGGATGTAGTCCTGCGAGTCGATAGAAATTGCATGCAAAACACGACATTAGTGTTGCATCAGGCAGCCAGACACAGACATGGGCATGGACATGTCCAGGTCGGCCTTCTCAGCCATGAGCCGATGTACTCCTGCAAGCCAGATACAACACACATGATCGTTTCAGCGGACACATTCCAATACATGCGCATGTCCAGGTCGGCCTTCTCAGCCATGAGCCGCTGGATGTAGTCCTGCAAGCAGCAACAAGGAACGTAACGCAGCCAATGCATCAGCAACCAGACACAGAAACACAGGCATGACCAAACTGCGGCTAGCCACATCCCACTATGCTGCGAAAACAAGCTGATTCAGCGTTGCCAGCAACACGCAATAGCATCGGGCAGCAACAAAAACATGACCGCGTAACCTGCTGATTGTTGCAGCGGTGCTTCCTCAGCAGATGCCTGCATCAGACTCTGGCTGGACCCCACGGCGTCATCAGGTCCCCAACATCCCACAAGCGTATTTCAGTCTCACCTGCGCCACCTTAAGCTGCTTGTCCAGCTCAGACTTCTCCGAAGCCATGCGCTGGCCCTCAGCAGCAGCAGCAGCCTGCGCCTCAGCCAGCAGCGCCTGCGCGGCTGCTGCGCCCTCCTGCGCGGCGCGCAGCTGCGCCGCCGCCTCCTCGCGCACTGCAGCTACTGCTGCCTCGCGGTCGCTTGCGGCCGCCTGCAAACACGTAAGACAGTACAGGTGTTTAACTTATCAAAAGCAACATACACGGATGAGCAACAACAGGTGGCAACATGCTGGCAGCAACAGCTGCCAGTGGTAAGTATCAAACCCTTTGCGTACGTCAGACGCGCTAGCCCGCACCTGCTGCGCCTCGCTGGCGCCCGCCAGCTCTGCTTTCAGCACCTTGCCCTCCGCGCGCATCAGACGCCACACCTCCAAATCCCCCAGCAACACAGCTGCAATGGAATTTAACACAGCTGAAATAGACCCGTGTATTTCTCATCTCTCTTAATGCCACATCACCGCCGCACCTGCTGCGCCTCGCTGGCCCCAGCCAGCTCCGCTTTCAGCGCCTTGACCTCCGCGCGCAGCTCGTTGCGCTGGCCCCACCAACCCCTAACACCACAGCTGCAACACGCTCGACGCATACTGGCCTTTCACTGCTAACCCTGTGACCGCACCTGCTGCGCCTCGCTGGCGCCCGCCAGCTCTGCTTTCAGCGCCTTGACCTCCGCGCGCAGCTCGTTGCGCTGGCCCTGCACCAGCTCCAGCGTGCCCTGCACCTCGCGCAGCTTGGCCTCCAGCGCCTTCTTGTCCTCCAGCAGCTTGCCGGCCTCGCGCGCCTCGCTCTTGAGGTGCCGCAGCTCACCCACAGCACGCTTGCACCTGTTGAAGTGCAGCAGGAAGTGTAGTGTGTTTGTGAGGTGAGGTTGTTGTGAGACAGCGCTTGCTGGCCTCGCGCGCCTCGCTCTTGAGGTGCCGCAGCTCACCCACAGCGCGCTTGCACCTGCGGCATATTTTTAGGTTATGGCCAGTGAGTGCATGCGCGGTAGACCTCGGAGGTGGGTTGCAGCCTAGCTCTCAATGCACCAGCACCTAGCTCCCATAGCCATTGTGAGATTTCACGCCAGCTCTTTACTACCACAGCAACGCAGGTACTTATCAAGCGTTACCAGACCCCTCACATCACCACATGTCCAAGGCTGCATCGCAGTGCCTGCCCACCTGAAGGCGCCCTGCACCAATAGTGCAGCCTCCCGCAGCGCCGTGAAGTCGGAGCGGCAGGCAGCGCCGCGCCAGTTTGATTGGATGACCAGCGCCGCGCGCTGGCGCTGCATCTCCGCAAACGCCTTGCGCGCAGCGTAGCCTCGCCACAGCGCCTGCACAGCACGAACACAAAGGGTGTCAGGAAGCAGGGTGATGGACAGCGCGGGTAAGCAAGGAGTAGCACGCAGTTGGCAACCTCTGCTGAGCACTTGCATCGTGGCGCAGCATGCTGGCATGTCAAGCGCACACGAAGAATGTACAAGGGATCTGTCAGCAGCTCCAAACCAAAGAGACACAGACACAGCCCACCACCAGCAGCAGCAGCAGCAGCACCAGCAGCAGCAGCGCACCTGCAGGTGTGTGATGTTGTGCACCACCTCCTGGTACTGCTGGCGCATCTTGTGGCGCCTGTACGCTGTCTGGATGGTGGTGGCGGCCTTCTGCTGCCGCAGCGCGTGAGCCTCCTTGCGCGCCAGCATGCCACGAGCCCAGGCCTGCGGCAAAAGGGATGCGAGGCGAGAGCGGGCCGACACTCTGTTATGCACTCATCCAGCGAATGGGGCACCTTGAGTACCAGCATTGAAGTACAGCATCATGTGCACCGCACAACACGCAGCATCCCCACAAGCACGGCAGGCAGTTGCCTCCCGAGCCGCACCTGCACCTGCATGCGCACGACCGCCTCCTTGGACTGCTTGTAGTGCAGCCTCCCGTGCCACATTCACTGAGGGACACACAGCATGGCGAGCACAATGACAACACCATCTGCCTCATTTTAAGCAGCGAACGCAAATGCCTCCACAGCCGCACCTGCATGCGCACGGCCGCCTCCTTGGACTGCTTGTAGTGCAGCGTCCCCTGCCACACTCACTGGAGAGTCCACAGCATGGAAAGCACAATGACACCACCATCTGCCTCATTAAAACCTGCGCACGCAGTGCCTCCCCAGCCGCACCTGCATGCGCCCGACCGCCTCCTTGGACTGCTTGTAGTGCAGCCGCACCTGCCACACTAACTGAAAAGTCCACAGCATGGAAAGCACAATGACACCACCATCTGCCTCATCATGTGCAGCGCACGCAAATGCCTCCACAGCCGCACCTGCATGCGCACGACCGCCTCCTTGGACTGCTTGTAGTGCAACCGCCCCTGCCACAATCACTGAAAACCCACAGCATGGCAAGCACAATGACAACACCATCTGCCTCATCCTAAGCAGCGCACGCTAATGCCTCCCCAGCCGCACCTGCATGCGCACGACCGCCTCCTTGGACTGCTTGTAGTGCAGCCGGCCCAGGAAGCCGCGCGCGTGGCGCTGCAGCTGCACTGCCGCCTTGCTCAGCTTGTCGGTGCGCTGCTTGTCCAGCAGCGCCATCTGGCCTGCGCGCAGGAAGACCTTGCTGGTGCCGAGCTGGTAGCCCTCCAGGCCGCTCTGCTTCAGGATGCCCTCCGCGATTTGTCTGCAGTAGCGCAACACAAGCACCAACACTCCATTCTGTAAATCCTCGGCATCATCTGAGCCTGCTAGATCCTATGCAATTTGGTGCGTGCTAGAAAAGGACACAGAGAGGCGTGCCGCAGACAGCAGGCAGCAGACACGACTTGCATAACAGATGCATATGCCACCTCCACAGACCTGTCGTCCAGGTCTGGCATGTGGTACAGCTTGGGCGCCATTCACGAACAGGCAGAAGTGCTGTGCTGTGCCAATTATATCATCACATACAGGTGATACATAGGCAAAAAAACGCATGTGAACTCTCATGCCTCTCACCTGTCGTCCAGGTCTGGCATGTGGTACAGCTCGGGCGCCAGCGACCAGAAGTGGTCCACAAAGTCGGGGAAGGGCCGCTTGTTGGGGAAGCCTGCGCAGCTGATGCGCACAGCCTCCAGCACACCTGCAGCCAGCCGACCGGCAGACAGCATGCTATTGTGATTCAAGCACAATCCAGCATGCATATCAAGCGTAACTGAATTATCCAACAGACTGCACTGCATGACTTGAACGTTAAGCCCACGAGTGCAGCAGGCGCTGAAACATGTACAGCTGCACGAGTCAAACTTTCTACGCCACCCCTGCATCTCTTCAGCACAACTGCAGCACCGCCTGACCCCTTCTATGCAGCGCAGCCAAAGCCAGACACGCACCTCCGCAGCGCAGCTGGTGCAGCGCGTTGCTGTTCTCAAACAGGCCCGGCTTGTTGAGTCCGTTGGGCTTCACGCAGCGCACGTAGTGCGGCTCCATGGTGTGCAGCTGCGCCATCAGCTCCCCAAGCTGCTTCTTGAATTGGCTGCCCACGGAGTTGAACTTGAACGCAGCGCGCGGCGCTGCCTTTGACGGCGTGTTCTCCGCACCCTCAGGCACCTGCAGGTTTTTGCAGCGCCGTGTGAATCAGACAGAGTGCAGCTGGTGAGTGCCAGCGCTCACTCATAGCTGCTGGCAGCCTCAGCTGCGACAAGTGCGCTGCACTCCGCCCTGTGCTGCTCTGCCTGTTGTGCATGCAAGACGGTCGACGCATGTCAACGTCCAAGACAGCGGTACCCTTGCCCGCAGCTTGACATTCACTATAAGTTCAGCAGACTCACCGGCTCGCTGGCGAACAGCTCCTGCACAAACTGCCTGCTGCTGGCCTCCAGCAGCTGCTGGTGCTCAGCCACCACAAAGTCCTGCAGGGGTGTATCAAGGATGACAGCAGGAAAGTGGACACTTCATTTCGAGAGTTTTAGAGCGTATGAAATGCAAGACACACCGCCACGTGCATGCACAGCGCAAGCAAAGCATGCCAGGCGATGTTGAACCGCCAGCATGATGCACTGCCTCCACCACCAACACGCTGCTGCTCCTACAAATCCTGGCAAGCTCGATGACGCCGGTGCAAAACCAAGGTTCACGGTTAAGTTCAGCACGCTGTTCCTGCGGACGTTCCCGCTGTGCACGCACCTTGTTCTTGTCCAGGAAGTTCTCCGTCTGGTACGTCACCGGCCCCGCGTAGTGCTGGATGGTGAAGGCCGTCTGGCTGAGCTTGGGCTTGGCGAAGCGCTGCGAGTCCTTCACACTGGGCGTGCAGTACAGCTTCTCAGCGAGGTCCTGCAAGCAAAATAGTAAAGCACGTGTTGAGGCTGCAATGAATTAGACTCTAAAGTCACGCTGTGCGTGTAGTGCAGCTTCTCAGCGGTGCCCTGCAAGCAGACAACAAATGGATCAAGCATTCAACTGAAGTTCATGGTGAGGGCGAGCTTAACTCCACGCTATGCGAGCAGTACAGCTTCCCTTCAGAACAGCTGCTGCGCACCTTGTGTGTGGCTGTGGGGAACCTGCACTGCTCGTCCAGCAAGTCCAGCACTCCCAGCCGCCCCTCAATGAGGTCCAGCACGTCCTGGTTGTCCACAAACTGGATGTAGCTCCAGTCAATCTCCTCCCGCTCATACTCAGCCTGATGAAGCGCGGCAGACAGCAGGCAAGGCAGTGTGATGATAGGGCATGGGTGTGCAGGAGCAGGGTGTGCACTTGAACCTGCATGATGCAGAGGTGCCTGCATAAGACATATCTAGCTGGCGGGTGGCAACTGCATCCACTTCTGGAATGGGCAAAGATGAGCACGATCCCCCGCAGGCAAACTGCAGCAAGCTCCTGCAAGAGCATGAACCAGCATGCGCCTGCCCTCGCCCACCCCCAGCCCTGCCTGGCACCAACCACTCCACTGGCAGCCGCCCCGCCCCGCAGCCCACGCAGTCTGCGCTGTACTGTTGCTGCTGCCAACGTCACCCACCTGCTCCTGCTTGAACACGTGCTGGTTGAAGTGCTGCTGCAGCTTCTCGTTCGCCAGGTTGATGCAGAACTGCTCCAGGTCGTTGTACTCAAAAGACTCGAAGCCGTAGATGTCCAGCACACCCACGCTGGCTGCGCAGTTCTTGTCTTCTCCAATGGCTGCGTTGACCGCAGCCACCAGCCAGTCAAACATCTTGGCGTAGATGATCTTGGCCAGCGAGTCCCTGCAGCCAGTTTGACAGGGATATGCCAATTGCAAGGGCGGATGATGCGAGTCCTGACGTCCATTCTCCCTGCTGGTGGTGGAGGCGGCTCTGCTGTGTATTGCCAGCATCTCAAGGTGAAATCACAGCTTGATGGTCATGTAAAGAGCAACACTCCGCAGTAACAGTACACAGCAGATCAAATGTGCCTGTGCCCTGACATCACACAGACATCTGCTGGCAAGTGTACCGACAGAAGCATCAGCACAGCCCGACTTGCCTGTTCTCCACGGCCGAGCGCACGTTCAGCGGGGACACGATGACGCCCTCGCGCATCACGCGCGAGCGCGTGGTCAGCGCGTGCTCCAGCCCAGCAGGATCCACGCCCAGCAGCGCAGCTGCAGGCAGCAGCGACAGGAAGAACAGCACAAGCAGTCAGCAATGATGGCAGCGACGACAAGCTGTTCAGCGCGTGCTCCAGCCCAGCAGGGTCCACGCCCAGCTGCGCAGCTGCAGGCAGCAGCGGCAGCAGCACACACACAAGAAATTACAAACATTATCGTCATGAGCTGAGTAAAGATCCCTTGTATGTTGCTGCTGCTGTATCAACCGGCGATGCAGGCACATGTATGACATCAGAACCGCTTGCGATCTGCACTGAGGTGAGCCCACCGTGCTACTGTAGCAACTGCTATTTTGGCCACCACTGATAACTACTTCGCTTGCAGCCATTGCTTGCTCAGATCCTCAGGCCCTTTGCCACCCATGTCATGCCAGCCAGGCAAGACAGCTGCCGCAGCAACACCTCCCCTTCCCAGCTGCTGCTGCTGCTGCTTACAACCGCCGCACCTGCTGCCTGCAGGTGCTCCTGCGCTGCGCCAGGCGCCACCTTGCTGCTGTCTGCCTCCTTGCCTTCCACAAAGCTGATGTTGCCCAGGTGCAGCACAGACGCCACTGTGGCAAACACCGACTCGCGCTGCTCTGCAGGGATGCCCACCTTGCCCATGGCTGTCACAGTGCGCTGCAGCGCAAACAGGACAGACGCGAACGGGCGAGACAGACAGCGAGCATAAGAACTAGACGCGATTAGGTTGGGTGCTTGTAGCTCACGGGGTTAGGCATGCACGCATCGAGCAACCGCTTACTGCGCCGCTTACTCGACCAGCTGCTGCTGCTGCTGCCGTACGTTCTGCATGCCAGCATGAATGCTATGAGCTTGTGAGATTGAGCTGCTGCACCTGGCAGCCTGTGCGCACCTGGTACTCCTCTGCGTTGCTGTCGCCAGGGATGTCGAAGCAGGTGCTCTGGTTCAGGTAGTTGAACTCCTGCGCAGGCTTCAAGAACCAGCGCGCACGCTCCTCCGCGCTGGCTCCGTCACACAGCTGCACATGCCAGAACGGCAGCATAACCACACACACCAGTCTCGTGTAAGAAAAGCATGGAAGAGTGGCACCTGGCCATGTCCCACAACTTGATACAAAGGATCCGGCGCCATCGTTATGCGCTGCTACACCTGGCGTTCAGTCTGCTGATGCGCATGGCCTGCTCGAGCAGAAGCCCCCCACCCCGCCATGTCACCAGCCTGCTCTGCAACATCAGCTCATTTGAAGGACGCCACATCTGCAACATCATCGGTGCACCCACACACACCTGGTAGAAGATGTGGTAGCTGCGCTCAGGGTTGTTAACCGCCACCACCCTGCTGCGCTCCAGCAGGTACGTCCTAATCGCCGCGCCGCTGATCACTCCCTTCTCATTGAAGTTTATCTCCACATACTTTCCAAACCGCGAGGAGTTGTTGTTGCGCACGGTTTTTGCATTTCCAAAAGCCTCCAGCAGCGGGTTGGATTCCAGCACCTGCTCTTCCACGCTGCGGCCGCTGCTGCTGCCGCGGCGGCCTGCTGCATCCATGTAGCCTCCCATGTATGCAAGATACTTCATGATCAGCTTGCTGGTCTCTGTTTTGCCTGCACCTGACTCGCCGCTGACCTGCAGCACGGCAGTAAAGCAGAAAGGCAGTTAAAACGGCGGCAGATCGAACTGTGTGCTGCAAGGGGGTTCAGCTGTGGACGAGTGCACAGAATGCGACAGGTTGGGCTCAGTTTAATTCATCTACTGCTGGCCGTGCCGTTTGCATGCTCGTGTCGCTGCTGGTTGAAAGGTGGCGTACACTGCTGCATGCCATTCAGTGCTCCCCTAGCCATCCGGCTTTGCCACAGCTACCGAGACAGCTGCTTCAGATGCTGGTGCTCCTGGCAGTGCTGCCGCCACTGCTATTGCTGTTGCTGATGCTGTCCTTCCTCTCAAAGTCTGCTTGATGTACCTCCGCAAGCCCGTGTCAAACCAAGCCACCCACCAGAATGGACTGCCCCTTCATCTCCTTGCGCATCTGCCTGTATGCTGCGTCAGCGATTGCGTACACGTGTGGCGACAGGTCGCCCAGGTCCACTCCCCTGTACTGATCCATCATGTGCGGGCCGTATATGTGCGGCAGCGGCGCAAAGGGGTTCACCGCAATCAGGATGCTGCCTGTGTAGGTGTAGATGTCGTCAAACATGTACCTGCTCTTGATGTTCCACAGCACACCAGGCTCATGCAGGTATGACAGCCGCGTCATGTCCTGCAAGCAGCAGCCAGGTCATTCAAACCAAGAAGCAACAGTGGAGCTGTGGTTAGCAACTAGAGGACGCAGTAGCGTGTGACTAGCCTGCAGCTGCACACTTAAGCTGACAGCTGTGTTGCATGTGTGTGCTGGCATATGCATGCGTAGTGAGGCCTACGCGGCAGTGACAGTGCCACCATACTGATCCAGACGGCGAGGCCGCAGATGCACCAGCGGCTGGCAAACCCTGTTCCTGCAACTACGTAAGCAACAGTGCAGCTGTATCAGCAACACCGCAAGTTGCTGTGCTGCAGAGCTGCAATGCCTGCTGCGTGGAAGCCACGATGATGTCAGCTGCTGGCTTCTGTCAACTGCTGCAGGCACTGCCCTCTATAGCAACAAGTGCTTTGCACACCACGATGGCGTATGTCATCGCACCTCCACGCCACCACGCGTCTCTACATTCTGCAAAGGCGCATCGCTGGCAGGCACACGCCGCAGCTCCCCGTTCTCTTCCAGCGCAACAATGAGCACGCCTGCTCCATCCTTGCCCTCTTCAATCTTCTGCACCGCTGCCTTGATCCAGCTCTCTGCAGGATCTGGCACCCACACTTTGCTCCCAACCGTGTGGATCACGGTTGCAGGAGCAGCCATGCTGCAAGCCTAACAAGCCTGCTGCGCCAGCACTGACTGACCAAAGCGGTTCCTGCAAGTGCAGATGTGAACACCAGCAGGCAGACGCAGATGCTATTGCTGGCATGTGTACTGCAGCCTAAAATCAAGGTGTTGGCGATGATGTATACTGCTGCTGCAGCAACCAGACCTGGAGTGAAGACACTACAGCACCGCATGTGCTAGGCGGGAAGCACCGCCCCCGCTGCCTTGTTGCTGTGGCGCTGGTTAATGGCTTGCAAACAGCAAAGCTGATCTGTCTCAAGAAAAACAGGGCACTGGTGCTTTATCAGCGCGGTCCCATGCCAACTGCTGCGCTTGCAGCAATGGTAGCAGCATACCTGTGGGCTGGCCAGCCGAGCACTGCTGAGCCCATGCTCTTGCTGCTTTGCAAACAAGGCATGCAGGAGGCTTTTTATCTGCTAAGATGTACTACATGCATACGTGAGGCTGCTCACCTGTGCCTGCTCAATGCGTGGAGCGTTCTCTTCTGCACCAGCCCAAGTAGTGCAGTGGCAGAAGCTACTGCAGAAGCCCAACCTCGTAGCAGCTCTGAGCGTATCAAAATGATGTATCTGCAGCTCCAATTCCGTGGCGCTTGCGTTCTGGCTCTGTTTGAACCGCTAACTGAAAGACCCTCCCCAACGCATAGCCAACCAAGTGCGCCCTAACTGGTCAGCTGCAGCACCAGTCAACAGCAAGGATGAGGGTCAGCTGTTTCTGCGCAGCGAGGCCCACCACCTGACAAATCCCTTCACCTCCTAACCCCTAGGCTGAAGAGCAAAGGTCTGATGCCGCTAGTTGTGCGTTAATCTGCGCTGCTGCGCCTTTAAACTCTAACGATCTTTACGTCGCAGATTACTGGTCTTTCAGAAGCCTTGTACAGCTACAGAAGCAAAAGTCGCTGTGTTCTCTTGGCACTGCTTCAAGTTGAACTCTCAATTACAGGCTTCGCAATCTCGAACAAGATGCAGACACTGAACCATCATCCTTCGACAATTCAACGTGGCATTCAGCGCCCAAATGCTTGCAGAGCAACAGTACTGCTCAGAGGAAAGCATTCACGCTGCAAGGCAGCAACCACGCTAGATGCAGCAGCAGCAACTGCGTCCAAGCCGGTCGTGGATGTGAGTGGGCTGAACAGAAGCAGCAGCAACAGCAGCAGCAGCAGCAACTGCTGCGCTGGCAGCAGCAGCAGTGGCAGCAGCGAGAGCGTTGTGCCAGCGAGTGTGACAGCACAATTGTGTATGCATGCATACTTTCACCAGACTTCTGCAATGCTGTAATGACAAATGCACCAAGGAGTTCAACCTTTCAGTAACAGGCAGCAGCATAAGCGGGGATCGGTGGGGTATCCATGCACCAAGGTGTAAGCCTTTACATAGTCAGGGCCAATGCACCAAAGTTACTGGTGTAGTTGCACTGGCAGTGCCATCACCCTCCAGTTGCTTACGTATCAAGTAGCATGGACTGTCTTGTCATATTACTTGCCTGAACAAGGCTTAGTCACAATGTGCGTCGCTCAAAGCAGTGCAGTGGCACCTGCACAGCCCTGACAAGGTTCCTTCTCTGCATGTGTCTGCAGGTATCGCTGGCGCCACATGTCATGGTCAACAGCTGCACAGGCAGAGTGAGTGACACGGCAATCTGCCAGTCAATGCAGCTCAAGCTGGCAGCAGCAGACTTGATGTGCAGCCATGCTCCGACTCTACGGCGCACTAGCAGCACTACAAGCTCAGCATTCATGCGTGTTTCCTGTTACGATGCATGTACGCATCAGCTGCCCAGCATCAGCATATGTGTGCTCTCAAGCTACTGAGCAGCAGTATCATGCACCCGCCATCTGCCACCTGTTGTTGACCTATGCGGTGTTCTGCTGTGCATTGCCGTCCGCTTCTGCCATTCTACAGATGGGCCACTCAGCAGCAGAGGCGGTTGTGAGGGCAGGGCTCACTCTGGTGCCATTCACCCTCACTGGCTACTCAGCAGGCGTCGCAGTGTCAAACATAGGTAAGAGGCGGAGGGGGCAAGGTAGCAGCAGGGTGAGTTAGAGACCTGTGTGACCTGCTGCCTTCGACTTGTCATTGACACTGACAGCAACTCGCAAAGCAAGCATGGCAGGACACGCAGAACGGCTTACAGTGGACTGTCGGGGTGTGTGAACAGCGAGTTGTGCAGAGCAGTCTGCTCTGAGTGGGCAAGATGTAGCGCGCCGTACCTATGGATTCACCACAGGAATAACAGCGTGCACAGCTGAACAGCGCAGCTTAGCAGCACTCGACATCACAGCTGCCATGCAGTAAACATCTCACAATAATGTTGTCACAACATTGCAGGTGTAGCTGGCATCCCTGTTGAGGTGGTTGGTAAGGAGCGGCGGCAAGACATCATGAACCGGATACGCGAGCAGCATCCGCGCTTGATCGTAGTGGACTACACGACACCAAATTGTGTCAATGGTGAGCAGCAGCTGGCGTGCGCACAGGGACGGCGGGCTGCATGCAGTTGTGAGGTCGGGGCGTTCGCTGCTGTGCTACAATGTGCAGCGTATGACAGCCACATGCAGGATGTACGGCCACCTTGATATCAGCAGCGGCGTGTTTAGTGTGCATGTCTCCCTGGACAGATAGCTGCTTTGGTGCTCTCTGACTGAAGAAGAAGCGACATGTTGTTTGCATGTGCTGCTGCGTTTGTGTGCAGACAATGCGCAGTTCTATGCAGACAACGGGGTGCCTTTTGTCATGGGCACTACTGGAGGGGACCCCCAGAAGGTGGCAGCAGCAGCTGAGGCAGCAGGCGTGTATGCAGTCGTGTCGCCGCAGATGGGCAAGCAGGTGGGCAGTTGCGGGCGGTTAGGGGCAGTTTTGGGCAAGCAGGTGGACAGTTGCGGGCGGTTAGGGGCAGTTTTGGGCAAGCAGGTGGGCAGTTGCGGGCGGTTAGGGGCAGTTTTGGGCAAGCAGGTGGGCGGTTGCGGGCGGTTAGGGCAGTTTTGGGCAAGCAGGTGTGCAGTTGCGGGCGGTTAGGGGCAGTTTTGGGCAAGCAGGTGGGCAATTGGGGGCGGTGAGGGGCAGTTTTGAGCAAGCAGGTGGGCAGTCGTGTCGCCGCAGATGGGCAAACAGGTGCACTGTGTGTGCAGCTGGGGCTGCTGCAGCACAGCCAGCACGGCTGGTATTGCAGCTGCTGTGCAGCTGGTACGGCTGCAGCACGGCTGCTGTGGCTAGTGACGACTGCAGTAGGGGGCACGGCACGAGGTGTTAATTGCGCAGGTGCTGCTACAAATGTTGCCATGCACCATCCGTGTTTATCCGTCTGACAACAGGGCTCCCTGCATCCTCACTGCAACTAATGCAGCAAAGTGCTAGCCTGATGGGCATGTTGAGTTTTGTGGTGTGTGGCAGCATCTCCAATGGAGAAAACAAAACCTTGCCATGCAATGCGGTCAATGCAGCTGAATGCAAGCAACTGCCCTGTGGTTGCAGGTGGTGGCGTTCCAGGCCATGATGCAGCTCACATCTGACAGCTTCCCAGGCGTCTTCTGCCCGGTGGAACTGTGACCTTTCACGCAACTGACTGCAAGAATGTCATGTGTTGTTTGCGTTGCAGGTGGTGGCGCTCCAGGCCATGATGCAGCTCATGGCTGACAGCTTCCCCGCGTCTTCAGTTGACAGTATCATCAGGTCTCTTGCAACTCATTGCAACATTCATTCTTTGCGCCGCAGGTGGTGGCGTTCCAGGCCATGATGCAGCTCATGGCTGACATCTTCCCCGGCGTCTTTAGTGGACAGTATCATCAGGTCTCTTGCAACTAGTTGCAACATTCTTTTTCCTTGCGCCGCAGGTGGTGGCGTTCCAGGCCATGATGCAGCTCATGGCTGACAGCTTCCCCGGCGTGTTCATTCAATGATGTCTTCACTCTTGCGCAACGCACTGCATTTTGTTTGTGCCGCAGGTGGTGGCGTTCCAGGCCATGATGCAGCTCATGGCTGACAGCTTCCCTGGCGTGTTCCGCCCGGTGGAACCGTGACCTTTCATGCAACTGACTGCAACAATGTCATGTGTTGTTTGTCTTGCAGGTGGTGGCCTTCCAGGCTATGATGCAGGCCATGGCTGACAGCTTCCCTTGTGTCTTCAGATGTTCGAATCTTGACCTCTCAAGCAACTCAATGCAACATTTTTGCGCCGCAGGTGGTGGCGGTCCAGGCCATGATGCAGCTCATGGCTGACAGCTTCCCGGGCGTGTTCATTCAATGAGATCTTCACCTCTTGTGCAACGCACTGCGATATTGTTTGTGCCGCAGGTGGTGGCGTTCCAGGCCATGATGCAGCTCATGGCCGACAGCCTCCCTAGAGTGTTCGGCTGACAGAATGTTCAAGTGCACTTCAACTTGTCCCAATGTCATGTTGCTGCCGCAGGTGGTGGCGTTCCAGGCCATAATGCAGCTCATGGCCGACAGCCTCCCTAGAGTGTTCGGCTGACAGAATCATCATCAAGTGCATTTCAACTCATCTTAATGTGATGTTGCTGCCGCAGGTGGTGGCGTTCCAGGCCATAATGCAGCTCATGGCCGACAGCCTCCCTAGAGTGTCCGGCTGACAGATTCATCATCAAGTGCATTTCAACTCATCTTAATGTGATGTTGCTGCCGCAGGTGGTGGCGTTCCAGGCCATAATGCAGCTCATGGCCGACAGCCTCCCTAGAGTGTCCGGCTGACAGATTCATCATCAAGTGCATTTCAACTCATCTTAATGTGATGTTGTTGCCGCAGGTGGTGGCCTTCCAGGCCATGATGCAGCTCATGGCTGACAGCTTCCCTGGTGTCTTCAGCGGCTACTCGCTGAGCGTGGTGGAGAGCCACCAGCGCAACAAGGCAGACACCTCCGGCACAGCCAAGGCAGTGGTGCAGTCCTTCAACAAGATGGGCCTGGACTTCAAGGAGGTGTGTTTGAGCTGAACAGCATGTTCAAGTTTTTGTTTATGCTGTGCTGAAGCGGTTCAAGTTCTGATGAAGCATCAGTGGTGCAGTCCTTCAACAAGATGGGCCTGGACTTCAAGGAGGTGAGATTGAGATTGTGAGACGAACTTCTGCCAGAAGTTCAGGTTGACGCTGTGTCGCTGCGCGTTCAGTTAAAGCAGCAGCTGCGGCGCTCATGGCATCGGGAGTGTGCAGTTGCCGCCTGAGCGTCTGCGGCGTGGGTTGCATTTGCCAGGAATCTGGGGCTGCTGTGCCTGCAGCCAACCCCGCATACTGCTCATCCTACTGCCACATGTACTGGCCACTGACTCACTCTCTCGCTCGTATCTCGCATGTCACCTTGCCTGCTTTGTTTCTGTGTATCTGCTGCTTGCGTCTGCCACAGAACCAAATACGCAAGATCAGGGACCGCGTAACGCAGCTGGAGGCAATGGCAGTACCAGAAGATGCGCTGGACGGCCATGCATTCCACACCTACACGCTGCGCTCGCCAGACCAGTCTGTCGAATTCGTGTTCAAGCACAACGTGACCGGCCGCAGCATATATGCGGAGGGGACCGTGGATGCGGTGCTGTTCTTGGCAAAGAAGATGCAGGAAGGCGCGCAGCAGAAGGTGTACAACATGATCGATGTGCTGAGGGAAGGCTTCCTGCGCTGAAACATCAGCAGCAGCTGTGACGGCTGTTACAGTTTGCCAGCTATTCGAACGTGTTGTGGCTGGCACAGTTGGGAAATAACACCGCTTGCGTGGGTGGCTGCACAGCAGCGGTGGTAAGCAGCTCAGCTGGCAGTCATGTGTGTGCGCTGACCGCAGCTGCCAACGGCAGAGGCTTTCTCACAGCCCAATGTGCACGCTTGACTTTGTCCGTTCCGGTCTGTTTCGGTGGTAGCAGTAGGGCGGTAAGAAGCGGCAGCCGTTCTGTAATGCCATGCTGGCGTCTGCCCGCATGTTTTCGGTGTGGACGCAGGCATGCGGTTGTTGCGGCATGGTCTTGAATCATCACTCGTGATGGCCAGCTGCTGAGGAGATGTTCTCTTTGTGGGTCCTAGCCCTCATTTTTGTGCTTCTGCACCTGCGGCTGCCAAACTTGGTTGCGGCTGCAGGCATTGGCTGTGTTCTTGCACGTAGTGCATGGTCTGCAATGGTGGCGATGTTGTCAATGCTGCAGGCTGAGGGCCTGTGGTGTGGCAGTTATGCGTTGCCTCCAGGCAAACTCAGAAGGCAACAAGAAAAAAAAGGGCGAGGTTCTTTTGGTTTTCGAGCAAAGTCAGAAAAAGCAAGCCTTGTGTCTTTGACACAATTGCGCTCCTGGGCATGGTTTGTTGCCGGCTGTACAAATGCATCGGTGCAGCAGAGCTGACATCTGGTTTTTGGTGTGCTATCACCGTGACCAACTGTTTCGGTGTGAGGGCAGGCTTGCTGCCTCCCGCCAGGTGACTGGCCGTTTCAGGTCGCCTGAGTGCGCGGTGCGCGTCATGGCAGACACCTTCGGTGGCGCAATCCACACCTGCCAAGTGTGAGGCATGAGGATGCGGCATGCTTCACTGCGCTGAATTTGCGTGCTGGGCGCAGCATGCTGCGCAGCAAGTGGACAGCCACATGCATCAGGGGATGCGGCAGCATTGTGTGGCTCCAGCTGTGTGCACTTCTTGAACAGCATTACCGTTATGCAACTTGTTGGCAACTTGTTGGCAGTTGCCGCAGAAGCAACACTGCTCACAATGCCGCATGGGCGGCCCGTGTTGCAAGTTGATCAATCTGAACTCATGTCACTCATGAGTTCATGCGCGGCAGATGTGAAAACTGGAAGGTCCAGGTCAGGGAGTTGGGTGGGCAGCCGTTGTGTGCATGACCGCCAGTCACTGAGTCACGTGCATGACTGCCAGTCACGTCACGCAGTGCGGCTCTGCTGAAGTGCACATGATCTGCATTCGGCGTCAGGTCATGCAGTGCAGCGTGTAGCAGCTGCGACAGCATCAACTAGCCGAGCCGTGTGTTGGATTGGCGCATAGCTGTGCCTACACCGGCAAAGCAAAGCAGAGATGCCGTTTCAGTGCATGTGGCGGTACACCCATGCTTGCATGGCACCGTGCATTTGGTCACTGTTGAGGACCCACGGTCTTGTGGTGCTGCCGACCCTACGACAGCACTTACATGGCAACTGCTGTCATCATGACAGCAAGTTGCTGCCAGTATCACTTGTCCATCTGCTCGTCTGCTGGTCCAACCAGCAAAGTTTGTAAGCCGCAACATGGCTGAATCCTTGGGCAAAGTACTTCGAGCGCGCGTGAGCACCAGCCCCAGCACAGCAAACTCAGCCCAGCCGTTGACGCCGCGGCAAATGTTATCAACTCTCAGCAACAGTGCATCTGAACCACAAGCCGGCCGTTGCTGGAAAGCAAAGATGCTTGCTTCCCAGCAAGGATGAACAGGTATGCTGTTCACTGTGACGAAACAGTGAGGCACACTACCAAGGACCCAACGTTCCGAATGACGAGGCGTCAGCCTCCACATACATAAAGCATCACAGCTTTGACCAGCTCCGCGCAAACCACGCAGCAGGTGCATTATCCTGTACTGCAGCAGCAGCTGCTGCTGCTGGTCATCGCTTGCGTGCTGGCGACCTGCTCCTGCTTCTGCTCCTGTCCCTGTCTGTGCGCTCCCTGCTGCGGCTCCTGCTGCGGTCCCTGCTCCTGTGCTTGCTGCTCTTCTCCTTCTTGTGCTTTTTGCTCTTCTCCTTTTTGTGCTTCTTGCTCTTCTCCTTCTTCTCCTTCTTTTGCTTCTTGCGTCTCTGCAGGCAAATGGAAGGCAAGGCAGCAGAGGGTGGGGCTGAGACTCTTTGAAAGGTGCACATGTCTGTTGAAAGTTTGCCCTCGGCTAATACAGCCTGTCGTCACTCCCCCGCAGCAGAGCCTCGTTATCGTCTGCTGTCAACTGTAGCGCCCACCAACACACTTGCCATAAAGCATTCACCAGCCTCACTAGCTCCACAAGATTCAGTCCACTGCTCCAGGGCAACAGAAAGACAGCTACATGCGCAGGCCAGTCCACTCAACCACCTCCCAATCCTCTACCAGCCGTGTGCACTCACCCGCTCGTCGCCGCTGCTGTCTGAATCGCTGCCCATTTCCAAGCTGCGCGCGCTGTCGTCACCCACACAACTTGATATACAGCAATCACCGACACCACTAGCTGCGCACAGCCCATTGCTTCTCCAGACAACATGAAAGACAGCCACATGATGTGCAGGCCAACGCACTAAACGCGGACCACCTCTCATCCACCAGCTGTGTTTGCACTCACCCGCTCATCGCCGCTGCTGTCCGAGTCACTCCCCAGGTCACTGCTGCGTGCGCTGTCGTCACTCCCCAGAAGCAGCGCCTCGTCTGCTGTCAGCTGTACTGCCCAGCACCAGCAAACCTGAGATACAGCGCGCATCCTCACCACTAGCAGCCCATAGCCCTCTGTGTCTCGCCAACATGAATGACAGCTGGCGCATGTCTACATGTGCACGCCAGCCCACTCAATCTCAACCACCTCCGACGCCCACCAAATGCGTTTGCACTCACCCGCTCGTCGCCGCTGCTGTCTGAATCACTCCCCAGGTCACTGCTGCGCGCGCTGTCGTCACTCCCCAGCAGCAGCGCCTCGTCATCGTCTGCTGTCAGCAGCTGCCGATTATCCCCGTCGCCAGCAGCAGCAGCGCCAGCTGCCCCTGCCGCACCGCCTGCTGCTGCGCCTGCTGCCCCGTTGTCTAGAAAGTTCCTGCACTGCTTTGTGAGGTGGCCCAGGCCGCCGCAAAGTCTGCAGGCACCTCTGTTGGTGGCTGCGTCGCCGCCTTGGCGACGTGCGAGTGCTTTTAGGCCAGCAAAGTCACGCACGCTCGGCTCGTAGCCACCTGCACAGGCAAAGGTAGTTGCATGAAGGGGTTGAAGAATGCACGAAAGGGCATGGGGGTATCGCATGTGTTGGACGTGTTTACAGCTGCTGCTTGGCTCTGATGGGACAAGCGCTTTGGTTTCCTCTGCTGTTTGGCGGCCTGCCTTCTGCTGCTGCTCTAGGCTACACATGCTATTGCTGCAGCGGCTGCTGCAGGTGCTTGTCATGTATGGTGGCATAGCGAAGACCAGGACAGCACAGTACGCCTGCTCTGCATAAAATGCGCCACCATGCCATGCAATGCGCTCTGACGCCGGACCACCCTTGCTGCTTCCAACACTGCTGCTGTTGCTGCTGCTGCAGCGCAGCACTCACTTGCTTCAATCAGCTCCTGTGCTCGCTGCCTCTTCGCTTCTCTGCCACGGCCTCCTCCTCCTGGCGCATAGATGGACGCCTCAATCGCCTGATTGCTGCCTTTCTGCTCTTCCTGCAAGCCGATGGTGTTGGCCCAGATGCTGGTGGTCTGCAAGGCGGTACTGCGGTATGAGAAGATACAAACAGATACAGGATGATGTTGGCATAGGAGGCAGCAGGTTTAACTTGGCAAGCCATGAGAATGCAGAAAAGCAGCACGTTAGGGTGGGCAACCGCACCAAATGGGTAGATGCATGGATACAGGAACACGTGCAGCTTGAATGTTTGTCAAACTTTACATCAATTCCCTAACAGCGATCCACATCAAGCCAGACATCGTGCATGCGGTGGGTGCAGGAGGACGGTGCTGCTCAGCATAACCCACCTGGTCCTGACACGATTGTACTGCGCTTTCAGCTTTCCTGTCGACATGATGTAAATATGAATGTAACTTCTACGATGATAGACAGGCGAAACAACGCAGCTGCTGTCCCGACTCGAGACGCGTAGCTGGTGTGCAGCACTAGGGTACGGGGTGGTGAGCAATATAACAAGTGGTGAGCTTGACAATAGCAGATCACCGTATGGCTGCTGACAGGACTTCGCTGTGCTCGAAACAGAGAACCCCTAAACCTTGATTCCTCACAAAATTCGCTGGTGCCTTGGATTCCACCTCATTGCTTCAGCACCGATGGTCCGGTAAGCCATTCATTCGCCTTTGCAACTCGTCGAACCAGCCAAGATGATGCAGCTCAAAGGTGACCAGCGTGAACGTGTATCTGGCTCGTTCCACGACAATGGCTTGCTGATCGGTGCTGACCTTCACTGATTCTTACAGGTCACGTTGCCAGTGTGCAGCAGCGCCAGTGCGTGCAGTCTGCAGCGCCTCTGCTGCGGTCTTGCCGCGTCCAGGGTGAGTGCAACTCCTTACCCGAACATCAGCCTGCAGCGTTCGGTCGCACGGCTTTCCTGAAAGCTTTATTTGCCTTTTGCAGGTGTTTCTGGTCGCAGTGTCGCCAAGGTGAGGAGCACATGCGTTTGATTCCAGCCAGTGTGCACAGCAGCTGTTGCTGTGTGTCACTCCTAGTAATTGACGCGCCGCTGCGTGCCCCCGCAGGTTGCCAAGCGCACAGCAGCTTGTATTAAGCGCAAGCTCAGCGCCAGCATCAATGCAGCTGCCACAGCAGAGAAGCAGACTGCTGCCCCTGCACAGACTGCCAATGGCGGCGGTGGTGGTGGCACAAGGGTCATGATTATTGGTGAGCATGCTGCTGCCTGCATGCAGAATGTGCTCATATAAGTATAAACACTTATTCTCATGTCTTCAGGTTTGTTAAGCAGCCAGACCTGGCTGCCAGGCTGCGCAATTGGTCAGCTCAGGCTGGTGCAACCGCCAGAATATTCCCTACAGCAGCACAGCAGTAGACGCAGCAGTGTCAGTCGCATGCCACTTGTGTTGGTGCTCAGCAAGTTTGAGTAGGTTGCTACCTGCAGCCAGCAACATGCATGTAGTTGCAGTGCTTCACTACAATGCCCATGCAGCTTCAGCCAAGCACAGTGCAGCAACTGTTGAGAACAGCAACATGCACAACCCGCCATGGCAAGGTTCCCACCACTCAAATGTCACATTACACGGCTCCTGCGTACCACACTACCACTTAACAAACGCGAGGTGGTGATGGCTACTGCGGCTGGGTCAATCATAGCGCTACACATCACCCCCATGCTTGCACATCCATTGCTCATCCTTGCTCTCAATGTTCAAGACATCCCTGGCCGCCTGCCCAACCACCAAACCATGATCCTGATCCTCGCGCAGGCGGTGACGGCTACTGCGGCTGGGCCACCGCGCTGCACCTGTCAGCGCGCGGCTACGAGGTGTGTATTGTGGACAACCTGTGCAGGCGCCAGTTTGACCTGACACTGGGCCTGGACACACTGACACCCATCACCAGCATCCACGACCGCGTGCGCACCTGGGGCGAGATCAGCGGCCGCCACATCGACCTGCAGGTGCGGCTGCGGCGTTGCTTGCATTAGGTTTGGTGTGGTATAAGGAAAGGGTTTGCATCCTTGTTGCTGTGCTGTTAGTATTGTGGGGCGAGGTCAGCGGGCGCTACAGTGACCTGCAGGTACGGCATGATCTGCTGTTGGTGTGGTTACTGTGAACGGCGCACCATACCATCAACACGCTGTCCCCGGCACTTGCACCCAACTGCGAGCCACACAGCGACTGTTCCATACTGTACCGCTGCTGCCGACGCACCCGTCCGCCCCACCTGCGTGTTGATTACTGCAGATCGGCAACATCTGCGACTGGGGGTTGATGTCCCAGGCAGTGACCAGGTTCAGGCCGGGCGCCATGGTGCACTTTGGCGAGCAGCACTAACACTGTGCACCGCTGCCGCACTCTTTGCGTGCATAACAATACTGCAGATCGGCGACATCTGCGATTGGCACTTGCCGCTACGCCCAGCTGTATGTCGCATACCGCTGACACTCTGCGCTGCTGCCACCTGCCTGCTGTCCTACCTCGTTTGTTGCAGATTGGCGACATCTGTGTCTGGGAGTTCCTGTCCCAGGCAGTGACCAGCTTCAAGCCATTGCTCCCAGCATCAACACTGTGCACCGCTGCCGCATTCCTTGCTTGAACATCTTTCACGCAGATCGGCGACATCTGCGACTGGGAGTTCCTGTCCCAGGCAGTGACCAGCTTCAGGCCGGATGCCCTGGTGCACTTTGGCGAGCAGCGCAGCGCGCCCTACTCCATGATCGACCGCCAGCGCGCGGTGTTCACACAGCACAACAATGTGATCGGCAACATCAACGTGATGTTCGCCATCAAGGAGCTGGTGCCAGGTGCGGCGCTGGATTGTGTAAAGATGGGCAGCACAAACATGAAAAAGCAAATATGCGCACCTTCAAGCATTGCTTGTCCAGGAGACCCCCCGCCCAAGGTCCCCCAGCGCTCTTAGTGGGTTGTGTGTTTACTATGGTGTCGTGCATGTGACTAAAGCCTGTGCTGTTGTGTCGGTTGCGCTTGGAGGTTTCTTGCTAGCTGTGGGACCAGTGGTGGTTCTTGGCGGGCTGTGCTGCATCAGGTGCAGCAGCAGCAGCAGCAGCAGTGTCCTGAGAGGAGCAGCTGCTGCTGCTGTTTGTAGCTGGTAGCGGGACACAATTTATGGCAACCCAGGGCATCCCAAGCAGAAGCAACATACTGCTTGAGCATTACCTAGCACCAACCACGGCAATGGGTCGTCTGGTGCTCCTGCTGTCTGTGTCTGACCTGTTGGGCTCAACTTCCTACAACTCATGTATCAGCCTCTGATGCTGTGTGTGCTTACACCGCGTCTTCTTCTTGCTGCTGCTGCTGCCGCCAGACTGCCACCTGGTGACACTGGGCACCATGGGGCAGTGCACAATCCTCGTGCAGCGTGCACTCACACATCATGTGCTGCTGCTGCTGCTGCTGCTGCCAGACTGCCACCTGGTGAAGCTGGGCACCATGGGCGAGTACGGCACACCCAACATCGACATTGAGGAGGGCTTCATCACCATCAACCACAACGGCCGCACGTGCGTCACACACGAATAACAATCATTACATGTCACACAACTTGTTGTCAGTCGCGTGTGACCAGCAGCTGGCAGGAGCATGGTGGTTTTGGTGAAGCTACAGCAGCTGTTTGTCCTGTTGGACAGCGGAGTGCTCCGTTGCAGGTGGTTTGCTCACACTGTCCGTATGCCCACAGGCAGCCTCTGCCCGGGCCTGTCCTGTTTCATGAGCCTTGCACCTGTCCCACCTGTGGTTCCTTGCCGCTCTGTGTTTCTGCTGCTGCTGCTGCTGCTGCTGCTGCGCCCACAGCGACACGCTGCCCTACCCCAAGCAGGGCAACAGCTTCTACCACCTGTCCAAGATCCACGACAGCCACAACATCCACTTCGCAACCAAGGCCTGGAAGCTGGCAGCAACAGACCTCAACCAGGTGCGCCGCAGTCACCACTGGCTATGTTGTTATATGATTGGTATTGATCCACGACAGCCACAACTTGCACTTTGCAACCAAGGCCTGGAGGCTGGCTGCAACAGGTGCGGTTGGTGATGTAACAGCACTGATGTTGCTACGGCTTTATTGGTAGCAGGCTGATGAACACAGCCAGCAGCAGACATCTGGCTACAACATACCTCAACCAGGTGCGGCGTAATGCAGCAGCTCGCAGCTGCCAGCAGGGTGATCTCACCCAATTGCTGAATGCTTTTTGAACTCGGCTTTGCGCTGTGCAATGTTTGTGGATTGACAAGAAATGACGCCTCCGGTCTGTGCAATGCACCTGGATGCATGTGACTTCTGACACATGGTGCCTGCTGCTGCGTTGCGCTGTTGCCCTGCCCCGCAGGGTGTGGTGTATGGCGTGCGCACAGAGGAGACAGTGGCACACCCCGCACTCATCAACAGGTGCGCCCAGCATACTGGCGCACCTCTTGCAAACCAATGCAACACAGTTGCCCCTGTGCGTGTGTGCTAGTTCTACATGCCGATTCACAGCAGCCGGTCCGTGGTCAGGTGGCTGCTAGGGCGTAAGCAGCCAGCACCGCGCAAGTCGCATGTTGCTGCAGTCTTTCTCCACTCGCAATTCGCTGAATCTTCATGCTGCTGACACCCTTCGCTGCTGCTGCTGCTGCTGCTGCTCATTCATCTCGCCAGGTACGACTACGACGGCGTGTTTGGCACGGCGCTGAACCGCTTCGTGGTGCAGGCCGCGGTGGGCCACCCGCTGACTGTGTACGGCAAGGGCGGCCAGACGCGCGGCTTCCTGGACATCCGCGACACAGGTGAGGCGCGGTCTGCGTCGAGAGGTGATTTCCCTGCGTGGTGTTTGGTGTTTTTGCACTTGGGACCAGTTGGATTTAGACCACGGCTTCTTGGATATCCGTGGCTCCGGTGAGAAACCAGTGAGAAGCGGGTTCCTTTGCTTGCTTGCTATTCAAACTACAGTGTGTGCTACATGTGTTTGGATGCATTGCAACACGCTGCCTGTGTAGATTTGATCACAGTCTCGTGCTGACCGCCGAGCTGCTGTTGCTGCTGCTTCTGCTGCCCGTTTTTGCTACTGCAGTGCGCTGCATCCAGATCGCGATTGACAACCCCGCCAACAAGGGCGAGTTCCGGGTGTTCAACCAGTTCACGGAGCAGTTCAGCGTGAACCAGCTCGCAGACATCGTCACACGCGAGGGCAAGAAGCTGGGCCTCACCGTGGAGGTGCGCTATGCTGTTAGTTGATGTGTTAGCTGTCTTGTTATACAATGTTTCTCTGCAGCAGTTCAGCGTGAACTAGCCGGCAGACATCGCCATGCACGAGGGCAAAAAGCTGGGCTTCAATGTGGAGGTGCTGGGGACTTGGTTGTGTTGATCTGGATGTACCATAAAATGCTGCGTTTGTTGTGGGCGCTCACAATGCACTTTGCCTCGCCCTTGAAACCTGGCGCGTGCTGCTGCTGCTGCTGCTGCTGCTGCTTTTCCGCATAACTCCTGATGTTTACAACCATGCCTGCAGGTCACCAACGTGCCCAACCCGCGCGTGGAGGCTGAGGAGCACTACTACAATGCCAAGTGCAGCAAGCTGCAGGACCTGGGTCTGGAGCCGCACCTGCTGCAGGACAGCATGATCGACAGCCTGCTGGAGTTCGTGGTGCAGTACAAGGACAGGTCAGCACAGCTGATTGTTGATTGGCAACTGCCATCAAGCATGTATATGCCGTGGTGCTGTTACTTATTTGGCTAGCTGTTGTGTTGTACAGCCTGCTGGAGTTCGTGGTGCAGTACTAGGAGGTAGGGTTTGCTGCTGTGACTGGCAGTGCTGCAGCTTACATATGTAGCCAAGAGTTCTGTAGTGTGGACAGACAGCCTGCTGGAGTCCGTGGTGCAGTACAAGGACAGGTCAGTACAGCTATGGCTGGTTCGGTGAGGTGCACTGTACATATTCACAGCTAGCTGATGTGGATCGTGGGTAGCAGTGGTGTGGACAGACAGCCTGCTGGAGTTTGCGGTGCAGTACAAGGACAGGTGCGACTTTGGTGCACCAGCAGCGTTCAAGTAGCTGTATGTCCTATGCTTTCCTCAAGCTGCAGCCTCAGCTGCTGCTGCTAGACTATGTCTGTACTGTGTGATGTAGTTGCTGGCTCTTACCACCGCTGGTTTGTTGCCTGCCATTGATTTCATCTGCAGGTGCAAGATGGAGCTGATCAAGCCAGCAGTTGACTGGAGGAAGGCTGGAGTCAAGGTCAACACCATGGGTGCGGCGGTGGCAGCCAAGTAAGCAGCATCAGCAGCATCAGTCTGCTGCAGCAGCCCTGCTGCTTGCCGACGACGCACAGTGTGTGTGCGGCTCGCAAATAAGCTGGCGCTGTTGTGGAGGCTAGAGAGGAGGAGATGAGCAGCTTGTTGCAGAGCTGCCGTGTGGAAACAGGGATTATATGACGGGGGCAAGGTGGCTGTCAACATTCAGCGGACCAATGCAGCATTGTTACATGTTGCATAAGCTGCCGCAGCATGCGTTGTGATGCTACAGCATTGCAAAAGGCACATCACCAGCAGCTGCGGGCGCTGAGAGCTGTTGCTGACACGCTACGGGGCATTGCAGCTGCCACAGTGAGCTGCCTTTCCCATCTGCAGCTGTGTGGGCGTTTATGCTTGCACGAACAAAGTATGTACGTATGTTGAAAGAGAGCAATTGAGCATGCAAAGTTGTGCATTCTGTGTGGTTCTTGGGCTGTGTACAGGGCTCTTGACACGCTGTGTTCTGAACACAGCTGTATGACAGCCACCATTCTGGCATTGAATGGTGTGGTTTACTACAAAACTCCGCAATAAACACATGGTCTGGCAGCATTGAACCGGTGCAACTGCAGGCAGCTGTAGCAATGCGCAGGCGCGTGGCAGGCAGGGCAGGCAAGCTTTACCGGCACGCCTGTGGCATGACCCTTGACACAAGCAGACAGTGCAAGGTGCCCATCATGATGATTACTTTGCTCTGCGCTTGCAATTGTCGGATGCTGGTGGTGTGTCTTCTGTGTGCTTGCGTGTGTTGCTGCAAACAGTACACATTGGTGTGTCCAGGACTGCCTCGGGCATGTGACAGCTGCCAGCCAGGGCCTGAAGTTCGAGTGCATGGGAGTTGCAGTCTGTTTTCAGTGCCCCATGACTTGGGCACTCAGCTGCACTGGGTGGTGATGCAACGTGTCCAGGGCACTGAAGTGGGTGCTGTGTCCCACCCGTGACAGCTTTCAAGCACTTTCAGCGGTAAAATGTCTTGGGGCTTGGCGAGTGTGCAAAAACTCCTTGTAAACAGCAAGGTTCGAAATCTGGCACAGGCGCGCGCTTAAACCCTAAACCCTAATATCCACGGGGTACATGGAAGCTAGAATTTGAACTGCGTTATCAACAGCTCTCGTGGTGTAGTTGGTTATCACGTTCGCCTCACACGCGAAAGGTCTCCAGTTCGAACCTGGACGAGAGCAGATATGTTTTGCCTCCCCCTGTAACACCCAGGGCAACTTGCAGTTTTTCCCAGAACTGGCAGTTTTCCCCAGCATGCAGCCACAGCACGCACTGAACAATTTGCCTTACAAGCCTCATTCTGCCGATCCCAATGGCTGGGCCAACTAAGATAGTCACAATGCCTTCCCATGAAGGGTTCCACAGTGTTGCGACGACATATCGCCCGCCTCCTTCAAGGAGTAAAATGGTGCTTGCATCACACTGCAAGCTTCAACACAGCAGTGCGATCCACGGTCATGATGCCAGTGATACTTCAGGCAGCCTGTTAGCACAGAAACTCTCTGTCAACAGCGGCGCAGCTGCTGATGCACTGCAGACACAGAGCTATTGAAAGCCACACAGTGTCCGAGGTGCCAAGAGCTGCATGCCAGCATCCTTGGATGCATGCTGTAACACGTGAAAACATGCTTGGGGCTCATCGCCAAAGCTTGCTCAACATGCATGTTGACAGCATTGCATGTTCACTTGTGCAAGAAACCAGCGAGCAGTGCTTTCCAAGCAGATTCTGACTGTAACGTCAAAGTATATCCAGCAACGCCCTTCACGCCCTGGCATCACCCCTAATCGTGTGCGCAGTAACAGCAACAACAGCAGCCACTCAGCTTTGCTAGCCTTGGGTCATTGTTGAGCTGGCAAGGCTCTTGTACCAGACAACATGCCCGCCGCGGGCGGCCGTGTGCAACCCAGAACTGTTGGTCATGTTAACAAGACCCACACACTCCATCGTGCGGCAGTCATTCAGCACAGCAAATGCACCATCGCACCGCCTCTCATGCCTGACAGACAGCCCACACATGGCGCGCCATAAAATACCAGCTAGGTGCACTGACGCCATCACGGCGTAGTGTCTGTAGTCAACACAACCCACCACGACATTGGCTGCCAGCAGGGGCAGATGGAACAGCCAAAGTTGTACAGCCGCTGCACGCGGCATCATCACTGCTCAATGTACAAAACTCGCAGTCATGCTGTACCAATGGGTAGCTGGCAGGCCACTGCAGCACGCCAACAAACTGTCGACACTGCAAACGTTCTGAGCGCCCAGAACATCAGTGAACCTAACTAAATGGCAATTGTCATGGTCGACTGACTGGCAGGAGCAGAGGCGCAGCTATGAAAACAGAGATAGAAGTATGGTGCTTGGCAGCAACTGCCAATACATGAAATATGATGTCTCAATGACAGCACTACATGCTAGCCCTTCACTGGACTCCTCACTGTAGCTAATCCATCGCTTCACCTCCTGCAGGTACTGCAGTAACCGCACACTCAGCACTCCGCAAGCTGCGCCTAACAACCTATGGCAAATTTGCAGCACGTAGGCCCTTTCTCATGCTCCCAGGCTTTTGTACACCTTGCTCCACTGCTGTCTCGTTTTCTGGCGGCTGAAACTGCTCTATCAGCAGGGCATTCACAGAGTTGTGCCCCTCCTCCATAAACTCAGCAACCATTTGCTGCTGCTGCTGCTCTGCCTTCTGCTGCTGCTGCTGCTGCTGCTGGTGAATGGCAGCCGGGCCTGTGCCAGCCGCAGCTGCAGTGTCAACAGCATCAGAAGTCTGTCGTGTAGCATCAACAACAGCTGCAGCTTGCAGCAGCATCTTGCGATGCTGGTGCAGGCTGTGCTGCATGCTGCTGCGGAGCCTGGCAAAGTGCCTAGAGTGGGGCAGCATTAAGCTAGGGCTACCGTCATCAAGTTGTCGTGAGCTCATCATCTGCCACACCGAGCCTTGCTGCAGCTCTGCTGCGTTCCCTACAGTGTCAGCAGCAACAGTGGGTCAGCAGCAGCAACATCGGCAAGGCGCTGTCAGGCCCAGCTGAGGTATGTGGCACAGCATGAAATTAGCTCCAAATTACGCGCTTCATTTGATAGAACATAACCAGGCTGCTTGCATGCTACTAGGCTGCACCTTTCTAAGTAGCACCGGGCCTGCCATCGACCTACCTCTGACTGGGTTTCCCAGCAGAAGAAGCAACAGCAGCAGTGGCAGCTGTAGCAGCATGTCTGATGTAGATAAGTCAGCTAAAGGTATCGAGTACTTCTTCACGTGGGCACAGCTCGCGTGTTGGCATGTAATGGCAAGCAAGCGTCAGGCCTTTGTATGAATGCTGAGTGAAGCGGAAGCCGAGTCAGCGATGTATCGACTGAAACCCTGCCTCTGTCCAGTATTTAAACAGTCCGTCAACCAGCAGGTGAAGGCTGCGTATTGTGGCGATGCAGGTGCGGACGCGGGTCTAGAACAGGCTGGCTGGTGGTTATAAGTCTCAGCTTTGACTGTCAACAGAATACATGTTTGGTAACATCATAATGATGTCGTCGTAATGCAGCATCAGCCGTTCTAAGCTGTCCGAAGGTGTCACCGACAAGGTGTCACTGGACATGTCAGCCTGAACCTCCGGAGCTTAGAAATCCGTCAGGCTAAGCGTGGGCATCGCTTGATTGCAAAGGCGCGATTTCAAATATATTGTACATCTTACTTCTGCCAAGCATGCGCATGTGAGCTTCAGAGGCTTTCCAGGGTTGCTGGTCAGGCTGGAGCCTCTGGCTGTGGCAGCCCACACTGGCAGGCTGGTGACAGGCTTGAGTAGTATAAAATTGGTACAACGTGCAAGCAGGTCAATCATGCAGCATACTGAGTACTCACATGGCTAGAAGTGGTCCCCCAAAAGGCCACCATGGCTGCTGAACCTCAGATTGCAAGCATGTGCAGCTCCTGCTTCTGCTCCTACGTGTCTTTTGTATTACCTGCAGTCATAACAACTTCAGTTGCTGCGAGCCAAGGCAGGTGCACGCCTGTTTGAAGCTCGACAGCAGTGATCAAGACATTGTTGATTAACGAATTCCAAACATGCGTTGGCTGCTGCCACACCAGCCATCAAATATGCAGGCAGAACAATACCAGGAAAGCTGCGTAGCACTGCCCACAGAGAGGCACCATGAAGGTGGTGATGAGCACTGCTGGGTGAGGCCACCTCACACCAATTGCTGCACACGTGCTGCTAAAACGCGCAGGATCATTAGGCGCAAAATGACTCGCTGCATATGTCAACAGCATTCCTGGCATGACGAGCACGTTATGGGCAGCCTTTGCACGCCTGGTGGCAGCCCAGCAGGCCCGTGGATGCACTCAAATTTGCTAAACAATATGCAGGAAGAATCACTGATCGAGCATCCGGCTGCTGGTGATGTGGAGCCCCGCTGCCTATATGTATGATACTTTGCAAGCACCACAAAGCCATGCGCAACCGCACCTGCTGCACACACACTAGCATATGCTCTTCAAGCACTCCACACAGAGCAGAGCACGCAGCCGTGCCTGCACTGCACAGCATGCACTGCCTGCTCAGAATCGCCTGTGCAGCGACCTTTTGTGTTGTTTCACATGTGAAGCAGACAACAGTACCCTACATTGACAGCAAGGTCCTGAAGCAGCGGCACATGGACTCAAAGAGGGCATAACAAGACTACACTGCCCAACAGCCACAAAACGCGCCTACAAAACAAAGTTCAAGTCTGCCAAAAAGCAACAGCATGCGCAGCCGCATGCCGCCCCAAGCCCCTGTCATTTCAAACCCAGAATGTGTCCCACGACACCCGCCCTTCACCTGAGAATCCCATATGTGGCTGCTGTTCATAGTGGAAGCACAAGCGTTTGCTGCTGTTCATGAATGCACATAAACACTGCACCGTTGATTCCACGTTCAGTCCAAGGACAAGCACCCCTGAGCCCGGTATGCTGGTGGCGCGCTAACACTTGCAGCCTCACCAGCTGCAAAACGGCTTTGAAGACTATGCCAAGCATGCACAGAATGATGCTTGCATGCAGCTCGAGATCTGCCCAAGCGCATGCTTGGCTGCTGCCTGAGACACCATGCTGCAAACACCAGAGCTGCAGAAGTGGACAGGGCTGCAACCAGACGATCAGACGTCACAAAATATTCACACACCACAGGCAGACCAGTTAAACTTGAGCGCACTGCTTCAAACCCCAAACAGGCCACATGACACTTACTAGGCATCCATAGCAGTTGCCCGCTGCATCAACAGCACTGAACTGATCAGCAGCTGGCCGATGTTTGCCCAGCCGCCGCCAGCAAAACCCAGCCATGCGCACCGCCAATGCACCCGCAATGCTGCTGCTGCTGCTGCCTGCGCCAGTGTGCCGCTGCCGCTGCACGCTGCTGCGCTGCTCAGAAGTCCTTGAAGACTGACTCGCACTCCTGCATCTCATCTGGCGACTCCTTGTTTGGCCGCTGCCCCTTGCGCTCATTCTCCAGCAGATCTTTCAGGCGCTTGGCACTGTCAGTGTCCTGCAGCACACAAGGGAAGCAAGACGCAGCACAGAGGCAGCACACGCCGGGTAAAACGCAGTCTACAACAACACGAGGTCGTGCAGCAAACAACAAGCTGCAACTGTTGATGTTCTGGGAGTGCACCCCAGCAAGCAGCTGTGCTGTGCTAGCGGATGCTCGCTCTCTGAAGATCTGCTGCATTTGGCTGACTTATTACTTCCTGCTGCACTTGCAGCAGTAGAGTGCCACTCCAGCACAAGCTGTGTTGAACCAAATCCAAACCGCAGACCCACCTTGGGCCTGCGCGGCGGTGCTGCGCGGCGCGCCTCCAGCGCTGCCCAGTCCATGCCCTCAAACCAGCGGTGGCGCTTCACGTCCTGCGCCTTGCCGCTGAGCATGCCCAGCCGCTTGGCGGGCTTGCGCTCCAGCAGCTTCTGGATCAGGTCCTGCAGTGCGGCAAACATTAGACGAAAGATGAGTCCTACTACGCATGCAGCATGCTCAGTGTGGTGTGCCAAACGGTGTGGCTGCAATGAAGGTGACAGTTACTGAGTCAAGTGACCCTGGTGGAGCTGTGAGCGGCGTAACAAACACCAAATCTCGCAACACATGCAACAGTACCCACGGCCGTGCTTCCATTGAACTCCCCAAATAACACACCATACACACAAACATACACACAAACACACCAGCCTTACCTTGGCTGCTGGCGACAGGAAGGGCGGGTACTTGATGACGTAGTTCTCGTCTACGATGCGCCGCATGACCACCATGGGGTCGTCCGTCTTGGGGCTGCTGAAGGGCTGCCGCCCCGTCAGCAGCACGTACATGAGCACGCCCAGTCCCCACCAGTCCACGCTGTAGTTGTAGCCGTGAGCCAGCACTGCAAATACGAAAGAAGGCAAGTGTCAGTTATGTATTAAAGAGGCGTGTGTGTACATGAGCACGCACAGACCCCACCAGTCCGCGCTGTAGTTGTAGGCGTGGGCCAGCACTGCAAATACAAAGAATGCAAGTTTCAGTTATGTTGTATCAGGGTGTGTGTGTACATGAGCACGCCCATGCCCCACCAGTCCACGCTGTAGTAGTAGCCATGGGCCAGCACTGCAGGAAGGACAGGGGTGACGGGCGATATGACGTCATTATGTGTTATGAAGACGTACGTGTGGTGCATGGGTGCGTGCTGGTGTGTTTTAGTCTGCCTGAGCGCCGCTGTCGGGAATCGAGGCAAGCAGGGGACTGACAAACTGCACGGGAGAGTCATCGTGCAGGGCAACTACAGCAATGCTGCTGCATGCAAGCGGCTGCTCCAACATGTCGCACAGGCCAGCTCGCACTGCCTACGCACCGTTCTCTGGCGCGACATAGCCTGGCGTGCCGCAGAAGGTGTAGGTCCTGTTGTTGGACTCCAGCACCTTGGCAAAGCCAAAGTCTCCTATCTTGACGTAGCCCTGCATGTAGCAGACAGCACATATCAGAGACAATCAGCACTCAAGATGGCATGTGCACAAGCAGTGCCAAACTTGCCAAACAAGCACAATTGAGATAACACGGCTCATACAGTGAAAAACAGCACAACGACCGGTACGCCAGCACAAACGGTTGCCCAGCGCTTGCTGCAGACACACGTAGCGTTCCTGTGTGCGCCCCTGCCTCCCCATGCGCTCACCTGTGCGTCAATGAAGACGTTCTCTGGCTTGAGGTCCCTGTACACTGTGTGGCTGGCGTGCAGGTACTCCAGCGCTAGCACTATGGAGGCGATGTAGAAGCGCGCAAGGTCCTCCGGCATGCCCTGCAGCATCTTCACCTGCAAGCAGCAGCAGATGCATGCAGCGGGTGATGCAGTGTTATACGCTTTAAGTGAGTATCACCGATAATAACAGACCACAAAGCTCACAGTGGTTGACGTATTCTTTAAAAAGCATATCTGCGCTTGGGCTAAGCAGCTTGCTTGAATAGTTTGCATGTGTGCAGTGCCCTTCACCACCGCACATCAAACCCCAATGTACAGCGCAGCCTGTGCATGCAGGCAACTCTTACAACAAACGCGTACCTTGGGCGCCAGGCATGCCACCTGCCATGCTGCGCTGGGCACGCGCTGCCGGATGACCTTTGCCTCTGCCACCAGCACGTCCATCAGGTCACCGCCAGGCATCAAGTCAAACAGGAAGTACAGGTGGTACTTGTCCTGCAAGCAGCAGCAGCATCAGCAACATAAGCAGCAGCAGGAAGTGCGGTGAAGCAGCAGCAGCAGCGGACGATACAAAAAGCTCAGTAGCATGCAGCCGTGCATGCGGCACAGCTGAGGCAGCAGTGCGTTGCAAAGAAACTACATACATGCTCGCACAAATGCACAAAGATTCGCATTGTGAGCTGAGGTCTGCCTTGATACAGATTAAGACGCTGTGAACGACAGCAGTACCACAAAGCCCACATGCGCCACACCTGAAAGGTTGCATACTGCCTGATGCAGAAGGGGTGCGCTGTGTTCTTGGTGATGGCCTGCAGGCAAGCAGCATTATGCGCAAACACAGGCAGCACAGGGGTGTCAGCACTGCGGACCACGCTGGCTAGACGCAGCCACAACACAATTATAGCATTCATATGTAACCAGCTGGGACCTGACGCTTGTTCCAACCCACTGCTGTAAGACAACACAAACTCGCCTGTTGTAAAACAAGACAACACAAGCTTGCAGAGAGCTGTGCAACATTTATTTCTAGCATAGCCTGCAAAGTTGCCTGCAAACAGTAGGCGGCCATGCATGCAGACCTCACCTGTTCAAAGTACACGTGCTCAGGGCACTGCACCACCGCACTCTTGCGCATGCGCTTCATCGCATATGTGTTGCCTGTGCTCTCCTCTGTGACCTCGCTGACTCGGCTGAAGGCACCGCCACCCAGGATGGCGCCCTCAGTCAGGATGAGCGTGGGTGTCTCCTTGGTGAGATCAAGGTCCTCTGCAGGGCAGGCAACAGTATAAGAGAGTGCGGGTCAAACCCTACGATTTGAGCACAGGGCTGCAGCCATGTACAACGGTGCTTTTGGTGCAATATTAAAGCGGTTTCTGTCCATGTGGCCATGCTGCTTGCAAGCTTGTGTCTTGGCAGTCTACAGGCACATCATTGCGCAGCATTCCTGCAAGCCAGAACTTCACCACCCCTACTATTCGCAGCCACTGGTGCAAGGAACTCGCTCCAGCTATGCACCCAACAGCTCACCCAGCTTGCAGCCGCCCTTGCACATCTCCAGCACCTCATCTAGGTGCCCCCGCGCACGCACCACCTCCCAGCTGACCTCGCCGTTGCGGCCGCGCTTGCGCCGCTTGATGAGCACCTCCGCTGGCAGCCGCCCAGGCGCACCTGCTTTCTTGAAGGTGCCGAGCTTGCTGAGGCGCTGCGCAATGACCTGGAAGGTAGTGTTTTGGGCAGCGCAGGGGCAACAGGAAGAAGCCATGGGTGAGTGGCAGAGGGGTGGCTGCCAAGCACTGCAGGATCAACATGATGGTTGTTGCAGCACAGCCAGGCTACAGATGCTGCTGCATGATCCAGAGTTTCCTTGCAGGATAACCCCAAGCGCTGCAGTCAAGCTGCACCTCAAAAGCAACCCAGTAGCACATGCAGATGCGGTGGGTGTGCAGACTGCGGCTGCACTTGCATATCCTGCAGCTGCATTTGATCCTGCAAGCCCTGCAGCACCTGTGGGCTCTTTTCCCGCTTCAGCAGCTCTTCCAGCGGCCCAAGCACACTGAGGAAGGTGCCCCGCGCAAGCGCAAGCACAGTCAGCGGAGTGACCGCCTCCACCTGCACAAAGAACAGTTGCGCAACATGCCATGTGTGAACTAAGCAGTCAACCCGTGTTGTTCTTGTGCATGGCCGTTGTTGTTGGTGAGCTGTCATGGCTGGTATATGTGGGATCATCAGCAAGCGACGCAGGTACTGAGGAGTTGAGTTGAGCGTGTGAACATCCAGCAGCACAGCATCCTGCTTACTGTTGCAATGCGTGGCTCCTTGACCAGCAGTGCGCGCTCGCCAAAGAAGTCTGCCCTGAACAGGTGGTTGACCTTGCGCCGCTGCCCGCCAGGCGTGCTCTGGTGCACCACTGCCTCTCCCTCCTTGATGATGTAGAAGTAGTCGCCATCCTCACCCTCAACCACAATCTGGATTGAGGTGCACCGGTTACAGGCAGCGGCAAAGAGACACAGCCGCATACATGAAGAGTGGGGCCACGCAGCTGAATGATGCTGCAGGCAAACCAAAGTCAACAACTACTGCTCATAAGCAAAGCAAGGGCGCAACACTGCTGCTGCTGCTGACAGGATTGCCTTGACCATATTTCCTGCAAGCAGGCTCCCACTGCTGCTCCTGTTGCTTGGCAAGGGCTGTGTCCAGCTGCCTACGACACATCCTGGCATGCTTGCTGTGCACGCACCTGCTCTCCTGGCTTGTACGTCTTCTCCTCAAAGGCGTCAACCAGCTGCAGCTTCTCCTCCTGGCTGAGAGGGTTGAGGATGGGCACGCTGTTCAAAAACAGCTCCACCTCTGACACCTGGGTCTCAGCAGCGTTGCGCAGGAAGTACCTGGCATGCAGAGCAGCAGCAAACATGTCAAAAGTACGGCCATGCAGGGTCAATGACAGTACAGTGTGTTGCTGTAGGTTCCCTGTTCAACAAATGGTGTGGGCATGTCAAAGCAGCTGTTGCCCATCGTCCCAAGCACAATGCTGCTGCATGACACCGCTGGCGGCAGAAGTTTGGTGTCGGCTGTCAGTGTTGCATGCCAAGAACTGCTGAGCATCTGCTTGCAGGAAACAGCCTTGCAGGAAACATGTTTCTGACGGTTTTGTCCTTGCAGGACAGGCGTCCCCACCTGAGCACTTCTCGCTCCAGCACCCACACTGCTGCGTCTGTTGTTGCTGCTACTGTTGCTGTGCGCGGGCAGTTGTACATCAGCGCCAGCTCTCCAAACACATCACCAGGCTCCTTCAGATTCACCCTGAAGTTTACACCCTGTCGTCGCTGCAGCACCTGCACGAGGATGACACGCAGTGCAACGGACATGACAACAGGTTTGCATGTGTGTTGCAGGCTGCTGAATGTGGGCAAATGCATGCACCAGCACACCCGCTGCAAGCACATGAGGATGGGGAGCGGGTCAAAAAAGGCGGCACTTGCAAGTATCCTTGCTCAGCAAGCATAGACCAACAGAACAAGGCATACAGCTGCACAGCAGGCCGCCCGCATGCAGCACATGTGCTGCAGCACATTGTTACTGCCAAAACTGCTTCAGCGCTCCACTGATGTCAACTTTCACTGCAGTTTGACTACCCCTGGATGTATGGTTTCAGCACTGTTATCACTCTGCTGCCGCTGCCACTGCTGCTTCTGCCGCCTTTTGCCTTGCCCAAACGCACCTCGAACTTGCCACTCTTGACGACATAGAGTTCTGCTGCTGCCAGGCCCGTGTCTCCTTCTTTGATGAGAATCTCTCCTGCAGATACTGTGCGCTCATACATCTCAGACACCACCTTGCGCTGCAGGTGGCGCTCCATCTTGTTGAACACCAGCACCTTGTTGAGTGTTTCCTGCAAGGGGTTACGCAGCACGGTTGCGGGCACCAGACATGTTGTGAGGCGCTGCTGGCACATGCATGCGTGCCATGTGCACGCCGGCAAACACCCGCTGGTCAGAAGCACTTCGGTGACATACGCGCCACAGCAGATGCACATCACGCTGTGTTTGACAGTAACAATTTGCCAAAGAATCAGCAGCCCAGGCGATGCATGCTTTGGGCTGACGTCTGAGAATAGCATAGATGGCTGCATGCCATGCGTGCCAGCCAAAGAGACTCCCGCGCCAGGCTGCTAAGCCAGGTGTCACGTTACCGAGCTGAGTAGCTGGTGCTTGTGTTGCGCTCCTTGCACACCTCAATGAAAGAGTAGTCCTCAGGGCTTGACTTGACAGCACCCGCAGGCAGCTTGGGGGCTGCAACGCGCTTGAGTGCTCCACCCCCAGTGATACCAATGGCACGCCCTGTGACAGCATTGTACTGGTCCTCGCCTGTCCTGCTGCTGGTGTTCCCCATCTTGTGGTGCTACTCTGCTTCTGAAGCTCTATAGCAGACTTGTGATGCAGGATTCAGCTTCCGTCGACCTAGCTATCTCCTGCTGACTTGGCTAGTGAAGAAAGCTTGCTGCTGCAGCAGCAGGTTGAGCTGCTGCGCGACTTGTGCCCATACTAGCGGGTCCGCACGCCTTCGCTTAAGCTACGCTCGGGATCCCTTTGTACCATTACCACCGCTGCTGCAGCGGGTCAGTCTGCACTGTGCTTCTGGGGCTTGCTAGGTCGACACCAAGGAAGCCCTGCTTGCCAACAAGGAGCCGGCTGCAGCCCACGTCACTCGTTTTATATATCCATGTGTAAGAGCGTAACCTTTTACGGGGTACTGGCACGTGGTGATGCTGTTCAGCAACAGGTGCCTGTGTATCTCCTTGACTCGGCCACAGCAGCAGAATGAGCAAGGCTGCGAACGACGACTTGAAGAAAACGGTTTGGGGTGATCGACGGTCACCCACATTGGCCTTGCGCCCGACAACCCTGCTGACAACATGACAGCTGCTCAAGTGATATAAAGATTTCCACGCCCTACATTGATCGCAGGGGACATCAGAAGCCATCCAGATCAGCTACGACGATTCGCTGCTGCTGGTTGGCAAGCTGAGCCTTGAGCCTGACATTCCTGAAAGGGACAGGCTGGAACAGCCAGGCTGGCGCCAGCACATGCACACAGCCCTGATGACAAACCTGGAGCTTACTGCGCAAGCAAACCTCATGCGTCTTTGAACTTTGTTACAACGTATATCCCATCCCAGCTTCCTACAACACGGCTTACCCCACCTCACCTCACCACACCCGCTAGACCCCTGTCAGACTCAGGATAACCCTGGCTCAAGCTGTTGACACCAGCCCACTGCGGCCATGTCTGCCCAGCAGCAGCTGCTGCGCTGAGCGCTGCATCCACGCCCTGCGCCTTCCACGGCTCCTCATGCAACCGCCTGTGTCAGCCCATCTCCGCTATGTCACTGCTGTGAAAATGTAACTGTTACAGTCAACTGCCGAATCAAGCAGAGTCCTCCTTGGGCTTAGGCTTTGCCACATCTCCCACAATCTTGCTCTTGTCCTCATCCAGGTCTGCAATGGCCTTAATGCCGTACGCAAGCTTGCGGGGCACTGCCTTGATGCCGCTGGCAATCTTGGTTGCCGGCTGCTTCAGCAGGCGTGCAATGGTGGCCTGCAGCTGCTTCTTTGTGGGCAGGTTCTCGCAGCGCTTGAACTGCAAAAAGTGAACAGCAAGCAACAGAAGTGCCAGCAGCAGCAAAGTATTGAGATTATCAGCGGGTGACAGGGAGGTTGTAGGGCATATGTCATGGCTTGTGAGGGCTGCATGGCTCTGCCGAAGTGTGCACAGGGCCATCCCAACTTTGCAGGGAACCAGCTGGACGGCATGCAGCAGACCTGGTAACTAAACCAACCTCAAGCCCACACCAGGCATCATGCGCTACAGCAGCAGACACCACAGACAGCATACCACAAGCCAACTGCAAGCGTGTGCAAAACAGGCAGCTGCACGTTTCTGAGCAAGGGTCTGTCAGCCAGTACGAATACATGATAATGCTACATACGTGATTCAGATTTTGCCCTATCATTGTTTGCATCATACAGACCCTTGCTCTTTGTTCAGCTGCCAACAACATCACATGTCACTCAAATCACATAAAAAGAATCAAAAAACAGACGATGTTCCTGCAAGCCAGCGGACGTGGCCTGGTACCCACTCACCAGCCAGCAAACATCCCGTGCACTCGAGCAACCCCGCAACAACGGTAAGCAGCCGCCCTGCGCCCTGCTACATTAACCACCACCAGCCGCCGCACCTCTGCTGGCGACAACACCTTGCTGCCCATGACAACGGTGCAATCAGCAGCACACCCTACAATTTCAAACATCCACATCAACGCAACCACCCTGCAGCAAGAGCTGCCAACCAATCCGCACCTCTGCTGGCGAGAGCGCCTTGCTGTCCATCACGATGGCACATTCAGCAATCGGTAACACCCCCTACACAACCCCACGTTCTACACAACAACCCGCACCAACAAAAACACCCTGTAAAGCAGCCAGCCGCCGCACCTCTGCTGGCGAGAGCGCCTTGCTGTCCATCACGATGGTGGTCAGCGTGGTGGGCGCCACTGGCTCCACGCCCTTGGGTGCTGCTGCCTTGGCCTCCTTCATGAGGTCGTCGCTGAAGGCGTGCCAGTGCTTCACGGTGTCGGGGATGTCGTCCTCGTGCACAAACACCCACGCGTTGTCGCCCTGCAGGAAGATTATGCAACATGGCGGCAAGATGTTAGGCTACAGCGGTGCTTTACAATGATGGTGGTGGTGGGATATCCTCCACATGCACAAACAACCACACGTTGATGCCCTGCAGGATGTGGCAGCAACGCAGCAGGCAGGTCAGAGACACAACCGTACAACCAACCACGCATTGGCGCGCCCCAGGGCGTCATGTTGATGCGGCAGCAACACGGCAGAAGCGTCCAACAGGTCAAGACATACATCATGCACCGGCATCCAGACGTTTGCAACGTTAGGCTGCGAACACGAGTCATCATTGACAGCACGCCTTGATGGCTCAGCCGTGCAGTTGCAGCACTCGCCAGCTCACCATCACTGCACGCCCACTGCAGCTGCAGCTACTGCTGGCACTGCTAGCACACATCATGTTGCTCACCATCTCATGCTACCAACATCTTGCTTAGCTAAATGCTTATGGGGAGCTAGCTAGCGTGCCTGAACGTGTAGGCAGCTGCCTGCCGCTGATGTTGCTGCGAGCTGGCACATCGCATACAGTGAAAGACAGCTTCAACCGCAAGCGCCACACGCCCTGCTAAAAGCAGCCAGGGCGATGAGCCGCTGCAAATGCTGCGCGTGCTTGACTTCAGCACTCAGCGCTCCATAAATTGACCATTGCACAAGCCTGCCGCTCCTGCTGTGCCTGCCAACAGCATCCATCGCGTTGCTGCCGTCGCCGAAACCAAACTATTGATGCTAAAGCCATCCAAAGGTTTTCTTCAACAAATTAGACGCACAGCTGCCTTTGCACCCTGTGAATTATCTGCACACAAGCCCTGTCACTCTCCTGCAAACCACATCCACTGCCCTGAGCAAACCGCAACCACTGACGAGCCAACTGTGTGCAATACCAGCCCTGAGTTACCACTGCCGATACTCACTGTGCAGCCCTGCTCTCCCAGCACCTCCCAGCCTGGCACTGTCTTCACTGCCTCCTTCATCAGGCTGTTCTTGCAGATGTACACAGATGACTTCTCTGGCACACCCCTGCGGAACTTCTGCATGGTAGGCACCTGCAGTCACAAGGCCATAGCAGACACACTGCGTCAGACACGTGTGCCTGCAAGATGCTGCAGCCTGCATGTGTGCATAGCTTCCAAGGCGCCGCAGAGTCTGCATACAGCTAGCACCATGAGCAGGCTGCACGTGTGTTTGCAGGAACGGAACAGCAGCGCTGCTCAGCTGCCAGCAAGCACTGCCACAGCTAGTGCTCGACTAAAACTGCTGACAGGCTCTCCACTGTGACTAAAAGCACCGCTTCTACTGCTGCCACCTGTGGTTGCAGCCGAAAGCACAGCTGCTGCTGCTGTTGCTGTTGCTGAGCTTGCTCCCAGCCACTGCTCCAGCTGTACCTCCAAGGCAGCTGCAGCCCACGCCACTCCATAGCCCGCTAACTGCCACATTCACCCCTGCTGCTGCCAATGAGCCATCCAGGCTGCTCACGTCAATGTTCTTGAAGCGCAGGCCAAAAACGATGACGCTGCCCTCCAGCTTGCCCTGCAGCTCCTTTACAATCTCCTCCTTCTTTTGCCTGGTGATAGCATTTTGCACCTGCAATTCCAACAATGGCCCACTCAGCAAGGAGCCCCGAGACCGGCCCACCACACACTGCGCTTCGCCATCCACACCTGCAGGCTGCCCCTGCTGACTCTACTGCTGGTGAATGCTGACTTAGACCGCAGAGCGGTTGTGCTGCCACTGAATGCCTGCATACTGCTCTGCTGCTGCAGCATGGTGCTGCTGTCTCAACTCGGCCGGCGACGGTATTTCGTGGCGCAGACTGAGCAAGCAGCAGGACTTCTGAGGCAGCTTAGACCACAAGCATCAATTATGAAAGAGTCGTTCAAACATTCAATGGGCCCACACGGGTGCTCAAGTCTAAGCCCTTGCTCTCCACATGTAACACTGTTGTCGAGTGCATTTTCTCCTGATCAAGCTTTCAGACAGTGTTTTCAGCTTCTGTTTCGTGCTTATTACAGTCACACACTTGAAATTGTGTTGACAAAATGTTGCCCATGGGTCACATCCTGCCTGTGGCCTGCCGAGGCCTACAGGTGTTGTCTGCGAGCCTCGGAGCTACTTCGTTTTCGGTGAGTTTGTTTTGAGGACTTTCAGCAGCACTGGACTCGGCAAAGTGCTATGCCTGATGAGCTCAGCATGTTGTCTTCATTTTGCAGGCTGCAGCAGCAGGTTCAGTAGGCTTCAGGCGCAAGTTTGCAGTTTACGGTCATCAAGCACCGCGCTGTGATGACTGCTCCGGCCTGCTTGCGGACGTGCCCACCACTTCTCAGGTGCGGACCCTAGCTAACCCGGCTTGCAGCTGAGCTTCTTCAAGCCTGCCGATCTCAGTTGTGATGGTATTGGCCATTCATCAGCAGCGGCTTTACAGCTTCATAGCGCCCCCATGGGCCGGTCCCGGCAGACTGACAGGTGCTGACTGGCCAGACGTAATCGGTTGTCTTACTGCAGGCAAACCCTGCCAGGAAGCCCGACAGCAATGCAAGTTTGCGTTGGTGCTCCAGCTGTGAGGTGAGCGTTACCCGTCCTGCTGGGGCGTGGCTGGTACACGAGAGGTACATGCACAGGACATGACACTCTACTGCAACCCCTTTGCTCTTTGTCCTGCGAACCTCGCGCTTTGCACAGCTGCTTGTTGCTCGTGAAGTGCAGATATCGAACCTTTTTTGAAGTGTTGAAGCCCGTGTATGGCGTACATGAAGGTTTTTTGTGATTTGAGCAGTTGGTTGTGGTGGTTGACTTTTGCTACAGCCCCCTGACAAAACTGCAATTTGGCGCCTGCTGCATGACCCCTGCTTCTCATCCATCGCAACAGGCACTCAAGTCTCCTGCAGTCGACAGCAGCGCAGCAGGCAGGGAGATGGCAGGCGCAGGGGCGGACGGCCTGCGCTATCAGGACTACACGCACCACACGCCATCCAGCCATGTGGGCGAGCAGCCCAGCGTGGTGTCTGGTCAAACGCAGTTTGGCGGTCAAAACTTCGGCGGCACGCACGCCTCCATGAACTGGGGCGTCAAGGATATTCCTACGCCAAAGGAGATGGTGGGGGCGCTGGATGATTGGGTGGTGGGCCAGCCGGCTGCAAAGCGGGTGAGCTGCTGCTGCAACTGCCATTGCAGTTGACGCGTTTGCAGCTGAGCATAGCGGGTTATAGTAGCTGAAGAGGTGACAGCGGCTGCTGCATACCAGCTGGATGATTGGGTGGTGGGCTAGCCGGCTGCAAAGTGAGTGTTTTGACGCGGACTTGAAGTACGTTGACTTGTAGATGCCTGCTAGCTGATGCATTTGCAGCTGTTGCGTTTGCAGCTGTTGCGTCTGCAGCTGCAAGTAGAGCAAACACAGTAAAGCAAACGCAGACAGCCGCAAATCCTGCAGACTACGGCAGCAGCGCGCCACATTTATCAGCAGCGAACGTCACAGCCCTTTTACTGCTGCTGTTGCTGCGCAGGTGCTGGCGGTGGCTGTGCACAACCACTACAAGCGGCTGCAGAACAAGCGCATGGGGCGCAGCGCGTACCCTTATGAGGGCTCACTCGCAAACGTGCCTTCCAGCCAGCTGGTGAGCTTCTCTTATGCAGCTGAGGATTTTGGCAGTTGGTGGCGGAATTGCAGTGTGTTATTGTTCCAATCAGCCAGCTGGTGAACCGCAGCAGTGTTTTGTGTTGCAAATGACAGGCTGAAGATGCATTTGGCATGTTGAAGATGACAGATTGACAGTCCGAAGATGTTGCTGGCGAGTTACTGATGACTGTAGTCGCACATGCTGTTGATGCTGCTTGCCTCCACATGCGATGCGTGCTGGCATGAACTATGTGGTCACCCCGGCTTCAAACATTCTGCGCTGCATCGCGGCTTGCAGGAAGTGGTGGAGTCAGCAAAGGTGCGGCTGGAGAACGGAGTGCCCCGCGGCAGCAGCAGCAGCAGCAACGGCAGCCCCACAAGCGCTGCAGCAGGCGGCCATACCATAACACCTAGCTATGGTGGCCCTGCACACCTCTTCCCTCACTCGCCACAGGCTGCTATGAGCTCTGTGGCTCCTCCTGGGCAGCAGCAGCAGCACCAGCAGCAGCAGCAGCAGGAGGGCGGCCACCACCACAGCCACAGCAATGGCAGCAGGCGGGAAGAGCATGTGGTTGAGGTGGAGAAGAGCAACATGGTGATGCTGGTAAGTGAGAGTGGAGAGAATGATATGGCACCATGCGCATCAGAGCAGCTGTTGATACTATGCGTTTCACTAGTACCAGGGCATTGCAATGCTGGCAGGTGCAGCAGCAGCTATGCTGCGAGATGTGTAGCAGTGCAGGGCGCTTTGTCTGATGCAGGTTTCGCATTCTCCACGGGGCTGTCGGCAGCTTGCAGCAGCGCGTCAACAGCAGATGAAGGGCTCGCCCTGCTTCCTTTCTTGTGCCCCCCAGCTCATCCCACGCATGGTGTCTTAAGCTTCAAGCAGTCGAGTCTCTTTCCTCTGCTTAGTTTTCGTATTTTGTCTTTTTTGTTGCTGCGCAGGGCCCCACCGGCTCCGGCAAGACGCTGCTGGCCAAGACGCTGGCGCGGCTTGTCAACGTGCCTTTTGCGATGGCTGACGCCACCACGCTCACGCAGGCGGGCTATGTGGGAGATGATGTGGAGAGCATCATATACAAGCTGCTGCAGGTGCGCTGCTGAGCCCCTAAACCCACAGCAAATTGTTGTTATATATGGTGGGTTAGTGCAACGTGTCGTGTCAGCTATGTGGGAGATGATGTGTGGAGAGCATCATCTACAAGCTGCTGCAGGTGCGGCTTTGAACCTCTAAACCATTAGCAGGGTGATCTGCCAGGGTGATCTGCCAGGCGAGCTGCGGGGTGGTGCAACGTGGCGCGTCAGCTATGTGGGAGATGATGTGGAGAGCATCATCTACAAGCTGCTGCAGGTGCTCTGAACCTTTCCTGGATTTCTGGACTTTGGACGCTGTTGTGCATGACCTCCTCAACGTGAAGGCCCCCGCACAGGGCGGCATCGTGTACATTGTCGAAATTGCTGAGATCGCCAATCCATGCCAACACGCGCTGCTGAATTTGTTTCCAATTTCTGCGCAGTCCTGCAACTTCAACGTGGAGGCGGCACAGCGCGGCATCGTTCACATTGATGAAATTCACCATGCATTTCCTTGCATCGTGTATCTGCTCGCTGCTTCCATTGTCCTGCAACAGTCCTGCAAACTTCAACGTGGAGGTGGCGCAGCACGGCATCGTGTACATCGACGAGAATGATGAGGTTGCCAATTCATGCCAATACTGCTGCTGTATTCATTTCCAATCTGCTGCACGGTCCTGCACTTCCACGTGGGGGCAGCGCAGCGCGGCATCGTGCACAATGATAAAACACATCATACATAAGCAACATCTTTATGCTGTCTTCCATCTGCTGTCTCTCCTGCCTGCTGCTCTCGCCGCGCTGTCCATTACAGTCCTGCAACTTCAACGTGGAGGCTGCGCAGCACGGCATTGTGTACATTGACGAGATCGACAAAATTGCCAAGAAGAGCGCCGAGGGAGTGACCATCACGCGCGACGTCAGCGGCGAGGGCGTGCAGCAGGTGCGGCACATGGATGTGCGGCAGTTCAGATGTTGCATTGTAGTGCTACGATGTGCTGGCTTTGACGCAGCATTCAATGTATGGCAGTGACCATAACGCGCGACGCCAGCGTCGAGGGCGTGCAGCAAGTGGGGGCAAGACTTCAGTTGTGCTTGTTGCCTTCCTGCAATAGAGTTCCTGCAGTAGGTTGTGGAGAAAATATGAGTGGCCGTCACGCGCGACGTCAGCGGCGAGGGCGTGCAGCAGGTGCGGCACATGGATGCTGTCTATTCTGATGCAGTCCAATGATGTGCTGGCTGTGACACAGCAGTTGATGTGTGGTAGGTGTGGCGGTTGGCTTGAGTGGGTGAGTGCATGACGCAGGTGTTGCATCAAGGCTTTGATCCTGCTCAGTGTCTAGAGATCATCATATTCCCAGCTGGGCATTGGTGCGCTGCTGACCTTTGGCTGCAGGTGGTGCTGACTATGCTGCAGGGCACCGTGCGGGTGCTGTAGTCGCAAGCAATCTGCAAACATTCGTATGAATGCGGTTTGCTGCTGCTGCCGCTGCTGCAGGCGCTGCTGAAGATGCTGGAGGGCACGATTGTGAACGTGCCTGAGAAAGGCGGCCGCAAGAACCCACGCGGAGAGTTCATCCAGGTGCGTGCCTTTTGTTGTGTTCTTTCTTCTTATGGTGGGCTGCATCGTGCTGCTGTGCGCGTATATGTGTGGATTTGTTTTGTAAGCGTGCCTGACATGGACCGTGGTCACTGCAAGCCCAGCTCGCATGACGTGCAGTGTGTGTTCGACCTTTGCAACCTGCCTGCACGTATGCGCTGTGTCCTTACTGAATTGTCAACACCCATCAACATTCACCACATGCAGAGTATGCATCTGTGGCGCGCTTCAACCATCATGTGCCTTTACGAAAGCCAGAACTGCTCACGTGCTGCTGCAGGTTGACACCAAGGACATCCTGTTTGTGGTTGGAGGCGCCTTCATTGACCTGGAGAGGCAGCTCATGGACAGCAGGCACAAGTCATCCATCGGCTTCGGCAACAAGGTATGCCACTGCTGCTGCTGCTGCTGCTGCTGCTGCTGCACATGGCTTCACAGCACCACATAGCTGTGGCCGGCTGTTTTTGCAAGCAACTGCAGCTGCAGTTGGTGGCTTCCTCACTCAAAACCGCACACCCTACACGCAACGAATGTATTTGTAGTCCACCAGTGCTGCCCGCAGGCAGACGCTTCTGCACCTTACCTGCTGTGCAACGCCTTTTTGTTTGCGCTGTATCTGCAATGCAGGTGCGCGCCTCCAACATGGGCAGGCACGGCGGCCCCAAGATCGACTCCGCCATCCTGCGCGAGGTGGAGCATGCCGACCTCATCCACTACGGGCTCATCCCTGAGTTTGTGGGGCGGCTCCCAGTCATCGTCAGCCTGCAGGTGCGTGCGCAGGCTTGGCATTTGTTTTTGTTTCAGTCCTGCTTCATCTGAGAGTTGTCAGCCTGCAGGTGCACCAGCGCTGCAGGCTTTGTGGTTGTGGCTTTGGTTTCTGAAGTGTGAGGTGGAGCACGCCGACCTCATCCACTACGGGCTGATCCTTGAGTTTGTGGGGCGGCTGCCGGTCATCGTCAGCCTGCAGGTGCGCCCGCGCTACAGGCCTTTGGCTGCAAGGGTTGTGCGGCGTTAGTTTTGCTCGATTGCAAAACTTTGTTGTGACCTCTTCCACTACGTGCTGATCACCGAGTTTGTGGGGCACCTGCCTGTGATCGGCAGCCTGCAGGGACAGGCCTTTGGCTGCTGTCTTTGGCTGTGCAGTTGTTCACCATGTTTGCTTGTGATTGTAGCTGTGAGGTGTAGCATGCAGACCCCACCCACATGGATTTTGCAGGCGATTGGCTGCATTGTAATCCGTGTTCGCTTTTTACCTTGAGTTGTGATATATTGTACTACATCTTGAACTGCCTGTTGTACTGCCTTTTGCAGGAGCTGAGTGAGGACGAGCTGGTGCAGGTGCTGACGCAGCCCCGCAACGCACTCACAAAGCAGTACAATCTGACAGTGTACCGCCTTTGTACTGCCTGTTTTACTGCAGGAGCTGAGCGAGGACGAGCTGGTTCAGGTGCTGACTCAGCCCCGCAACGCCCTCACAAAGCAGTACAATCTGACAGTGTACCGCCTTTGTACTGCCTGTTGTACTGCAGGAGCTGAGCGAGGACGAGCTAGTGCAGGTGCTGACTCAGCCCCGCAACGCCCTCACAAAGCAGTACAAGCAGCTCTTTGCCCTCAACCAGGCCTCATTCGGTGTCACGCGCGGCGCGCTGCGCGCGATCGCCCGCCGGGCAAAGGACCGCGGAACAGGCACGCGCTCTCTGCGGAGCATCATGGAAGGACTGCTTACTGATGCCATGTTTGAGGTCCCTGAGCAGGGTCCCGCTGCTGCTGCTCGGGGTTCAGGCATCGGGGTTCTGCTGGATGAGCAGGCAGTGGTGGGTGGCGCTGGCGGCAGGATTGTGAGCGAGGCGGAGCTGCGGGCGGTGCTGTCAGCGGATGCGGATGCTGGGTGCTTTGAGAGTGCGGAGCCCGTGGCTGCTGAGGTGCGGTAGAGCAGAATGATGCGGATGTGCGGAGAGGGATGTGGCGCTGTTTGTGCGGAGCATGTGCGGCTGCGGCTCTGTGAGTGCCTGCTTGTGAGTGCAGACGCAGCAGGGCTCTGCCATGCGGGCATGATGCCTCCCTTATGCAGCAGAGCTGGCCTGATCCTGTGGATTGTTTTTAGAGTATGTCTGGAGTGGTTTTTGGGTAACCGGGTGAAGGTGGACCCCAGCTAGGCTGGTGTGGGAAACAGGGAGCTTCTGCTCAGTGCGGGTGGTGTGGTCGGATGCAGCTGCGTAGCATTGGAGTGACTTCTGCTGCGCTGGCCTGCAGCCTTGGCTCTGGCACAAGCTAAGCAGCTGCATCAATGAGCTGCTGGGAGGTTCACAGTGCGGCTAATCATGCGTGTCTTTGTGCGTGTACTGCAATGCAAGAGGAGAGACTGAGCACGATGCGTAGCGTGTGAGGGCTGACGCAGCAATCCCTTGAGCTGTGACGGACGTGTCACACTGCGCGCCATTGTATCTGTGCTGCGCTGCTGTAGCAAATCAGTAGCAGTTACAGCTGTGAGGAACAGCTGCTACTTGCACAGAGCAGCAGGGGCTGTGGGACAGCACCCCTGCTTGCTGCAATCCCTCCGTTTCAGGGAAATCTTGTTGCTTGAGCATGCTGGGCGCTACAGCTGTGGGTATCTGCTGTGCCGTATGCTGTCATGCATCACGTGCTTTATATCAGTAGGACTCTTGTGTGTTGTGCCGAAAGCCTCTTGAGCTGCACAATGATTGCACAGGAAGTGCGCGGGTCTTTGGAGCGACGGCTGTAGCAATGCAGCGGCTCAACTTTCTTATCAGTTGTTTACCGAGCCAATGCCGTTTGCCGCGTTTTGTTGCAACAGTTGTCTGCGTCTGTTTGTTCCTCCCTGTTGCTTGCAAGTTGCTGTGCTGCAGGCACAGCCAGTGTCCACACTGTTATTATCCTGACCTGTTGTACTTTTGCTGTTGTACATTACTCGTCCGCGTTGCTGAGTAGTACTATGTCTGTGGCAACAAAGGAAGCAAGGCAGTTCGCTGCTTCCTGACTTGTTGTGTGACAGTAGCCGCTGACCCGGCAGCAGCAGCAGCAGCAGCAGCGGCTGCAACTCATGCAGATCTTGATTGACAGCTTGTATTGCTGTTTTGTGGAGGTTGCAGCTGCTGCGTCCTGCTGATGTGTGCAGCAGTTTGTGTTTGGCAACCAACGCATTACGATGGGTTGCAAAGGGCACACTCCCTATGTTTGCTGTTGTGTCCCGGGCACTCTACCTCGTCTCCACTATGATGATGCATGCGGCCCTGTATGATGCTGCTGATGATGTTGTGCCGGCTGTTCATTAAAACCAGCTGTCTGGTTTTGTTTCGTTTTATTGGTTTTGCTCAAGTTATAACAGGCAGCTTAACCTGCACAGTTTCAGCTGTGCGGCTGCTTGGCGTGTACTTGGACCGCTTTGTACACTAGAACCCTCTTGTGTGATCTGAGATCTCTGATCTCTTAAGAGAGCGGCATGCGTTATAACGTCATTTGCCAATCTTGTACATTGATGGCTTCTGACTGTTGGTGTGGAACGGTTGAGCTTTGTAGCGGACAAAACCTTGTAGGTTTTGCATTGGTGGACACACAGGTTTGGTGGGCTGTTGGGCAGCCTGATCAACCCTGCAGTCATCATCCGCTGTAGCCAAAGCATGTTTGGCAGCACTTGCGCGGGCGGCTGCTGGCGCTGACAGCAGCAGCAGCTGCTGCTTGGTTGTGATATGCAGCCAAGACTGCTTGCATCGCATGGTAGCTGTGCAGTAGCGTGCGCAGCAGCTGGTGCACATGAAGCACGATTGCGGCGTCGAGCGGTGCAATATAAAATTGGTACAACGTGCAAGCAGGTCAATCATTCCAAGTATAATGCAGCATAATGAGTACTACTTGCAGTATGTATGCTTGCTGGATCTTTCTTACGCCATAAACCCGAGACTGGCTGATACAGCATGCTATGGCCAGGGTCGGTCATTCAGCCGCAACGTTGCTGCTGGCTGTCTCAGTGCCTTGTGTTCTGGGACTGGTGTAACCATATGCGCAAGTCACTGATGTCAATGATCTCGCATGCCAAGCAGGACTTGGGGGGGCCCTTCCAGATATGTGAGTGAGCACAATGTTGCATGCGGCTATTGTCACCGAATGTATTGTCTTCCCTGCAATCCATTATAGTGCCAAGCATGACTTGGTGGGCTGCCGAAAAGAGACAGTTGCCAGGTTGCACTGCGAGGCATCCTTTAAGTTTGAAATCATCAGCCTCCAGCTAGAAAGTGGCTCACCACCGCTGATTTGAGCTCATAAACAAACCCACGTGAATTCGCAAGCGCTTCGTAACAAATGCCTCGGACATAATGCTGCCAAATGCCACCCAAGTTTGCGCCGCACAGGTGGCTCGCCGTTCTCAGGTCATGGCCAATCAGTGCTGCTGTCGCCTGCGCCACCTGCTGCCATGGCCATGGCGTACTCACTGACAAACAGAAAACAACTCCAGCTTAATGTACAGATGTGCAGAATAGACTGAAGGGTGCCTGCCGATGGAGGTGCCTCTGGCAAAGCCGCCATCGAGGTTTAGCCTGCCATGCCGGCAAAGTTGCTGCCGCAGCAAAAGCCTTTTGCGGCACTTGCTGGCTAGATGATAGATGATTCCCCATGCTTGGGTGCTACGTGTGCAGACATGAGCAAACAAGCAACCAACCAACCCAAGTATTGCAGGAGATGACTATTTGTGAACAGCTGCATGCAAATTGCTGGTGACCAGCGATATGACGGATAGCAAACATCTCAGGTTTCACTGAGTCTGCTGCTGAGCAGTCGCACCAAGCCCAGCTGTACAGGACACGCACACACAACACACACCTGAGTTGGTGCAGCAGCACAAAGGTTGCGCCTGGCACTTCAAGCCACCAATTGCAGGCCCCACAAGCAATGCAGGCAGTGCTGACAAACCTTGTAGTAAGTGGCATAAACAGTGCACACAGGTGCTTAGTGACAGTCTGCTGTGACAGAGCTGCTCTGCATGGCCCCTCTTGGTTTTGTGAGAACACCATACACAACAATCCTCAAGATATGTCCATGCACAGCACAGATCAGCACCCAGCTTCATCACACCATGCATCACAGCATGGTCTTGCGCCGCGCATCACATAATGGTCTTGCACAGCGCATTGTACCATGCATCACAGCATGGTCTTGCGCCGCACATTGCTCAGTGATGGCAGCAGCCCTGCAGCAAAAGTGCCAACAGCACTGCCAGCCTGCTGCTGCTGCTGCCCGCGGCCAGCCACGCTGCTGCCATCACCGCTGCCAGTCCTCCCCCTCAGCTGCCGCAGTGACTGTTGCTGCTGCTGCAGTGCAGTACTGCTGCTATACCCAGCAGCAAGCTGGCTTGCAGCAGTAGCAACCCCACCATGCAGCGCAACTGACAGAACCACAGACCTGCTGGCCCCCTGTGCAGCCGCAGTGCTGGTGCTGCTGCTGCCGCCAAGGCCACCTGCTGCCAGCTTCACTGGTGTCACTGCAGAAACAGCAGCCGACCTCAAGCTGCTTAACACATCAAAATGCGGCTCTGATGCTGCTCTACCCTGGCTTACAAGCACAATGGGGTTCGCACTCAAAACCCTGCTGCCATGCTTGTTCCAGGCTGATGCATTCAGTGCAGCCCCGTCAGCAGCAGCAGCTGCTGCTGCTGCTGCTGCTGCTGTGTCAAACAGCGGGCTAGCGCTCCTACTGTTGCCAGCACTCAACAGCATCGGACCCTGTGTAGCAGCAGCAGCACTGCTCTTTGCAGATCCACTGCTTGCTAGCTGCACTGCCTGAAAGCTGCTGCCAAGCACTCCACGGCCAGCAGCAGCAGCAGCAGCAGCAGGTTTCAGGAACTCCAAGCTCTCATGCAAGCTGCTGACGCCAGTTCTGGCCCTGTGCTGGCGGCTGCCATGTGGCATGACAGCTGCAAAGCTGGCAGCGGCACGGCTGCCTGCTACTGGGCTGCTGCTGCTGCTGTTTGGTGAGGCTGCTGGCTTGGGACTGGGACTTCTGCTGAGGATTGGGATCACCCTGCCTCCAGCTGCTGCTGCTGCTGCTGCTGCTGCTGCAGCAGCAGCTGACACGTCCTCTGCTGCTTGAAACTGCTGCCTGCCTGGCAACACAACAGCAGCAGAGGTGAAGCCAGCATCTGGAGCTGACAGGCGAGGTCTGCGAACATCCTGTACCTGCTGCTGCTGCTGCTGCTGCTGCTGCTGCTGCTGCTGCTGCTGCTGCTGCTGCTGCATCCCATCACTGCTGCTGAGCCGTGGGCGCAGCAGCAGTGCGGACTGCATCCTCGTTGTGCCACCTGTGGGCGTAAGCACCGTGCTGCCGCTGCTGCTATTGTTGCGGCTGCTGCTGCTGCTGCTGCTGCCGTCAGCACTGTGACGCATCAGCAGCAGGTTCCCAGCTGATGCACAGCCGATATGGTCAAACTCTGCGGCTGCCGCCCTGATTCTGCCTGGTTGCCTGTTACTGCTGCCATCAGCGGCAGCAGCAGCAGCAGCAGCATCACTGTCAAGCATACTATATTCAACATTGGCTGCAGTAGAGCTGCTGCCAGCACTGCCGTCCATCTGGTGTACCTTCAGAGCAGCGACATCTGTTGTTTGCGCAATGCGCCGGGCCACGGCAAACTTCTGCCCTAGCGAGGACAGCTGCGGCGCTGCACTGCTGGCGGCAGAGCTACTTGAGCGCCTCTGGACACTGCTGCTGCTGCTGCTGCCAGCTGCTGCAGAAGCTTCCTGCTGCTCTGTGGGGTCTAATGCTGGCTGTGGTGCACCGCTTGGAGATGGCGGTACTTCCTGGCTGCAGTTGTCAGCTGCAGCTGCGGCAAGTGCTACTGCTACCTCTGCAGCAACAGAAGCAGCAGCAGCCAGCTGCCTAGGTGCTGCAGCGACTACTTCTCCAATGCTTGCTGTAGTAACTGGTTGCATCTCACTGCTTGGAGATGGTGATAGTTCCTGGCTGCATGCAGCTGTTGCAGCAGCAAATTCTACAGCAGCAGGTACAGCAGCAGCAGCAGCAGCAGCAGCTGCTGCTGCTGAAGCGAACTGCTCAGGTGCTGCAGCTGCGGCTGCTGCATTGCTAGCTGCAACCTCAGCCGCTGCCTCTGCGGCACTGCCGCCTGGCACAACAGGCTCATGATTCAGAGCATCGACAGGCTCAGTGTCTTCAACTGCTGTGATACCTGCTGCTCCTGCTGCTGCTGCTGCTGCTGCTGCCGCCTCCAGGTTTGCTGCTGGTTCCGCAGCTGAATCTGCAGCCATGCCTACTGCCGACTGCCGTGGTGACTTCAGCACCCCTCTTCCAGCCCTGGGGCTAACTTTCATTGCAGAGGCACCCACACCTCCGAAGCTTATGCTACCTGCCACTGCTTCTGCTGCTGCTGCTGCTGCTGCTGCTGCTGCTGCTGCTGCTGCTGCTGCTGCTGCTGCTACTAGTAGTACTGCTGGCGGCTCTGCTGCAGGCACCAGTGCTTTCAACCCAGAAGATCTGCCACGCGGTGGCACAGGGGAAGCATGCGCAGCTGCATGTGCTGGCTTACGCCCCTCTTTTGAGCCCTTAGATACGTTTGTAGCAAGCTGCTGACTGGCTGCAGTGCTGTCATTCCTGGGAGAAGAAATCTGCATTGTGATGTCAGGGCTTTCTCTGTTACTTTTGGTGTGATCAACAGGTGGAGGGCTGGGGCTCCTTCCTCTGGGCGATGGCTGGCTCCTAGGGGGGTGAGGCTCAAAGCACACAGGCTGCTGAGCTGTGGCGGCTGCTGCTGTACTGCTGCTGCTGCCTCCAGGTGACCGCTGCGTACTGCTCGTGGGTGGATGGGGTTCAAAGCACGCAGGCTGCTGAGTTGTGGCGGCGGCTGCTGTACCGATGCTGCTGCCTCTAGGTGACCGCTGTGTACTGCTTGTGGGTGGATGGGGCTCAAAGCACACAGGCTGCTCAATTGTAGCAGCTGCTGTACTGCTGCTGCTGCTGCCTCTAGGTGACCGCTGTGGATAGCCCCTTGCTCCTTGCTGCATCAGTGGTGGGTGAGGCTCAAAAGCAAGCTGCTGACTTGAGGCAGCTGTGGCGCTGCTGCTGATGCTTGCAGCAGCAGTGCTGTTTGGCGGGACATCACCAGGTGTTGCTGTTGCTGCTGATGTTGTGCTGTCAGCTGCATTGGTGTATGGCACAGCTGCTTCGCTGCTGGCTGGCCGCTGTGTGTGCATTGCACGCTGCCTGGGCGAGCGCATTGCTGCTGTGCTTGGCTCAGCGTCACCAGCTGCTGCAGCAGCAGGTGGCATGCTCGGCTGCAGAAGAACATCCTGTACATGTTGCTGCTGCTGCTGCTGCTGCTGCTGCTGCTGCTGCTGCTGCATCTCAGCAGGCTGCAGAGGAAGCCATGCATGCTGGCCAATTCCTGTCTGCTGCTGCTGCTGCTGCTGCTGCTGCTGCTGCTGCTGCTGCAGCAGCTCACCAGAGCAAGCCTTGGCAGCATGAGCAGCCAGCCAGCCTCCTGCCAGGCTCAAGCTGGCCCCCCTGAACAGCCTTCCACCACTCAAACTAGGCTCTGCTGCTGCTGCTGCTGCTGCTGCTGTCGTGTCTGTTGCTGGTGACAGGACAGACACATTGCTGCTGGTTCTGAGAATGCCTCCAGCAAGTGACAGTACTGCCTCAGCAGTGAAACTGCTTGCTCTGCCAATGCCGCCAGCCAGAGACGCAAACCAAGAGTCTGCATGGTCTGTTGCTGGCGCCACGTCAGCTTGCAATGTAGCTGCTGCTGCTGCTGCTGCTGCTGCTGCTGCTGTTGCGTCATCAGCGCAGCTTGCTGCGCAGCTGCTGTAGCTGCACTCCTTGCTGATCTGACCTCCCTGCTGTTGCTGCTGCTGCTGCTGCTGCTGTTTTACAAGCTGCTGAGCAGCAAGCTGCAGCAGCTGCTCAGGCCCAGCAGCAGCAGCAGCAGCATGGACAGCCTCCAGCGCATCTACTGCTGCTGCTGCTGCTGCTGACGCATCAAAGCCATCTGAGCTGCCTGTTACATACCTGCTGGTGCTGCTGCTCATGCTGCCTAGCCGTGACATGCTTCTGGGGCTGCTGTTGGCCCTGGCAAATGCAGCACGCCGCGGCACAGGAGATGTGGCAGGTTCTGCTGCTGCTGCTGCCGCTGCTGCTGTGCCCTGAGCAAGGTTGGCGGCTGTGTTTTCTTGCTGTTGCTGCTGCTGTTGTGCAGCAAGCATCGGCTGCGCCACTTCCAGGTCAGGGGTCATGAGGGTTGTCAGCTTCTGCTGCAGCCGCTGCTGCAGCCGCTGCAGCTTGTCTGGAGGCCGCTGCTGCACCCTGCTGCTGCTGCTGCTGCTGCTGCTGCTGCTGCTACTGCTGCTTGGAGCTGCTGGTGGCTGCATTGTTGGTTGGGCTGTTGCGTCCTGCTGGCTGGGTTCTACTGCGCCTTGCTTTTGCTGCTGCGGCTGTTGAACATCTGCTAGTTTAGTCGCCAGTGGCTGCTTGGGTGACGTTCCTTGCCCAGTACCTGACAACAGATCGTCACTCTGCTGCTGCTGCTGCTGCTGAGTTGGTACTTCTTCTCTTTTGCTTGTCTGGCCATGCAAAGACTGCTCTGCACTGCCAAGGAGCCCACCAGCAGCAGCAGCAGCAGCAGCCATGGCAGTACTGTAAGCATCACCAACTGCTTGTGTCTCATCTGCAACTGCATCTCCACCTGCTGTCCGCACTGCACAGCCGCCACACACAACATCTTCAAACTCCTGCCCTGACAGGCCTGAAGCCTGGCAGCTGAGCTGAGGTGACAGGTCACTCTGCATGCTGCTCATGCCACTCAACTGCCCGTCCACAGCTGCTGCTGCTGCTGCTGCTGCTGCTGCTGCTGCTGCTGCTGCAGCATCATGCTCATCCTGCTGGCTCCTGTCACTCAGCTGCCCCTGCTCAGGCTGGTCTCCTTCTACCGACTGCTGCTGCTCGCTGGCTCCTTCAAAGCCAGATTGTGCGATCGCGCCAGCTGCAATTGCCGTCTTCGCCGCAACCTTCCACTTGGCCTTGCTCGCTGACGGCATCGCTGTCTTTATCGCAAGGCCATCACGTCCCACAGCAGTACTGAAAGGCTGCGGCCGCTGCGCAGGCGCCTTTTGAGGCTTCACTTCCACCTCAACGGTGCGGCTCCTGCGCCGCCGCTCCTGGACGGGACTCACGCTGCGATCTGCATCCGCTGCTGCTGCTGCTGCTGCTGCCACTGCTGCTGCCCTGGCGGCTGCTGCTGCCGCAGCAGCTGCTGCAGCTGCTGCCCAATCCACCTCTGTATCCGGCCCTGCTGCTGGCTCATTTGCCTCAAATGCTTCCGGTGGAGGTGAGGGACTGCGCGGCTGCATCTGCCGTGGGCTGGGGCTGAGTGAACATGGAGATCGCAGATACTCAGTGCTGCTGCGCCTGCTCCTGCCGCCTGACTTAGGGCTTCTCATGCCAGCCTGCTGCGCCTGCAGCCGCAGCGCGCGCACGTCGAAGCTGCTGCTGCTGCTGTAGCTGCGCGGGGTGCCCAGGCGCTCATCGAGCTTCTGCATTGCGTCTTTGATGAGGCGGTGGCGGTGCAGCCGCCAGGTGGCCTGCATGGGAGCAGCAGCAGCAGCAGCAGCAGCAGCAGCAAGTTTCAGTGTCAGCTACTCAGTGCTTAGCTCTGTAGGAACGTGCATTGCGTCTTTGATGAGGCGGTGGCGGTGCAGCCGCCATGTAGCCTGCAAGGGAGCAGCAGCATACGCAGCATGGTGTGTCAGGGAGGCAACACCTTGTAGTTTGCTCAAAGGGTTGTCGCCGCAATGGCTGTTCTGCAGTAGCCGCGCTTATCAAGCGTTGCAGGAACCGCATTCCAGCGAACTGGCAGTTGCAGCAGCTCAACGTACGCATAATCAGCCGGTGCACCTGCATGCAACAGCATGCCGCATGTGCACCTCAGTTTCTGAAACTGAGGCAGGGGCCCTGCCTCATCGTGGCTGCTGTTCCCCAGCTGCTGTGTGCAGTTGTCTAACCCATCAACCCTCTCACCTGAATCATGCGTGCAGCAGCGTGCTTTATGTCCAGCTCAGTCACCCTGCCCCGCAACTTGGCTCGCTTCTCAGCCAGCAGCTCCCGCCACCCCGCCTCAGCCTGATCTACTGCACCCTCCTCAACCAACTCAATCAGCTGCCAGGACTCTGCTGCTGCTCGAGCTGCTGCATCTAGAGATAGACCGGGCTGGTACGGCCTTGGGGAGGCTTCAGGGCTCAGCCGGGCTGCTACTGCTGGCGGCGCTGCTCGCAAGGTGCCCAGAAGCCTGTAGGAGGCACAGCAATGCAGCAATACAGCGGAAGGATTAGATGCATGTGGAGGGCTCAGCCGGGCTGCTACTGCTGGTGGCGCTGCCCGCAAGGTGCCCAGAAGCCTGTAGGAAGCACAACATAGCAGCGATACAGCAACAGCAGCGTGATAACATGCTTGATGCATGTGGAGGGCTCAGTTGCGCTGCTGCTGCAGGCAGCGCTGCTCTCAGGGTAACCAGCAGCCTGCAGGCAGCAAAGCAGTGCAGTGATGCACATGCAGAGTTGACACAGCATTTGTGTGTGGAAAGCTCTGGACCTAGTGTAGCTGCTGCCAGCTGTTGTGAGGCTTGTGGCTTGTTTATGTTGGCCAATTGTAAGCAGCGTTGTTGACTACTGCTGCCGCTGCCGCTGCTGCCGCTGCTGCTGCTGGTGTTCTGCTCACCTGAAGTGGCCCCAGTCATCCCTGTCTGTCTTTTCCTTCTGTTCAGCTTTGCGCTTGGCAGCAGTGCCCGCCACACGGCCTGAGGCATTGCTGGCTTGCACAGGCTTGCTGCTGCTGCTGCTGCCTTGGCTACCTGGGGATGCTGTGGATGCTGCAGCTAATGCGGCCGGCTGTTGCTGCTGCTGCCGCTGCTGTGGTGCTTGAGCGCCGGGTGTTTGACTGCAGCAACAGCACACACAGCAAGTGGGTCAGGCATCAGTCATGCATGTGCCACATTCCAGCTGTAAGATACGATATTGTATGGTCTGGCTGGTAGCTGGCTGTATGTGCAACCTCAGCCATGAGAGGTACACACCCTTGGCAGCAGCTGCAAATGCTCTTATGCATGCAGATCATGCTGCACAGCTAGCAATAGCCTGCACTAGGTGGCAAGCTAGTTGCGCGTACAGTATCAGCTGCGTTGAGCAGTCACCCACCTTGGCAGCAGCTGTCCTGCCTCATACTCTTTTTGGGCTTGAGAGAGGTTGTGGGATGCACCATGCAGGATGTCAAGCACCTGCAGGCATGTGCGATAATTGTGCCCTGTATATGAATGTATGTTTTGATGGCATAGGAAAAGCCAGCTACTGCTGCACTGCTGCTTCGGAGCGCCCTCCTAATGTAGAGAAATCTGCGCCAGCTTGCAGCTGTACAGCACATGTGCTGCTGTCGTGCACCAGTTGCTTTTGTGATGCACAGCAATGTGTTGCATGGGTATGCATAGGCCTTAGCAAACGAATGTGCTGGTTGAACGAGAACATGTATGCTGCAATTATGCGCTGCCGTGTACTGCTGCTGTGTGTACTTGCATGTACACATATGCAGGTAGGAACAGCTGTGCTACACATGGGGTGGCTGTATGATGTGCGCCACTGGCTGTAGGTAAACTCACCTCACGAGTAACAATGATGCGTTTTGCTGCGTTTGTGAACTTCTTGAACGCAGACTTGTCTGACACTCGCAGGCTGCCTTCATCCTGTTCACTGTGCAGAAGTTTGCCATCCACATGGGCCGCAACAGCCCGCTGCTCCTGTGCCTTGGTGTTGTTTTCGTTCATTCTGAGCTATTATAGCAACCTTAGAGTGGTGGTGGCCATCTTGCAGTCCATGACAACATGAAACTGCCGAGGAGCCATGTGTTCCAAGCACGCATATGCAAGACTGTAATCAAGGGCACGTATGTATCAGTATGCTCAAACATAATTGACTGAGCCTGCACAACCCTTGACAGAGTCACTACAATGTCACTGCCGTGCATCGAGCAGGCCTACAAGCCCACAAGACACATAAAAGTAAATTTTAAACAAATTTAATACTTTCTGAAGAAGCTGCTTGCTGCAGACGTACTTTGGGCGTGGTGACAAAATTACGTGAATATGCAAGTGCATCGGCATGCGGCATATCGGACTAGAGGTTGTCGAAGGACCAGTCACAGACGCCTATATAAGAGATCCAGTCTACCCCAACCAGCAACAGGGCATCCTGCTCCTCTTCCTTTGTCTCTTGTACTGTTCGTCAGTCACAACCGCGCACTGAACTCTCACGCGAGCCACGTGAACCCACCTCTTCAGCTTGATACCTCGATCAAACAGTGAGTTCCTCCAGCTCGCTCTATCTCTGCATCGCTAGGGCAGCAGCAGCCTGCGTCCAACCAGACCTGCTGCTGTAGTACATCACGTGGGCCTTGTGCCTACACATTGCGAACTGTCTGCTCCGCGGCTTTGATCGTTTTCGATCAACCCCTTACTAACGCAGCGTCGTTTTCTGCTTCATGCAGTCGCCATGGCCTTCTCTGCCAAGATGTCCCAGCGTTCTGCCCTGACCAGCAGCAAGGCCCGCACAGGTGAGCAACAGACTCTGAGAGATGCCTTGCACTAATGCAGCTGGCACCAGCACCAGCTGCCGCGGTTCAGGACAAAGTAGCGTTCAAAGATGTGGCTACCACATGCTACCTGCGTTCTGCTGCATTCCAAAACTTCAAGGCCAGGCTGCATCTGTTTTCGGACGGCTGCCATATTTCAATCATCCAGCCCTCACTGGGTACGTCCAGCATGCCTCCTGTCTCTTCCCCAGACCCACTCACACCTACCAATCTGCCTGCTCCTATCCCACACCACCCTCAACCGCCTTGCAGGTGCTGTGCGTGCTGCCGCACCCACCCCCAGCCGCCGTGTGGCCCTGCTGGTGCGTGCTACTGCTGCTCCCCCCAAGCCCCAGGCTGTCTTTATCGCAAGGCCATCACGTCCCACAGCAGTACTGAAAGGCTGCGGCCGCTGCGCAGGCGCCTTTTGAGGCTTCACTTCGACCTCAACGGTGCGGCTCCTGCGCCGCCGCTCCTGGACGGGACTCACGCTGCGATCTGCATCCGCTGCTGCTGCTGCTGCTGCTGCCACTGCTGCTGCCCTGGCGGCTGCTGCTGCCGCAGCAGCTGCTGCAGCTGCTGCCCAATCCACCTCTGTATCCGGCCCTGCTGCTGGCTCATTTGCCTCAATTGCTTCCGGTGGAGGTGAGGGACTGCGCGGCTGCATCTGCCTTGGGCTGGGGCTGAGTGAACATGGAGATCGCAGATACTCAGTGCTGCTGCGCCTGCTCCTGCCGCCTGACTTAGGGCTTCTCGTGCCAGCCTGCTGTGCCTGCAGCCGCAGCGCGCGCACGTCGAAGCTGCTGCTGCTGCTGTAGCTGCGCGGGGTGCCCAGGCGCTCATCGAGCTTCTGCATTGCGTCTTTGATGAGGCGGTGGCGGTGCAGCCGCCAGGTGGCCTGCATGGGAGCAGCAACAGCAGCAGCAGCAGCAGCAGCAGCAGCAAGTTTCAGTGTCAGCTACTCAGTGCTTAGCTCTGTAGGAACGTGCATTGCGTCTTTGATGAGGCGGTGGCGGTGCAGCCGCCATGTAGCCTGCAAGGGAGCAGCAGCATACGCAGCATGGTGTGTCAGGGAGGCAACACCTTGTAGTTTGCTCAAAGGGTTGTCGCCGCAATGGCTGTTCTGCAGTAGCCGCGCTTATCAAGCGTTGCAGGAACCGCATTCCAGCGAACTGGCAGTTGCAGCAGCTCAACGTACGCATAATCAGCCGGTGCACCTGCATGCAACAGCATGCCGCATGTGCACCTCAGTTTCTGAAACTGAGGCAGGGGCCCTGCCTCATCGTGGCTGCTGTTCCCCAGCTGCTGTGTGCAGTTGTCTAACCCATCAACCCTCTCACCTGAATCATGCGTGCAGCAGCGTGCTTTATGTCCAGCTCAGTCACCCTGCCCCGCAACTTGGCTCGCTTCTCAGCCAGCAGCTCCCGCCACCCCGCCTCAGCCTGATCTACTGCACCCTCCTCAACCAACTCAATCAGCTGCCAGGACTCTGCTGCTGCTCGAGCTGCTGCATCTAGAGATAGACCGGGCTGGTACGGCCTTGGGGAGGCTTCGGGGCTCAGCCGGGCTGCTACTGCTGGCGGCGCTGCTCGCAAGGTGCCCAGAAGCCTGTAGGAGGCACAGCAATGCAGCAATACAGCGGAAGGATTAGATGCATGTGGAGGGCTCAGCCGGGCTGCTACTGCTGGTGGCGCTGCCCGCAAGGTGCCCAGAAGCCTGTAGGAAGCACAACATAGCAGCGATACAGCAACAGCAGCGTGATAACATGCTTGATGCATGTGGAGGGCTCAGTTGCGCTGCTGCTGCAGGCAGCGCTGCTCTCAGGGTAACCAGCAGCCTGCAGGCAGCAAAGCAGTGCAGTGATGCACATGCAGAGTTGACACAGCATTTGTGTGTGGAAAGCTCTGGACCTAGTGTAGCTGCTGCCAGCTGTTGTGAGGCTTGTGGCTTGTTTATGTTGGCCAATTGTAAGCAGCGTTGTTGACTACTGCTGCCGCTGCCGCTGCTGCCGCTGCTGCTGCTGGTGTTCTGCTCACCTGAAGTGGCCCCAGTCATCCCTGTCTGTCTTTTCCTTCTGTTCAGCTTTGCGCTTGGCAGCAGTGCCCGCCACACGGCCTGAGGCATTGCTGGCTTGCACAGGCTTGCTGCTGCTGCTGCTGCCTTGGCTACCTGGGGATGCTGTGGATGCTGCAGCTAATGCGGCCGGCTGTTGCTGCTGCTGCCGCTGCTGTGGTGCTTGAGCGCCGGGTGTTTGACTGCAGCAACAGCACACACAGCAAGTGGGTCAGGCATCAGTCATGCATGTGCCACATTCCAGCTGTAAGATACGATATTGTATGGTCTGGCTGGTAGCTGGCTGTATGTGCAACCTCAGCCATGAGAGGTACACACCCTTGGCAGCAGCTGCAAATGCTCTTATGCATGCAGATCATGCTGCACAGCTAGCAATAGCCTGCACTAGGTGGCAAGCTAGTTGCGCGTACAGTATCAGCTGCGTTGAGCAGTCACCCACCTTGGCAGCAGCTGTCCTGCCTCATACTCTTTTTGGGCTTGAGAGAGGTTGTGGGATGCACCATGCAGGATGTCAAGCACCTGCAGGCATGTGCGATAATTGTGCCCTGTATATGAATGTATGTTTTGATGGCATATGAAAAGCCAGCTACTGCTGCACTGCTGCTTCGGAGCGCCCTCCTAATGTAGAGAAATCTGCGCCAGCTTGCAGCTGTACAGCACATGTGCTGCTGTCGTGCACCAGTTGCTTTTGTGATGCACAGCAATGTGTTGCATGGGTATGCATAGGCCTTAGCAAACGAATGTGCTGGTTGAACGAGAACATGTATGCTGCAATTATGCGCTGCCGTGTACTGCTGCTGTGTGTACTTGCATGTACACATATGCAGGTAGGAACAGCTGTGCTACACATGGGGTGGCTGTATGATGTGCGCCACTGGCTGTAGGTAAACTCACCTCACGAGTAACAATGATGCGTTTTGCTGCGTTTGTGAACTTCTTGAACGCAGACTTGTCTGACACTCGCAGGCTGCCTTCATCCTGTTCACTGTGCAGAAGTTTGCCATCCACATGGGCCGCAACAGCCCGCTGCTCCTGTGCCTTGGTGTTGTTTTCGTTCATTCTGAGCTATTATAGCAACCTTAGAGTGGTGGTGGCCATCTTGCAGTCCATGACAACATGAAACTGCCGAGGAGCCATGTGTTCCAAGCACGCATATGCAAGACTGTAATCAAGGGCACGTATGTATCAGTATGCTCAAACATAATTGACTGAGCCTGCACAACCCTTGACAGAGTCACTACAATGTCACTGCCGTGCATCGAGCAGGCCTACAAGCCCACAAGACACATAAAAGTAAATTTTAAACAAATTTAATACTTTCTGAAGAAGCTGCTTGCTGCAGACGTACTTTGGGCGTGGTGACAAAATTACGTGAATATGCAAGTGCATCGGCATGCGGCATATCGGACTAGAGGTTGTCGAAGGACCAGTCACAGACGCCTATATAAGAGATCCAGTCTACCCCAACCAGCAACAGGGCATCCTGCTCCTCTTCCTTTGTCTCTTGTACTGTTCGTCAGTCACAACCGCGCACTGAACTCTCACGCGAGCCACGTGAACCCACCTCTTCAGCTTGATACCTCGATCAAACAGTGAGTTCCTCCAGCTCGCTCTATCTCTGCATCGCTAGGGCAGCAGCAGCCTGCGTCCAACCAGACCTGCTGCTGTAGTACATCACGTGGGCCTTGTGCCTACACATTGCGAACTGTCTGCTCCGCGGCTTTGATCGTTTTCGATCAACCCCTTACTAACGCAGCGTCGTTTTCTGCTTCATGCAGTCGCCATGGCCTTCTCTGCCAAGATGTCCCAGCGTTCTGCCCTGACCAGCAGCAAGGCCCGCACAGGTGAGCAACAGACTCTGAGAGATGCCTTGCACTAATGCAGCTGGCACCAGCACCAGCTGCCGCGGTTCAGGACAAAGTAGCGTTCAAAGATGTGGCTACCACATGCTACCTGCGTTCTGCTGCATTCCAAAACTTCAAGGCCAGGCTGCATCTGTTTTCGGACGGCTGCCATATTTCAATCATCCAGCCCTCACTGGGTACGTCCAGCATGCCTCCTGTCTCTTCCCCAGACCCACTCACACCTACCAATCTGCCTGCTCCTATCCCACACCACCCTCAACCGCCTTGCAGGTGCTGTGCGTGCTGCCGCACCCACCCCCAGCCGCCGTGTGGCCCTGCTGGTGCGTGCTACTGCTGCTCCCCCCAAGCCCCAGGCTGTCTTTATCGCAAGGCCATCACGTCCCACAGCAGTACTGAAAGGCTGCGGCCGCTGCGCAGGCGCCTTTTGAGGCTTCACTTCGACCTCAACGGTGCGGCTCCTGCGCCGCCGCTCCTGGACGGGACTCACGCTGCGATCTGCATCCGCTGCTGCTGCTGCTGCTGCTGCCACTGCTGCTGCCCTGGCGGCTGCTGCTGCCGCAGCAGCTGCTGCAGCTGCTGCCCAATCCACCTCTGTATCCGGCCCTGCTGCTGGCTCATTTGCCTCAATTGCTTCCGGTGGAGGTGAGGGACTGCGCGGCTGCATCTGCCTTGGGCTGGGGCTGAGTGAACATGGAGATCGCAGATACTCAGTGCTGCTGCGCCTGCTCCTGCCGCCTGACTTAGGGCTTCTCGTGCCAGCCTGCTGTGCCTGCAGCCGCAGCGCGCGCACGTCGAAGCTGCTGCTGCTGCTGTAGCTGCGCGGGGTGCCCAGGCGCTCATCGAGCTTCTGCATTGCGTCTTTGATGAGGCGGTGGCGGTGCAGCCGCCAGGTGGCCTGCATGGGAGCAGCAACAGCAGCAGCAGCAGCAGCAGCAGCAGCAAGTTTCAGTGTCAGCTACTCAGTGCTTAGCTCTGTAGGAACGTGCATTGCGTCTTTGATGAGGCGGTGGCGGTGCAGCCGCCATGTAGCCTGCAAGGGAGCAGCAGCATACGCAGCATGGTGTGTCAGGGAGGCAACACCTTGTAGTTTGCTCAAAGGGTTGTCGCCGCAATGGCTGTTCTGCAGTAGCCGCGCTTATCAAGCGTTGCAGGAACCGCATTCCAGCGAACTGGCAGTTGCAGCAGCTCAACGTACGCATAATCAGCCGGTGCACCTGCATGCAACAGCATGCCGCATGTGCACCTCAGTTTCTGAAACTGAGGCAGGGGCCCTGCCTCATCGTGGCTGCTGTTCCCCAGCTGCTGTGTGCAGTTGTCTAACCCATCAACCCTCTCACCTGAATCATGCGTGCAGCAGCGTGCTTTATGTCCAGCTCAGTCACCCTGCCCCGCAACTTGGCTCGCTTCTCAGCCAGCAGCTCCCGCCACCCCGCCTCAGCCTGATCTACTGCACCCTCCTCAACCAACTCAATCAGCTGCCAGGACTCTGCTGCTGCTCGAGCTGCTGCATCTAGAGATAGACCGGGCTGGTACGGCCTTGGGGAGGCTTCGGGGCTCAGCCGGGCTGCTACTGCTGGCGGCGCTGCTCGCAAGGTGCCCAGAAGCCTGTAGGAGGCACAGCAATGCAGCAATACAGCGGAAGGATTAGATGCATGTGGAGGGCTCAGCCGGGCTGCTACTGCTGGTGGCGCTGCCCGCAAGGTGCCCAGAAGCCTGTAGGAAGCACAACATAGCAGCGATACAGCAACAGCAGCGTGATAACATGCTTGATGCATGTGGAGGGCTCAGTTGCGCTGCTGCTGCAGGCAGCGCTGCTCTCAGGGTAACCAGCAGCCTGCAGGCAGCAAAGCAGTGCAGTGATGCACATGCAGAGTTGACACAGCATTTGTGTGTGGAAAGCTCTGGACCTAGTGTAGCTGCTGCCAGCTGTTGTGAGGCTTGTGGCTTGTTTATGTTGGCCAATTGTAAGCAGCGTTGTTGACTACTGCTGCCGCTGCCGCTGCTGCCGCTGCTGCTGCTGGTGTTCTGCTCACCTGAAGTGGCCCCAGTCATCCCTGTCTGTCTTTTCCTTCTGTTCAGCTTTGCGCTTGGCAGCAGTGCCCGCCACACGGCCTGAGGCATTGCTGGCTTGCACAGGCTTGCTGCTGCTGCTGCTGCCTTGGCTACCTGGGGATGCTGTGGATGCTGCAGCTAATGCGGCCGGCTGTTGCTGCTGCTGCCGCTGCTGTGGTGCTTGAGCGCCGGGTGTTTGACTGCAGCAACAGCACACACAGCAAGTGGGTCAGGCATCAGTCATGCATGTGCCACATTCCAGCTGTAAGATACGATATTGTATGGTCTGGCTGGTAGCTGGCTGTATGTGCAACCTCAGCCATGAGAGGTACACACCCTTGGCAGCAGCTGCAAATGCTCTTATGCATGCAGATCATGCTGCACAGCTAGCAATAGCCTGCACTAGGTGGCAAGCTAGTTGCGCGTACAGTATCAGCTGCGTTGAGCAGTCACCCACCTTGGCAGCAGCTGTCCTGCCTCATACTCTTTTTGGGCTTGAGAGAGGTTGTGGGATGCACCATGCAGGATGTCAAGCACCTGCAGGCATGTGCGATAATTGTGCCCTGTATATGAATGTATGTTTTGATGGCATATGAAAAGCCAGCTACTGCTGCACTGCTGCTTCGGAGCGCCCTCCTAATGTAGAGAAATCTGCGCCAGCTTGCAGCTGTACAGCACATGTGCTGCTGTCGTGCACCAGTTGCTTTTGTGATGCACAGCAATGTGTTGCATGGGTATGCATAGGCCTTAGCAAACGAATGTGCTGGTTGAACGAGAACATGTATGCTGCAATTATGCGCTGCCGTGTACTGCTGCTGTGTGTACTTGCATGTACACATATGCAGGTAGGAACAGCTGTGCTACACATGGGGTGGCTGTATGATGTGCGCCACTGGCTGTAGGTAAACTCACCTCACGAGTAACAATGATGCGTTTTGCTGCGTTTGTGAACTTCTTGAACGCAGACTTGTCTGACACTCGCAGGCTGCCTTCATCCTGTTCACTGTGCAGAAGTTTGCCATCCACATGGGCCGCAACAGCCCGCTGCTCCTGTGCCTTGGTGTTGTTTTCGTTCATTCTGAGCTATTATAGCAACCTTAGAGTGGTGGTGGCCATCTTGCAGTCCATGACAACATGAAACTGCCGAGGAGCCATGTGTTCCAAGCACGCATATGCAAGACTGTAATCAAGGGCACGTATGTATCAGTATGCTCAAACATAATTGACTGAGCCTGCACAACCCTTGACAGAGTCACTACAATGTCACTGCCGTGCATCGAGCAGGCCTACAAGCCCACAAGACACATAAAAGTAAATTTTAAACAAATTTAATACTTTCTGAAGAAGCTGCTTGCTGCAGACGTACTTTGGGCGTGGTGACAAAATTACGTGAATATGCAAGTGCATCGGCATGCGGCATATCGGACTAGAGGTTGTCGAAGGACCAGTCACAGACGCCTATATAAGAGATCCAGTCTACCCCAACCAGCAACAGGGCATCCTGCTCCTCTTCCTTTGTCTCTTGTACTGTTCGTCAGTCACAACCGCGCACTGAACTCTCACGCGAGCCACGTGAACCCACCTCTTCAGCTTGATACCTCGATCAAACAGTGAGTTCCTCCAGCTCGCTCTATCTCTGCATCGCTAGGGCAGCAGCAGCCTGCGTCCAACCAGACCTGCTGCTGTAGTACATCACGTGGGCCTTGTGCCTACACATTGCGAACTGTCTGCTCCGCGGCTTTGATCGTTTTCGATCAACCCCTTACTAACGCAGCGTCGTTTTCTGCTTCATGCAGTCGCCATGGCCTTCTCTGCCAAGATGTCCCAGCGTTCTGCCCTGACCAGCAGCAAGGCCCGCACAGGTGAGCAACAGACTCTGAGAGATGCCTTGCACTAATGCAGCTGGCACCAGCACCAGCTGCCGCGGTTCAGGACAAAGTAGCGTTCAAAGATGTGGCTACCACATGCTACCTGCGTTCTGCTGCATTCCAAAACTTCAAGGCCAGGCTGCATCTGTTTTCGGACAGCTGCCAAATTTCAATCATCCAGCCCTCACTGGGTACGTCCAGCATGCCTCCTGTCTCTTCCCCAGACCCACTCACACCTACCAATCTGCCTGCTCCTATCCCACACCACCCTCAACCGCCTTGCAGGTGCTGTGCGTGCTGCCGCACCCACCCCCAGCCGCCGTGTGGCCCTGCTGGTGCGTGCTACTGCTGCTCCCCCCAAGCCCCAGGTGGCGGCATCCTCCAAGGTGGACACCAGCCTCACACCCAAGGCACAGGGCTTCACCATGCCAGGTGAGTGGCTTGCTGGCACGTTGATTTATCACAGCACAAACAGCTGTCCATGTTGAGCCTACAGGCCAGCCTCACACCCAAAGCGCAGGGCTTCACAATGCCCGGTGATTGGCAGCGCTGCACTGTGTTAACGCACAGCATGAAACACCCTGTGGTTGAACTGGCGACCCGGCAGCCAGTGCAAGCATGTTACACTGGGTCTAGCCTGCCAGCTGCTGAGCTGCCGTACCTCGGGCTATGCCAAGCGCTTCTACCTTTCTTCACTGCTGCTGCTGCTGCTGCTGCTGCTGCTGCTGCTGCTGCTGCAGGTGAGTTTGAGAAGCACGCTGGCTGCTGGATGGGCTGGCCGTATGACAAGTACCTGTGGAGGGAGGACGCGCTGCCCGCCAAGAAGCAGTACGCGGCAGGTATGAACCGGCTTTGGTTTGCATTGTATGTGTGTTTGTGTATATGTGCTGACGTATGTGTGTATGTGTGTGGAGGGAGGATGCGCTGCCCGCCAAGAAGCAGTATGCAGCAGGTATGGGTTGGTTTGTTTATATGTTTGTATGTGTTTGTGAATGTTTTACGTGAAGGGAGGATGTGCTGCCCGCCAAGAGGCAGTAAGCAGCAGGTAAGAGCTCTGGAATGAGGGGTGTATGCTTCAGTGCTAGTACGTTTTGTACGTCTGGTGTTGCACAGTTGATCTTGCTACTTGTTCTTGCCCCTGCTGCTGCTGCTGCTGGTCATGTCGAATGCCTTTACATTGTTTGCTCAAGCACACCACCTTGAAAGGGCATCTGTCAGGAGTGCCAGACCTCATCCAGACTGAACCTGCTGCTCCTGCTGCTCCTGCTGCCTCTGCTGCTGCTGCAGTGGCCAAGACCATCAGCCAGTTTGAGCCGGTAACCATGTGGACAGACCCCTCAGTGGTGGAGGAGGCAAAGCAGTACCTGGCTGACGCACCAAACGTGACAGGTAGGTGTGACCAGTTGTCTGCAACTCTGCTTTAATCACTTGCACATGCACAAGCACAAGCACATGCACAGACAATTGACGACGGTGCTGCACAGATATCGCTGCTTAAAGTGTGCTGCCACACACATATCTTTCTGTTCTCCTGTTTGGCAAGCGAGCAGCAATTTGCACACGATGAACACCCACACGGCATGCTTTTGCCCATCTCAGTGCTGCCTCCACTGTCGCCGCCACTGCGCTGCTGCTGCTGCTGCTGCTGCTGCTGCCTGCAGTCAAGGCCATGCCCATCAATGACGGCTGGCTGCGCGACTGGGGCCCCAGCTGCATCGCCCGCGTTGACCCAGAGACTGGCAAGCGCCAGGTGGCGGGCGTGCACTGGGACTATGACTGGTGAGTTGACCACACTTTGACTACACTTTGACCATATGTTGACCATTATTTGATCATGCTAGGTGACCATATATAGTTGTGTGTTGACCCAGAGACCGGCAAGCGCCAAGTGGCGGGTGTGCACTGGGACTACGACTGGTGAGTTGACTCGTTTGACCAAATGTTGACCATACCTGCACAGCACTTTGACCATGCTATGACCATGCTTTGGCTAGCATCAACCCAGAGACTGGCAAGCGTCAGGTGGCGGGCGTGCACTGGGACTACGACTGGTGAGGCGGCTGTGTTGACTGTGCTTGGATTTTGCTTTGACTGCACTTTGCTTTGACTGCACTTTGGCCATGCTTGACCATGACTGGCGAGCATGGGCCCAGAGTCCAGCAAGTGCCAGGTGATTGGCATGTTGGGATCACGGCTGACAAGACAGCTCAGTTGACCATGCTTTTACGATGCCTTGACCATGCCTTGACCACAGTTGACCTTGCTTCGGCTACCGACCTAGCACCTGATGTCAGCCACGTATGCCGTGACTCAGCCAACACCCCCTGGCAATGCCCAAGCATGTGTACATGCGCCTCACTTCTGTCGTTGTACTTTCTGTTCCGTCTTGTGCGTGCAGCTATGGCGCGCCTGGCAAGATTGCTCAGGGCAGGCCAGCCATGATGCCCAACTGGGACAAGGACGCAGCAGCAGGTGAGGGGCGGCTGTGTACGACTCAGGTTTAGGTTGCTGCGTATGCACAAAACATTAATGTAATCGCTGAGGGCAGCCGTGATGCCCAACTGGGAGAAGGACGAGGCAGCAGGTGAGGGGCGGCTGTGCTGCTGCTGTGGCACGCTGTTGTACAACACTGCTGTGGAGCTGCCTGTGCATAGGCACCAACATGCAGCATGCAGGAGCTGCTAGGCGGGTCCTGTTCATGACTTGCAACAAGTGTTAACCTCATTGTGCTGCCCCTGCAGGCCGTGCCGTGCTGGAGCACTACGACCTGCCTGTGTTTGAGTGCCCTCTACACCTGGAGGGAGGATCCATCCACAGCGACGGCCAGGGGTGAGTGATGATGGGCCTGCAGCACCTGCGTTGGCCATGCTGCTACCCTCAGCGTCTGTAGGTGAAGCGGCCTGCTCTTACATCCTTGCAGTGCTGAAGCGTGTGCTGGGGTTTGAGGAATGCTGGCTAGACTCACTGAACTTCTGCTGCTGCTCTGCTTCTGCTGCTGCTGCTGCTGCTGCTGTTGGCTCCGCTGTTTTTTTCACTGTTTCTCTCTGCAGCCCGCTGCTGGTGACTGAGAAGCGCCTGCTGGACCTACTTACTCTTGCATACCATTGCTGACCAGCTGCTGCTGCTGCTGCTGCTGCTGCAGCACGCTGCTGGTGACTGAGGAGTGCCTGCTGGACCCCAGTCGCAACCCCCACCTGGGCAAGGAGGGCATCGAGGCACTGCTCAAGGAGTACCTGGGCATCGACAAGGTGCGTTAGTTTACTTTGGGATGTTACATAACATGTCATATGTCACATTACTTGCTGGTTGGCAGTGAGCTGCAACCCCACCTGGGCAAAGGGGCATTGGTGAAGGAATAGCAGGGTACGACTAGGGTGTAGTGTTGCCCGACTTGTTTCTCAACTCCCTTTTAATGCGTTCAATTATGCAACAGAGACATGCCCCTCTGCTGCCTGACATCACCTCTCATCTTGTTTACTGCAGGTGATCTGGCTGTGGAAGGGCATGGCTGGTGACACCGAGGTGGTCAACGGCCACGTGGACAACATGGCCTGCTTCATCAGGCCAGGCGTGGTGGCCATCAGCTGGACAGAGGACAAGACCGACCCACAGGTAACAACTGTTACATTGTCAAATTTTAACATTGTAACAATACAAAGTGGAATTGTTGGCAGTGACAGCCTGCACCTGCTCAGGCTTCAGTGGGCATGTTTTGATCCTCTAGCTGCCTGCAGTGAAAGCTAGTCAGCACTCTGATGGGCATTGCCAGCAGCCTGACTATCCTGCTGCTGCTGCTGCTGCTGCTGCAGTACGAGTGCTCCAGCCGCAACGTGGAGATCCTGCAGTCCACCACTGACGCGCGTGGCAGGCAGATTGAGGTCATCAAGGTGCCCTGCCCCCCACCCATGTTCAGGACACACCACGAGGCCGACACAGTCGTCGTGAGTGCAGAATGCTGCTGCTTGCTGTTTATATGTTGATAATATTGATAAAGTTTGCGTAAAGAGCATGGCGGATGTGAGCTCAAGAAATTCAAATTCAATGTTGTGTGGAATGAGCGGCCGTTGTGAGCTCAAACACATGAGCGTTACAACAGCCACAGTGCGGGTCCTACAAGTGGCAGGCTCACCATGCTGACAGGGCAGCCTTGCTCTGCTAGGTCTTAAAAAATAGTCAACTGTACACTCCTGCCAGCGTGTCGACATGTCGCAGTGATAGGGACGAATCACTAACCTATGCTCCACTGTCCTCGCCGCCTTCCCCGTCCTCCTGCTGCCCTCTTCATATGACCCACATGCAGCCCGAGCACATCACAAAGGGCTATGTGCCGCGCCTGGCCAACGCCCGCCTGCCCGGCAGCTACATCAACCACTACTGCGCCAACGGCGGCGCAGTCATCCCGCAGTTTGGCTACCCGACAGACCAGCAGGCGATCGATGTGCTGCAGGCAGCATATGGGCCTGAGTACAAGGTGGTTGGCGTGCCTGGCGGGACCAGGGAGGTGCTGCTGAACGCTGGCAATGTGCACTGCATCACACAGCAGCACGTGCTGGCCGGGATCTAGGCGCTGCAGTGTGTGCTGCAGCAGCCTGCTGGGTCAATGATCAGTGCAGAAACATAATTAGCAGCCGGTGCAGCATGCAGAATCGCCGGCTGATTGGGTATCAGGCATTTGTTCAATTCACTTGGAGAGTGCATATTGTACTTGTCCCTGCTGGTGACTCGCCAGCGGTGACTCACCAGTGATGTGACATCACGGTGATGTGCCACAGTCATGCAGCTTGCTGTGGACTCCTGCAACAACTTGTGTCATGGAACAGCCTGTTCCAACTGAGTTGCAAGGTTTGCTGCGGCTATGCCTGCCTGCAGTAAGTGCAGTTGCTGGTGGCAGGCCAAGCTGCTTTGGGTGTGTGAATCCCGCCTTGACAAACCAACCACCTGTGGCCTTGTACTGCAGCACTCACACTTGATGCTCGGTTACCCTGTCCCTCTGAGCCGAGAGTGCGCAGAGAGACTTTGGCAGCAAGGAGATGGTGATGCTAAACTGCTGATTCGGATATCTGTTGTGGGTGAAGCTTTGTTTGAAGGTTGTTGATGGTCAAAGTGAGGGCAGGGTTCGCGTATGCACATCAATCTGTTGTGCTGCATGTGAAGCGCAGTTGGGCAGTAGGCGCAACGCAGTCGTTGCACTGTGAAGCAACGCATGTAACCTCTCCCTCTTCATCTACTTTGGTTGTTCCCAGCCATGCAGCTGAGTCATGAGGACTTTTGAAAACCTGCTTATAAGCAAGACCACATGCGCAAGAAAGTTTGTCCCTAGTGAGGGAGCTGTGATCAGTTTGACACTTTTCAAATGCACAACAAGCCCCTTGGCGCTCCCTCTTCCGCACCAGCTGGATGTGTCAGAAGCTTCGCACCACAATGAAGCCGCTTATTGTTGTAGGGTTTGTATTATATTTCCTTCGTGACCGAGGCGCTATCGCATAACCATCGGCAATTCAGAGCGTAATCCACGGCAGTAGCAGCAGCAGCACCAGCACAATCAGTACCTCCAAACACATGAATATAGAGCAGGATCGCCTAGAATTCCGCATAGTTAACCAAATTCAAGATATCGGCCTTTCAGAGTTCAGGCGGCAGGCACTCAAAGGCCTCAAGCTGAAGACAGTAATCAAGGTACAGCAGCACAGTACACAGCATCAGCCAGGCCATTTTTTTGCAACAGCGCACACATAAGATGCTGCAACAGCATAGCAGGTAGCTGAGTCATATTGCATTTCTCCTAATCAGTCGCATAAGGGTGCACACTCACTGCTGTGGTGCCTGGCTGTGCTTGCAGGAGAGCCACTGCTCAGCTGTACAGGCGCTGGCTTTCAACTTGTGTGATGCAGGCTGCCGCAACTTGTTTGCCACAGTCGGCAAGGATCAGGTAACGACAGTAGATGCTATTATTGAGTGCGGATGGGTGTTTGTCTATTACAAGGATGCAAGCTGCAGTGCATGCCTGCATACTGTCATGTTTGCACCCTGCAAACACCCAAGCAGCATGCGCTTTGCAAGCAACCCCTCTGCAGTGTTTATCAGCTTTCCTGCAGGAGCATATGCTGTCAGTCTCCCTTTCACTGCACCACCTATGCATAGGTGCTGTACAGGCATGCCTGCAGGAGCAATCGCTGACATGCCGCACTGCTGTTTCGTACTGCGCTTCATGCAGGCAACAATCTATGATGACCAGCACATGTCAGATCACATTGCTGTGGTGGCAAGCCTGTCTCTGTCGGAGAGCATAGAGCAGGCACAGGTGTGTGCGCTTTGCTGCGTTGCTGTCAGATGGCCTCACTTGGCCTGCAGTAGATGCAGCACAGCTGTGCAGCGATCACTGTTTCAAGCGCAGCAGTGCCACCAACTGTGCCTTACGCTGTCCATTGATCAATCGTGCTTGGCATGGGAAAGGACATGCGTGCAGAATAGATGGAGCAGACATGTGCCGTGCTACGCGCTGTGCACGTCTTGCAGGATGCTTTTCAAGTCTGCTGTTGGGTCAACTGCAGCGGCCTGAGCAGGCACCCCTACGGAGATGCAATGCTGGTGAGGTCAGCTGGCACACAACTGAATATCATGAATGGCGAGTCAAAAGGATAACTCAAGTAGTGGGGCACATTCTCTTGTATGTGCTGTTGTCTGCTTGTGTGGCTGCCCAAAGTGAGCATGTCATTGCATGGCTCTGTACATACATACACATGCCAGGAGTGTAGCTGCTGGACGCTGTGAGTCAGATGCTGCCCTAGCACACGCGTTTTGCGAGTATAACCATGCCTTTCATGAATACAAAATGCTAGATAAAATGTGCTGAGCAGTGCTCCACTTTGCTTGCTGTAGGCCGTGGCGGGCTCAGACCCCCACATACACATCATCAGCGTAGCAGAAGCAGCAGTAGTGGCGCAGCTGCCCCTGCCTCCAGGCACCTCTGCAGTGGAGCTCTCTGCAGCAGCAGAGCAGCCAGGGCTGCTGCTGGTGCTGTGTAAGGATGGCACGCTGCAGCTGTGGCAGGTGGCCAGCGGGCTGTGCTGCTGCAGCATCCAGACAGACGCTTTCGCAGCGGTAAGAGGGAGATGCAGCTATAGCACGCTAGCAGTGGGTGCACAGCTGCATGCGCTGGGTGTGTACTGCACGAATTGCCAATGTGGCTACAGGAATGTATCATATATATCTGCTGGATGCATGCTGCAGCTTGCACTCGTCTGCAGGTATCAGCCAATAAAGTGTGTATGTCTCGGCCCTGCAGTGCAGCAGTGTTGGATTAGGTAGCGTTATGCACGAGTACGCATGCTAGGAATCTCGATGTGCCGATGCTACTAAAATGCAGAGCTCGCCCCAATGGCAGGGCCAGTGTATATATGCATGCAATGATAAAATTTCCTCTGTGCCATCAGGCATACAGTCAATGCTGGTCAAACGCTTGCTGTTCTGTGCTGTGGTGTGCAGCGCGGTGCTGCGCAGCGCTATGCTGTGCTGTGGTGCGCAGCGCTGTGGTGCGCAGCGCTGCGCTGCGCTGTGCTGTGCTGTGACGTGACGTGCCGTGCTGTGGCGTGCTGTGCTGTGCTGCGCTGCGCCAGGTGCTGCACCCCCAGGGCCATTACGCAGTCACATCCAGCAGGACTGGCAAGCTCAGCACCTGGGACATGCAGCCAGTGCTGCACGCAGCCGCTCAAGTGGCAGCAGCAGCAGCAGCAGCAGGAGCAGCAGGGTCGAACCCCAGCAGCCGGGGTGCTGAAGAGTGGGCAGAAGCAGCAGCGGCGCTGGCAGCGGCAGCAGCTGCTGTGTTGAAATCGCCACTGCAACTTGAGCAGTGTGGCCTGGAGGGCAGTGCAGTGGACTGCATGCGCTTCCTGACAGGTGGGCCTGTGGCACGATCTTTACATGCAACTTTCAAGCATGCTTTACACACATGACGTGGACTACATGCGCTTCCTGTCAGGTGTGTAGGTCTGGCATGAAACTCCTTTTGACACTGCTCAAGGTGCACAGCAATAACACACTGCCTGTGTTATGATGGCAACAGCAGTGCAGTCACTGCCAGTGGACTGCATGCGCTTCCTGTCAGGTGCGTGGATGTGGCATGAAGCGCCATAAAGTACACAGCCAATTGACGAGTGCACAACAACAACACATTAACACAATAACACGAGAAAACAAGCACATGCAGGACAAGGAGGGTGAAGTATCATGATGATCAGCGGCGAACAAATGTGCAAGTAGCAGGTGCCTGCTGGCCGGCTGGTCTGGACCTCGCAAGCCAGAGCTGCGCAGCTTGCATGCAGTGCTTGCTGCCATGCCTTAAGTGCTCATGCAGCCACTCCCGCAGTTGCCGCTGCCGCCACTGCTGCTGCTGCCACCACTGCTGCTGCTGCTGCCACTGCTGCTGCTGCTGCAGGCGATACGCTAGCCGCCAAAACAGCAGACGGCCGCATGGCCGTGTTGCAGCTGTCCTCAGGCAAGCGCCTCAGCAGCTGGCGAATACCTGGCTGCTCTCACAGCACAGCTAGCTACAGCAGCCGCTGCTGCTTCGGGCACACGCGGGATGGCCAGTACATCTGTGTAGGTAAGGATGCAGCTGGAGCTCAGGGAAGCGACACGCAATGTAGGGTGCGTGGTTGAGTCTGGGTTTGCCAGCTGCTGCCAGTTTTGAGTTTATGTTGGTTACTTGATAGGTGTGTTGGAGGCAAGGTGGAGGACTCTACGTGCGTTTCACGTACGCCACCTGACACGTCACTGCTGCTGCTGCTGCTGCTGCTGGTGGTGCCTCTGCTGTTGGCAGGCAACCACAACGCAGCCGCGTACGTGTTCGACACGCTCACAGGCAGCCAGCTGGCGAGGGTTGAGGCAATCAAGGTGCAGGGGTCAGTAAGGGCAGCAGGACTATCAGAGGACTGCAGGCACCTGGTGATGGTGGCTGGTTGCGGTTATGTGTTCAGGTTTGAACACACGCCGGCAGCAGCAGCAGCAGAGGAGGAACAGCTTTGACTGGCAGCTGCCAGTGGCACTCTTTGCCAGCGTTGCCACTGGTGACAGCAGGTGCTGCTATGGCTTGGTTTCCAACTGTGATTGAGACAATCGAGGTGCAGGGCTCTGTGAGGGCAGCAGGGCTCTCGGAAGATTTCAGGCACCTGGTGATCATGGCTGGCAGTGGTTTTGTGTTCAGATTCAAGCACACACCGGCAGCAGCAGCAGCAGATCGTGAAGAGGAGCAGCTGTGACTGGCAGCGCCGGTGCAAGTGACATCATCCTTTGAAGACACTCCTGCATATGTTGCTATGGATATATGGTGGCAAGATCATGATCAATGGTGGTGAGGGCAGCCGCGCTGTCGGAGGACTGCAGGCACCCGCTGTTGGTGGCTGGCAGTGGTTGTGTCTTCGGGTTTCAAGCACACGCCAGCGACAGCAGCAGCAGATGTGAAGAGGAGCAACTTCGAGTGGAAGCTGTTTACGGGGGTATCCCGTAGCGTGGTCAAACTGAGGTTGGGGCTAGTGACAACACAATTCTTAGACATCTGAATGATGGCTTGACCTGGCCCGCATTGTGCATGCATCTGCATGCGGCATGCGCATGTGACACGATTCTTTCGTTTGTGCAAAGAGTTACATGCTACACAGACTTGGCTACAGCCAGCTGGCTCTGTAGCTACTGAGCACCAACTGTGCACCACCAGCGAGTGCTAGCGATCAGAGAAGGTACAGATCACTAGTTGACATCGTGTCCTGAGCCCAACCCTAAAACCAGGCCCAGCCTTGCTCCTGATATCATATCGATAAGATGCAAAGGCCAATGTGAAAGTGCTGTACAATGCAGCAGATCCTGCAACACAAGTCGCCGCTCAATCTGAGGCAGCACAAAACTGATTTCTCGACTCGCTTGCTATGCCATGCAGCAGCCCGCACGCGCGATGGCTCTCTTCAGCGCTTGCTGACATGACGCGGCAGGCAGGCAGCTAAACACACGCTGCAAAACCTCTGCGCAGCCTGCTGTGGCAAAGACAAGACTGCTGCGCAAGGTCTGCTGGCAGTGCATGCACCAGCTGAACATGCAAAGAGGACGCATGACAAACACACTTGAACAGCACGCTGCCTTCACTAAGCAAGATATTTCAGCAGAGGCTCTCAGCTGCAGCTGAAAGCAGGCGCAACTCCTCACACCACAATGCACCCAGACATGCCATGGCACACTGTAGCTTCAACCATCATGTACACGAGTACACTCAAGCCAGCAACGCGCCTCACCTCTGCCACCTAGCACACACAGCAGCAGAGTACACAAGCGATCCAGAAAGGCCGCTGTGGTGCAGTCGAGTGCAGTGCAGGCTTTGCGGCGCACCCCACAACCTTCAAGCACCTGGGGTGCATCCGTGCTCCGCTCCAGTCATGGCTGAGAGCAATGCAACACTGCGCATAATCACCGCCAACAGCGGAGCTGCACCTACGAAGCACTCTAACCGATGCGCTTCAGGTGGCTGCAGCACCACGACCTGCCCTGAAACTTGGACACTCAGCACTCTCTCAGACAATGGCACGAAGACACAGAGCTACACACGGCAGCACACTCAGGAAACAGGCACATGCACACCTGGAAAAAAACACCAGCAGCAGCATCAGCACTACACATGCTGCGAGAGCCACTGTGTGCCTGCATTTGTATGAACTGCCAGGCACATGGCTGTCTTGTGCTGCAGTGCCTGGACAGCTGGCGAGAACTCTTCACTGGTCTCTCTCCTCACTGTGCACCTCCCAGCACGCAACCACTCTTCACGGTGTGAAGTATGCACACCAGGCCGAGTTCAGCTTGGTGAGTCAGCTGCACATCTATCAGCTTAAGGGGTGTGACAGCGCCAGATGCCAGACAACAACCAGCCAGCAGGTCCAAAGAAAAAGAATCAGGCCCACCAGATAGCTGCCAGTGGATGCCTGCCGCGGGATTTGAACTCAGCACTCTGCACAGCCTTGTCAGAGCATCAGACCACTTTATCTATGCCTGCAGACATCTGCATGCGCAGCCTCTGCAGCTCTCTTGGCAATCCACACAGAGTTGTGCAACTGTACGCTGGGCTGGCATTGCATTGCATTGCATAGCATAGCATACATAGCACAGCATATAGACAATGCCGCCTGGAAGCCATACAGCCGACTGACGGCTGATGGCGTGTGATGCAAGTTGATTCCCTGCACGAGATTCCCTGCACGAGATTCCCAGGCTGCGTGCGTAAGATAATGCACATGCAATTGCGTTGCAACCCCAGTGCCTCCAGCAAGACACAAACACGCACTCAACGAAGCTCTGCTGGTTGAGATACACTCACAAAGGCGCTCGTACTTCTTTGAGCTGTACACATGCTGTGCCGCCCTCCCAAAATCCTAATACCCAGCACTCCTGCATGCACACAACTACTGATTGAACACCTCTTGAACCAGGACGCCAGCATGCGCCGACAGACCAGCACCGCTGATGCAAGCGCAGCCGCCATACAGCAGCGCAAAACTGCAGCAGCAACAGCAACAGCTGCTGCCACAATCTGACAGCAGCAGCAGCATCACATAACATACAACGCACATACACTCCGCAAGGGGTCACAGCTGCCAGCTGACACTGCAGCAGCAGCACTGTAGCCGGCCTTCAGCGGACCTTGACAGCAGCCGTTACTGCTGTACAGCAATGGCAGGTGCAGCAGTGGCACCGCACATGGCAGCAGCAGCAGCATCAGCACTAGCCACAGGTGCCTGCCTGGCCACACCCTCTTGACCAGCCGCCGCTGCAGCCTGCTGCTGCTGCTGCACGTGCAGCTGCTGATCTCTCATCTTGCCATCCTTCTGAGGCACGTCGTGCTGCTGCTGCTGCGGCGCATCAAGGCAGCCCTGACTCCCCTCTTGCTGCTGCTGCTGCTGCTGCTGTGCTGCAGCAGCTGCTGCGGCTGCCGCAGCCTCACCCTCCTGCCTGCTCAATGCAGCGAGGCCTGCGGCTGCCTCCTGCATTGTTGAATCGCTGCTGCCGTTACTGCCAGCTGCACCAGGAGACCGCTGCTGCACAGCACCTTGTGCAGCAACAGCAGGCGATGCCGGCTGCTGCTGCTGCCCAGCAGCAGGATCTTGACCGGCTGCCGCTACAGCCACACCCTGCTGCTGCTGCAGTGCTGCTGTCCCTGCCATGCCCGTTGGGTCGAGCGTGGCAGCAGCAGCAGCGCACATGTTGCCGTCAGCAGCAGCCGTCCCGTTTGGGACCATTCCAGCTGGCAGGTCATTCCTGCTGCCCTGTGTGTTGACTGTCAAACCAGCATGCTGCTGTGCCATCTGTGCATAGCCGTTTGGGCCCATCATACCAGCCTGCTGATGCTGCTGCTGCATTGCGTGCTGCTGCATTGCTGGCAGCCCCATGCCCTGCTGCATCATCTGCTGCTGCTGCTGCTGCTGCTGCGCTGCTGCTGCCATTGCCATCTCCTGCTGCTGCCCGTAGTACTGCTGCTGCTGCTGGTCGTACTGCTGCTGCCCGTTTGGCAGCATCATCGGAAGCATATTAGGCACGCCGCACTGCACCATCTGCTGCTGCTGAGCATACATCTCTGCACTCAGCATGCCTCCAGATGCTGCTGCTGACATGCCCTGGCCAGAGGGGCTGCTATCAGGGCACAGCATGCCGCTGCTGCTGCCAGCATGAGTCAGCGAGGGCAGGCCTGCAAACTGCATGCCTGCAGCGGCGGCTGCAGCAGCCTGGGCATATGCCTCATCAGCTACATTCTGAAGCCGGCGGCTGTAGACAGGTGCTGACCACATGTGCACCGGCACTTGGGGCGCCTCTGCGCTGCCGATCCACTCCACATCCACCTCCAGCCTGCAGAAATTAACATGAAAGTAACAGAAAATAACAGGAAGGTGTTAATGACATAATAACAGAAGGTACAAACAGCAGTCAGCAGGGTCGGATGCCAACAGGCGCTGGAGAATGCTTTGAGAGATGCAATGACACGTACCAGCACACACAAGTGCTCTGCAAGGATACTGCAATCGCGCAAGCAAACTGTTCAAGGATACTTCGCTGCTGACGATGCACGCTGCAGTAGCGCCAGGGAACTGCACGACTGTGACCAACAATGCACCAGCACTTGCTGCTACACCTTGTTTAAACTGACAGCCAAGAGCACTGCCACTGCCCTGCTGCTGCTGCTGCTCCATCCACTCACGTCTTGGGCAGGATAACTGTGCCGTGCTTCTGCATGGTCCTGTGCAGCCTGCTGACCAGGTCCCGCATGCCGCTCTCAGTCACCAGTCGCACCTGGCAGCCGCAGCAGCAGCAGCAGGCATAATTCAGTACAGCAGCCACCTTCAAGCCCCAAGTTGCATGCCTGTTGCAGCTGACAATGCGCCGTTGCAACATGCAGCTGCACACAGCCATGCACAACGAGTCTGAAACTGCCACTAACACGGCAATAGCAGCAGCAGCAACAGCAAGAGCCCACCTTGTTGCTGCCCCCAGCGCGCCGTTGCAACATGCAGCAGCCCAGGTACAGAGGACAAACCTTTTAAATCCGAAGCCGCCCACACAGCAGGCAGCAGCAGGCGGCTCACCTTGTTGCTGCCCAGCCCCCAGCGCGCCAGGTGCGGGCACTGCTGCAGCATGTACGCCTTCATGGCCTTCACCTCCTCGATGTACTGCTCACTGGACACCGCCTTGGTGGTCAGGCAGTTCTCCACCTGCACATAGCAGCAGCAGCAGCAGCAGCAGCAGCAGCAGCAGCAGCAGCAGATTGATTAGTAAGGCAGACGGGTCAGAGAACAGATGCACATGTATTGCACTGGACACGGCCTTGGTGGTGAGGCAGTTCTCCACCTGCACATAGTGGTGAACAGAGGCGAGGCACCAAGGATTGTGTTATGAGGTGTTGAGGATGGCAGTGGTGTGATGTGACCAGCAGTGCAGGGCGGTTGAGGGAAGAGAGGGCAGCAGCTGTTGCAGCAGCAATGTAAAGTTATGCCAGGCGTGACACCAAACACAGGTACTGCACAGACCCGGACCTGCTGCAAATGCTGAGCTGCATACACAACATGAAAGGGAAACCAGCACCGCATGCAAAAAAGCAGCACTGAGTAGCAGCACCCAGTCATTCTCACTGTCACATAGGTATCAAACAAGCAGCAGCACTCACCATCTTGAGCAGCTCCTGGGGGATGGCATCCCTGTGCTGCCAGCTGCGCACGCCGTAGATTGGAATGGCATCATTCGGCAGGAACAGGTACTTCTCAAACACGCCGCAGCGCGCCAGCTCAACGCGGTACACCATCACATCATCGCCGTGCAGCACCGACTTGCCGCGCACTTTGGTCAGCCGCAGGCTGAAGTCAGATCCTGCGCTGATCATAGGGATGGGGCCACATGGCAGCATCTGCGGAAGCCCTGGCATCATGTGACCCATGTGACCTGGCATGACGCCAGCCATGTGGGCGGCAGCAGCAGCAGCAGCGGCCGCCGCGCCCTGCATTGCCAGGGCCTGCTGCTGCTGCTGCTGCTGCTGGGTGAGGTAGCCGAGGGCAGCAGCGGAGTTGGCGGCAGCCTGCTGTTGCTGCAGGGGCTGCTGCTGCTGCTGGGCAGGCTGCTGCTGAGGCTGCTGCGGGACCTGCTGCTGCTGCTGTGGCGGCTCCGAGCGCTGCCGCTTGCGGCTGCCTTCAACAGCTGAAAGGTCGGTTGCAGATGAGCGGCGGCGGTAGCCGCTGCTGCCGTTGCCATTGCTGCCTGTGCCATTGGCAGCTGCTGCAGCAGCATCACTGCCGTCAGTGGCGGCTGCAGCGACTGCAGCAGCCTGCGCTGCAGCAGCTGCTGCTGCAGCCGAGAGTATGTCACTGACTGGCGCTTCTTGCTGCTGCTGCTGAGGTGGCTGCAGCTGCTGCTGAGCCTGCTGCGGCGGTGCCTGCTGCTGCTGCTGAGGGGCCTGCTGCTGTTGGGCATGCTGCTGCTGCTGAGCCTGCTGTTGCTGAGCAGCCTGCTGTTGCTGAGCAGCCTGCTGTTGCTGAGCAGCTTGCTGCTGCTGGGCCTGTTGTTGCTGCTGCTGCTGCTGCTGCTGCTGCTGAGCAGCATGCTGCTGGGCTTGTTGTTGCTGCTGTGCCTGCTGCTGCTGCTGCTGCTGCTGTGCGGCGGGTGGCGCATTGCCTGCAGCAGCAGCAGCAGGGTAGCCGCCACCATTGCCGCTGCCATGCTGCTGCTGCTGCTGTGCAGCAGCGCCGGAGCCGCCGCCGCCGTTCAGCAGCGCAGGGTGCTGCTGCATCATGGCTGTTGGTGTTGGTGTGGAAGTCAGGACTGGCCCTCCCCCTGCTGCTGTGGCAGTGCTGCCACTGAGACCCATTTGCGAAGCCTCAGCAGCAGTCAGGTGGTGCGGCATGTCTGCAGAGGGCACTCCTGCAAACAGCATGTTCTCAGTCGTGCGTGCTGCATTGCTGACGATGTTGAGAAAGCCGCTTAGCACTTGCAGCTGCTGGTGCATCTGCTTGTTTTCATTCTCCAGGTGGGCCTTGTAGCTCTCCAGGTGCTGCAGGCGCTCTAAAAGAGCGTGCATAGCAGGGTCATTGCTGGCAGCGAGCTGGCCTGTCTGCAGGGGCGGCAGCTGCACTGCTAGCTGCTGCATGGAAGGGCCCGATGAATTGAGCTCGTGTTGCTGCACGGGCATCTGCTGAAGCCCTCCAAGGCCATCCATGTAGCTGCTGTACTGCTGTGGTGTGGTAGGGACCGTCAGTGTGCCGCACGCCTCGGTGCAGGCGCAGCTTTTAGCTAGCGCCTACACAGCCCGCAGATAAACTTGCAGACTCGAGCCGGCACCTGCAGAAATGAGGCATGCGGATCAGGCCCCAGCCCTCGGAACCAAGGCATCGGGCGTGTTGGAAGCCTCGTAGCAGGCAAGCCCATTCAAATGCATCAAAATCACCAAACGACTCACTTGTGATTGCCTCGCGCCGTAGTATGGGCTCCTTACTATGTGAGGAAGCCAATTCCAGACGTCACTGACGCCATTAATGGCAATTCCAAAACTGTTTGCTTGCCGTAAAAATGCTTTCTGAAGCAAAGGCGGATGACGAGGAGCACGCAAAACCGTAGTTGGTATTGAACGTTGGAAGGGCGATTAGGCACAATTGCATGTGCACCACAGCCGGCAAACCCTCCCTGCCAGCTGTAGTTAATGCGCAGTGTACACCAGCTGGGAGCGGCCTCAGCTGTGCGAGTACTTGAGGATGTTTCCTAAAACACTAAAACTAACAACCCCCACCCATCAGGCGAATGCTACAATCAGCGACAAACAACTATTTGCTTTAATGTGTGTCTAACAATGCTCGTTAGCGGTGCATACGCCGCACCTGTTGGGGGAGGGGCGTGCTAACTTCAGCAAGCGTCTCCCGCTGCCTGTTGTGCTATCAGTGAAGTTCAAAGATATTCTACGTGTTGAATAAGATGAAATAGGCATTACTGATGGCCTTAGCGGCTTTAGAGAGTGTAGAAGGTTTCCCAGTTGGAAAGTCTACAATTGGTGTGTCACCCCAACCTGCCCTGGATGCCGGCTGTACCCGTCTCAAAAATGATGTCGAACGATGACATATAATTTGATGGCACAGCAGTAGCCACACACGCCAAATATGCCCTCCGGGTCAGATGAGCTCGCACTCACCGGGGCACGCACTTACGCCGCACCGTGGTACACGCGTTTGCTGCGCACCAAGAGCAATGTTGATAGAAAGTAAATTACCTGGCAAATTACATGCACTATCACAGGAAGCGAGGGTATCCTGAGAATTTGCAGTGTTGCTGACTGTCTGCAAGGGAAAAGGCACATCGTTGATGAGTTGGATGTTCACCAATGCTAAATTAGGGAGTCTTCCACTCCGTATCCCGGACGATTGTTTCCTTGCTTGTGTGCGAGGCACGCATGTGTGCAAGTGAGACTACTGTAACAGCTGTTGTTGCGTGGGATGGAGTCCGGCCACCCACCCACCCCTCCCAGCCCCAACTAGGCACTTCATTACCTTTGTTTACATTGAGAAGTATCTTTTCATGACGTGCTACGGGGAAACACCTGCACGTAACCTCTGGCAAATTCAAAACCCCACGACCAAGAACACCAGAAGCCATTGAACCTGAAAAAGAGGCAGAACTGGACATCTAGAATTACACATTTGCTGAATCGAATTGTTGGATGAATTACGCGGCAGTGGTTCCGCCCTGATTCGACGTATTCCGAGACTGCCACTGCTCCACGACGCTCTGCAATGCCTGCGCCTCGCGCGCTCAAAGCTCAGCCATAATTGAGGATCAAGCTTCGCAACACGGTGAGCTTTCTGAAACTGTCACAGACAGCATATTTGTCCTGGTTCGGCGTATTCAAAGACTGTTACTGCTCTGCGACGCTCTGCAATGCTGCGCCTCGCGCGCTCAAATTTCAGCTATTAATGAAGGTGATGACTTGCAACGCAATGATCCCGTGTGGATCGTCACAGCTTCAACGAATCAGAGCAGTTTGAGTCGGAAGAGCCGGTGTAACCCGAAAAATAACGCTGGCCGGAAGGCGACAGTCTCCGTCCTCATTCTATTCGTCCGGGTAAAGTCTTTTCAATGGCTGATAGAACATCTTTAACCTCTGCTGAATGCCACCCAGCCTCAATTTGTGCAGTTGCACACCATGCTGATCATGAGGATGTGCGCAGGTTTTCCAGTATTCTCAAGCTTGAGTGCTCCTGTTTGGGTGCTTTACACTGCAATGGCGTACAAAACCTCCTGCCAAGACAACCAGAAACGCCCGCGTGACGCCCGCACGCAAAGCGCTGATTAGCGTACTGCAGTGCTGCTAGCTGGCAGCAGAGCACCAACCCTGCTACCCCTGCAGTGATCCAAGACTCATGATTCCACTGAAGTATCTGGCAGATACCGAATCTGCAGTGACTGCAGGCCGTGCACTGCACAGCAGCATCTGCACTTCGGGGTTTAGGTGTGGTACCCAAAGTGTGCAGTGTGTAACACAACGTACCACATCTGTGGCACTGCGGTGCTGCCCCTGCAGCTGTTCAGGGCTTCCAATGCACACCATCCAGCAGCAGCTGCGCAATACTGTAGCATGCTGCCGCTGCTGCTGCTGCTGCTGCTGCTGCTGCACCAGCCGCTGCTCAGTAGTCCCTGTCCCTGCCTCGCGGACGCTCCTCTTCGTGCCGCCCGCGCTTGTAATCCCTGCAGCAGCGTCAGCAGCAGCAGCAGCAGCAGCAGCAGCAGCAGCAGCAGCAGCAGCAGCGGCGGCGGCGGCGTCAGCACCAGCAACGCCTCTCCACTTGCACCAAGGTCACAGTACAGCTCACACAACAAGTGCGCAGATGCTGATGGCACTGCTGCTAGCTATACACCAGCAATCAACATCGGAAAAACTCCTGCCAAAGCCAGCACCCGCATCAACATACGCCCCTCTCACGTCATGCCCTGGCATCAGACACACCTCACGCCCCTCACCTGCCAGGTGACGCCTCGCGAGGCCGCTTGTCCCGGTCACTCCTCTCCCTGTCCCGCCCAAAGTCCCTGTCCCGTCCCCGCTCCCTGTCTCTGTCCCTGTCCCGGCTGCCCTCGTAGCCGCCGCCGCGTGGTGGGCCGCGATCTGCAAACCGATCGGGCGGTGGGCCGCGCATGTCGCGGCCGCCGCCGCCACGGTAGTCTGCAGGTGGCCCGCGCTCGTAGTCGCGAGGTGGCCCGCGCGGATCCTCGCGTCTGTTATGTTATATAACATACCATGGTTTGACCAGGGTTGACCGTTGACAGACGGCGGTTGACGGATGAACCAAAGGTTGCCAATGACGAGACCAGACGTCGTGTAGACAGCACCAGGAGGGACCCCGTACCAAGGGTGGATGTAAAGCCAGCAGCAGTGCATAACAACGCCGAGGTAGCACAGCCACCAGTGCAAAAACAAGATACAGGCGGAGCAGCTGTGAGCACTAGCATGTGACGCAAGCAGGCCCAGAAAAGAGCAGTGCTGAGGATGCGGCTGCTGCTGCTGCTGCTGTTGCTGCACAGCCTTGTGGGACCAGGGCCAAAGCCCTGCACCCCACTGCTGTTACACGCTGCTTACATAGCCCTGTGTGTTACCTGCTGTGGTGATCCTGCGGGCAGTGTGCGAGGCGGCTTACCGTCGACACACTTACCACCGCACTTACCCAACCCCCGCAATGCGCTGTACAGCATTTTGATGACTTTGAGACAGCTTGTTGAATGGCGAGCGCCGGCAGCGTAGAGCACGGAGAGACACTGACATTGTTTTGCATTACCTTTGGCTGCCGACCCCAGCTGCTTCTGCTTTACCTGATCACGTGTTCAACGCTGCCGTTTGCCTTTTGACTGCTGTTGCTGCTGCTGCCATGCTGGCTGTCAACTGCACGGTGTGCGCATTACCTTTTGCTGACATACTGACGTGTTTCTGGACCGTGATTCCATACACACCAGCGCTGCGGCATGCATGCTGATCCAGTGCATGTGTTGGCACAGCATGCAAACACCACCCCCCAGAGAACTGAGCACAATTGCACAACCCACATACACGGCACAAAGCCACAGATACAGCAAGCCCTTTCCACTGCAAGCTCCGCTGCAGCCAAATGCTATCCGACTCTGCATGCAAGCAGCTGCCTTGCCTGCTGCCGCACACTGCGCTGTAACCTGCCGCTGCCTTTGCTGCTGCGTTCACCGGCCATGCATTGCCACAAGCCACACCCGCGCAAACAGCAACACTGCCGCACATCCAGCTGCACAAACACAAACCATGCAGAAGACTCCCCACACAAACACGCTGATATCGCAGCTCCTCTGCACCTGTGCTGTACCGCAGCAGTGTCAAACCTGCACCTGCACCTGCCAAACCTGCATCTGCTCTGCCACAAGCACTGCAGCAGCCACTGTACCTGATGGGTGCCTCTGCTGGCGGCAGTGTGGTGCCGCGTGCTGCTGCCTCTGCCATGAGCTTCTTACGAGGCTCCTTGGCTGCACGTGTGTCGCCACCCAGCCCGCCACCCAGCCGCATGGGGCGCCTGCAGAGAGCAATGGTGGCAGCACGCACACACATATATGAAACACATATATGAAACCACAAAAATGAAGCCGCAGGATGGAGCGCTGCATGATGTTGAGTGTTGTTGTGTGCGGAACCCCTTTGGCTGCGCGTGTGTCGCCACCCAGGCCGCCACCCAGCCGCATGGGGCGCCTGCAGTGTGCGAAGATGGGGCAAGCACACGCACAGTGAGACTACACAGTGGCATGACTTCGCCGGCGTGGTGTGTGGTGTGTGCACCTCTGCTGCCCGTGTGTCGCCACCCAGCCCGCCACCCAGCCGCATGGGGCGCCTGTAATAACAGAGAGACTGCAATCAAACATCAATGAGCCTGCACACATGCTCCATTTGTCCAGATCCACCGAATTCCACAACCCTAAGCGCGGCAGTCATCACGAAGCCACCCAACAGCCAACCAGATGTCCAGACAGCCCCAAACCACACCAACAGCACACCGTAAAAGCAAAAATAAACATGCAATGACATCAGCAGCGCACCAGTTGTCCACGGTGCAGCAGCGCTCCACGTCCACCAGGATGCGCAGGACCTCCACCTCATAACCTGAAACACCCACAACTCCAGCACCTTCACTGCTACGGTTGTCAAAGAGTCTACAACTGAATGGGAAGCAAAACGACAGGACCCAGGAGGACAAACAGCAGAGCGCACCAGTTGTCCACAGTGCGGCTGCGCTCCACGTCCGCCAGGATGCGCCGCCCCTCCACCGTGCGGCCGCCACAACAGCACAACAGCCTCCATAACAACCGACACAACTGCCCACACAGAGAAAACCAGCTACCCAAGCGGCACCCACCGGGATGCACCACATGGACAGCCGCACTGCAGGCACAACACAACAATGACACAACAAAAGTGTTCCCACGCACCAGTTGTCCACGGTGCGCCCGCGCTCCACGTCCACCAGGATGCGCCGCCCCTCCACCTTGCGGCCGTCTGCGTTCTTGTAGGCCTCCTTCATGTCCTTCTTGTGCTCGTACTCAATGAACGCGTAGCCGCGCGGCTTGTCTGCAGAAGCAGTGAAAGCAAGCGTCAGAATGCAGGGAGGCGAAGGGTTGTGATGCAAGTTGGGAACCACAGCACGCAAGCAACGGCTGCACGGCATGCTTGCCTACTGTGCCGTCAAGTCATTCTCACATTGCTCTGCGGACATGGGTGGTAAACAATCACGTACGCAACGGCATCAGCTGCGCTGCCGTGCAGTGCCATGCCTCTCACCCGTGTTCCTGTCGTGCACCAGGCGGATGCGCTTGATGGGGCCAAACTCCTCAAACTCGTGGCGCAGCTTGCGCTCCGTGACCTCGTAGCTCAGCCGCGGCACAAACAGCGTCTTGTACGCGTCACCCTGCAGCCGCAGTTGCAGAATAAAAAAACAGATACTTCAGGATGCAATTGGTGGTGCAGCAAGCAAGGTTGTTGCAGCTGGCGGCAGTATGGCTGCTACATCAGCAGTGTACAGCAGCTGCGACAGACGCGCAGGCAACCCCGCCGCTGGATGATTATGCTGTGATGTTAGAACCAGGTAGCATGCACGTTAGTGCAGCACAGAAGACACCCTGTTGTTATTCACGCGTGTGACGCGCTTCGAGGGGCTCGCACTGTGGCTCCACCTTTCTGCACAGCTCCATTGCAGCCTGTTACACAGCCCAACTTATTGGAGGCAATACGAGCAGTGCTGGTACTGCTGCAAACATGCCCACCTCAATCATGGGGTCATCTGCAGGGTTATATTGCTTTGCTTGGGAGGCTGAGCATGCGCTATGCAACTCTTGATGCTCAACGGTACATACATGCAGTCCTCTGCCGCACAGGCTCACCTCAATCATGGGATCATCTGCGGGGTTGAAGGTGGCAGCCTTCTCTTCTAGCTCCTTCTTGTTCTGCAGCAGGCAGCAGCAGCAGCAGCAGCAGCAGCAGCAGCAGCAGCGGCAGCAGCAGCAGCAGCAGCGGCGGCAACGTATGTGAGACACAATCCACAAGAAAGCACAGCATACAGCCCTGGACTGGCCCAATCCACATCACCACAACACAGCATTGCTGTCGATATCATTGAAGATTCCCAGTGCACAGCTGGGACAGCCTTGACACATACTGCACATGCGCAGGTGCTACAGCTGTGACTGCTGCACACAAGTTGAGTGCACCCTTGCATCTGACCCCTTGAAGCTGCTGCTGCCACTGCCAGCGCATGACTGAGCAGTAACTGCTGCTGCTCAGCAACAATGAGGTGCCTGGAAATCAAAGCGTCTTGCTGCCGCTGCTGCTGCTGCTGCGCACCTTCTCCACCTTCCAGTCATGCAGCCGCTTCTTCCTGCAAGCAAGAACCACAGCAGCAGTGCGGCTTCAGTGGCAAGTTACACCACACCAGCTGCTGCAGCTGCAGCAGGGGCACCACCAGCTAAGGTTGGAACCCCAACGCTGCCGTCAAGCGCTTGCACACACACGCACAAACCACATACGTTTGTAACAGCCCTGCTGCACCAATTGCTGTACAATTGAAGAAAGCGCTGATTGCCTAAAAACACAGTAACACTGCGATACGTCCGCTACAGTAGCACCTTACGGGCCCCGCCAAAAACACAGCCTCAGCAACCCACTATTCCATTATCCAGCCGCACTTGCAGCTCCAACTCCTTGTTGCGGAACATAACCATACAAATGACGGCCTCCATCACGGAAACACAAAAAAATTTGTGCCGCTGAGCAGCTACCGCTCCCTCTTGACTCACTTTTCCAGCTTTGTCTCGTCATCAAGCCGCACTTGCAGCTCCAGTTCCTTGTTGCGGAACAGCCGCGGCTGCGGCAGCTCACCCGATGTTGCTGCGCTGGGTGGCTCGTACTCAGCATCACCCGGGGACGCAAACTGCGCCACCAGCGCACCAATGCCTGCAGGAAAGGGGCAATGACACAAAGGACATATCAGTTTAAGGGTTACAGCGATGTAGATGTGTGTTGCGTCTGATTCTCTACATCGCCGGGTGATGCAAACTGCGCCACCAGCGCACCAATGCCTGCAGGACATGAAAGCGGCGCGAAACCAGCAGTATATGTATCATAGACGGACTGGACGAGGGTTGCTGCTGCTGCTGCTGCTGCTACTCCAGTAACAAACCTACTGCTGCGATGGCCCCCTGCAATGCCGAGGCAGAAACAGCTGCCACTGCTGCTGCTGCTTGCACAGCTGCGGCTCTGCAACCTCAGCACACAGCACACCAAGTGGACAACACCGCTTCTTCATTCTGCCATCCCTGTGTCTCACCTGTGTATGGCAGCTTGGGCTTTTTCTTTGGCTTGGCATTTTCAGCAATGAAGCGCAATGGAGGCCCCGGTGCAAATAGCCGCACAAGCTTTTCCGGTAAGCCTGTGGGGTGGCCTGTCTTCACACTCTCCTTCATCATCTTTGTCATGACGGAGCGGGAGGGCCGCCGCCAATCCCCCGGTGGCCCGTTCATGGCTGCTGCTGCGGCAGTGGTGGTCAAACGTGGTCAAACGTTGGGTTGGCTGGTTTATGACTGGTGCAGCGCAAGAAGAAGTGGCTATGGATTGCACGTGAGGGAGTGTATAGAGGGGTGCAGGACTGGGGCAGCTGCTGTGGCTTTCGATGCCAAGGGATGCAGTGCTGCACACTGCTGTGATGCTGAGGTGCTTGCAGGATATGGCGTGTTCTGTTGTTGAGGGAAGTACGCAGCTGTGTCCCGAGGCTGAAGAGATCAGGCAAAGGCATCAAAGCAGCAAGCAGGCAGAGCACAGCAGCAGCACGGGAGACATGCAATGATACGCACCGAATGCTACGGCTGTTGCGATTCTGCATTTGTGGGTACTGTGAAATGTTTGTATAACAGCCATGCCTCACCTGTTGCTCGCGAGCTGCCTCACCAGGCCAAAGGTACGCAAGCTGCTCTCGCCCGCTGCTGCACGCCCGGCAGCTCGTGTTATTACAAACCAGATCGTACTAAGTTACATATGTGATACCCAGACAGGACTATGCTGAAAGTTCTGCTGTCTAGTGCCAGCAGGGAACAACAGCAGCAGCAGTCGTGTCTTCTGCTGAAACTTTCAAGACTGGTGTAGAGCACGACTAGCACACGTGAAACAAGATCCAGCTTGGTCATTTCACACAGTGCCATGCGCACATGAAAGGGCTGTGCTGCTGTCACTCAGCTAGGGTCTAGCCACCCCCGGGATTGCCATGTAACCCCAGCCTGCCTGCCATCATGGCATACTCCACACTCTGCTTGAAACAGCTTGTAAAGCGTGAAGTCACCATGTCAGCCTTTGCCAAGTTCATACGAGTACATACAAAGACCAGGCACACACAACGAAGCTGCATCTTGTTACACTCAAGTGGTATCTCCACGTCCAGCCTGTGGCACTGCCGCCCCTAAGCAGGGCCCACCAACCTGAATGCGTGATGCATATGAACAGCCCCTGACTGCCCTGTAGGCTGCTTTGCCGCATCACATCCACACCAGCAAATACCCAAACTTCATAGCGAAGAGCGCACGCTGATGTTCACCCTGCACTGCTGCATGTGCCGCAGCACCGCAGCATACTCTGCCTGCCCCAACACCTCAACTGCCTTATGCAGATCTCCCTGCACCTCACCACAAGTGCCACTTGCACTGCTACCGCTGATGACGGTGCTACTAACACTGTCAGTAACATCATTTGTAACACCCTCCCAGCTGCCAAGCACACGTGGCACACCATGATAACAAGCCCTCGCAGGCCCGCCAAGCACAGCCACATCCCCGCTGCGCAGCAGCAGCGCTGTCGGCTGCTGCTGCCGGCTGGGACCACCCATAAGGAAGACAGCTGCGCAGCCCAGGCTCATTGTTACAATCGGTTGTAACAAGTCCCGCTCCACGTCATCTTTGTGGCCGTTGAGGGTGTCACCGGGATGGTAGTAGTTTACAAGTGCCACATTGGGCCTGAACACTGCTGCTGCTGCTGCTGCCGGCGTGCTACCTGGACTTGCCGCCGCATCTGCATCTGTCGCTCCGCTGTCCCTGCTGCCCCAACCACTGCTGCCACTCCTGCTGCTGCTGCATGCTCGTGCTGCCAGTGCTGCAAAGTGCTCTGCCAGCTGCACTAGCTCACTCGGCAGCAGCCTGTGTGGCTCATGCGGCTCATATACTCGCAGCGTCCAGTTGTAAGGAGGCCCTAAGCTGGCCCAGCGAAGCTTCCGCAGCAGCATCGACGCCTGCGGCCCGCTGCCACCTGCAGCCCATACTGTGCTGCTGCTGCTGCCGCGGCCACACTGCTGAGCTGCTGCTGTTGGTGGTGTTGAGGATGCTGGACTGCCAGCACGGCAGCAGCTGCTGCAGCCACTGCATGCAGCGGCACACTGCCCTGGAGCGGTTGTGGACCCAGCTCTGCAGGGGTGCTGACAATGCTGCTGCTGTTGCTGTTCTATATGTTGCTGCTGCTGTTGCTGGTCTATCTCCTGCTGCTGTTGCTGTTCTATTTGCTGCTGCTGCTGCTGCTGGTGGTGCCCATCTACATGCTGTTCTTCTTGTTGCTGCCTCTGCTGCTGCGGGCTCTGCTGCACACCTAGCTGCTGCTGCAGTGACAGCCCTGCTTGTGCTGCATCAAACAGCCCCCTAAGCTGCATGCCGTATGCTGCTGTGTGGTTAGTGCGCGTGGGTGGCTCTGGCCACTCAGCTACGACACCACGCATCAGCTGCAGCTGCAGCTGCAGTGGCAGCGCAGCAGGAAACACTGCCAGCCCTGGATGGCTTTGAAAAGTCAGTGCTGTTACGCTGGAGCTTCCACAGCACTGCTGCTGCTGCTGCTGCTGCAGCTGCTGCTGCTGCTGCTGCTGCTGATTGTTGTGCTGCTCAATCACACTGGCGGTGCTCCAATGCGGCTGCAGCACAGGTGGAAGTGTGCACTGCAGAGTGTGCACAGTGATGCCGTCGCTGCTGCCTGGCGCTCTGACATCAATGACATCTGACAGATCAGTCGGCTGTGCTACTAGCTTCCCTCCCCGCACACGCCCGTTCCTGTATTGCACAGAGCAGTGCAGCAGCATGCATACGGGAGAACAGGGCGTCGAGACAAGAGGCATGCAGATGTGGTGATGCAGCATCTGTGCTACTGATGCAGACAGAAAGCGTGGCAGGCTACATGTCATACAGTGCGGCGAACTTTGCAAAATCAACCGGGGCATGCTGCACATATGACAGCTGTTCCCTGCTGTTCTGCTGCTGCTGCTGCTGCTGCTGCTGCAAGCTGCTGCCACCACTCACTTTGTCTTCTTCAAGCGCTGCTGCATGTGCAGCTGGTACTTCTTTTCTGCAATGCGGAAGGCTGTCTCAGACAGAGAGGACGCCTCCTCTGCGTGCTCGTATGGCCCTTCCGCCATTATCGGCGAGCTGACACAGCTTTGTTGCTGCTCCGACACAAAACACAACACAAATAGAATATTTGATATAATAAAGAGGGGTAAGTCAAACACAGGTGATGCGGGCAACGGCTCTGGTCATCATTTGAAACACTGTCACTTTTGCAGGGCTCAAGGCTCCAGTGTTGCCGCCCTCTGACAGGCACTCGCTTGACAACAGCAGTCCTTGGAGCCGCTGGCTTCTGTGCATCAGCTTCACAAAAGTCAGCCTGCGTGCTGTGCTGTACTGCACACTTGGCATTCTGTTGGACTTCAGTGTCGGATCATCCATGCAGTGCTGTACATATGGACAATCTAGCATGAAAATCGCAAAGCTGTTCGTGCAGTACTACTGTAGTACACAACAGGTGCAATACACAACAGGTGCAGGCATGTATGAGAACCCCAGACAACCCAGCAGACTCCCTGCCAGCCTGATCAAAGGAACATGCGCGCCGCGGCGTGGCGTTTCGAGCGGCTACTGCCAGGGTTGCAGTACTGCAACACTAGTGCAAGAAATGCCTGGACAGACATTGTCTTCTTCTGAGGAAGCTGCAGACGGCTTAGGTCAAGCTGCAATTTGAAGTGACTTCTCGCCACATGTAGGCCCCTCTGTGTGAAGGCATAGTGACATGGTCAGCACGCCAAGAAGCCTGCTTGGCAACAAGAGGGAAGCACATGGAACACCTCGGGCCACTGATGGGGGCAATAAGTGCTCTCATCCAGGTTCGAACTGGAGACCTTTCGCGTGTGAGGCGAACGTGATAACCAACTACACCACGAGAGCTGATTAGATGTCCTCGGGAGTCTGGTTACAAAATATGAGCGCCGCCAAAACTAGGGTTTAGGGTTTGAGCGCGCACATTTCGAAACCTGCAAGGTTCGTTCAGAGCTTTCAAGCGTTTTCAAGCACATCCCGCTGTTGCCCTGAAAGACGCACGGCAGGCTGCAAACGCCCCGCAAGCCCATGCAAAGTGAGTTGCTGATCACACCCACGCACAAGCACATCCTCTGCCTGTAGCATCCACCCTGCCCCTGAGCCTGGTCTGCGAGGTACTACCCCGCCTACTAAGCCAGCGTCTGGCTGCTGCTGCTGCTGCTGCTGCTGCTGCTGCTGCTGCTGCGCAACACAACAACTGCCCTGCTGCCCTGCGATAGTCCCTTCAAAGGTGAAGCTCCCTTGACTGCAGCGGCCTCTGCAGCCGATCTCTGCCCACAGCAGCCATCTGCAGTTGCTGTCTCCTCATCATCTGTCTGCACATGTTGGCCGTCAGCCGCCGCAGTTTTGCCCGTGCAGTTTGCCACCCCGCACTGGCAGCTGGCAGGGGAAGCGGTGCCGTGCCCTCCTCCCCATATGCTGCATCCCCTTGTCAGCAGCAGCCATGTAACTGCCATGTTGCACTGCCTTCCACTCCGCAGGCCCAGCAGGCAGTAGCTCTAGAGCCAGCAGATCTGCTGGCATCAGCTGCTGCCAAGCATCAGCTGCTGCCAAGCATCAGCTGCTGCCAAGCATCAGCTGCTGCCAAGCATCAGCTGCCTGCTGCTCAGCTGTCAGCCGCCGCAATCTTGCCCGTGCAGTTAGCCGGGCCGCATTGGCAGCTGCCGAGGAGAGCGGCGCCCCTGCCACCCCTCCCCTGCCATGTGATGCATCCGCCTGTCAGCAACAGCCATGTAACTGCCATGCAGCATTGCCTTCCACTCCGCAGGCCCAGCAACCAGTAGCTCTGCTGGCACTGCTGCCAATCATCAGCTGCCTGCTCCCAAGCCGTCAATCATCGGCTGCCTGCTGGTCCGCTTTTTGCTGCTCAGCTGCCTGCTGCTCAGCTGTCAGCCGCCGCAATGTTGCCAGTGCAGTTGGCCGCGCCGCACTGGCAGGGGAAGCGCAGCCGCCCGCCCGCGCCATCAGCCTGCAGCATGATCACAAAAGAAATTAAAATAATAACAAAAAAATTTCATGGTTTAAAAGATGCACGTGAACTTTTTGGTGAAGTTAGACAACCATTACACGACGACATTATCCTGAGTTTCGGGATCGGAAAAACCAAGCCTCATGAGAACAGACAGAACAGACAGAATACAGTGCTGTGTGCAGCAGCCTGCACCAGCAGCACATATGGTACCTGGGAACCGAAGAGACACTAGAGAATCTGCATCTGCAAGAGGGATGCAGGCTGTGACGCAGTGCACAGCACACTGCTGTTACAACAGCTTTCACAGCCCAACCCAAGCTTTTGGGTTTACAGATACGGAAAAAGGTCCAATGCACCCACCCTTGTGTGATACGTCTTCCCATAGCCTTAGGTGAGCTCCTGCCCCTGTTGGTAGCTAAGGACAAAGTCCATGGTGCGGTGATAAGTGGTATATAATATTTCCAGAAGGATGTCAAAGAGTAAATACATAAAGCAACAGCAAAAAACGTAATCATTGGAAAAACCTAGTCAAATAGAAAGCGAAGGAAAAGCTGCACCTACCTTTGTGTGGTAGTTCTCCCCGTAGTCGTAGGTGAGCTCCTGCCCTGCAGGCACAGCCCGCTCCGTGAAGAAACTGGTGTAGTACAGCAGCTGGCTCCTGCAGGGGCACAGCCAGGCAGGCAGTGCAGGATGAGCAACCAATTATCATGTAGTCAGTTTGCAGATTCAAGTCGTGGTGTAGTACAGCAGCTGGCTCCTGCAGGGGGAGCAGCAGCAGCAGCAGCAGCAGCAGCACAGCGAGGCATGACAGACAAGCCATTCCATCTTACTGTCCGTCCCGTAAGAAATTAGCATCTTGCTGGAGAACAGCAGCTCCCCAAACCACAGCAAGAATCCCCAGAACCCCAGAATCCCCAGAATCCCAGAATCCCCCAAATCTCCAGAATCCCCAGCATTGCAGTCAAGGCCAACCCTCGGCAAAGGTGACAGCAGCGTGACAGCAGCTTTGGCCTCACCTCGCCTGTCCTGCAAACACCGTCTGCTTGATGCAGTTGGGGTCGCAGCTGTGGTTGAGGAAGCGCGCCACGTTGCCCTGCAGCAGCAGCAGCAGCAGCAGCAGCAGCAGCAGCAGCAGCAGGCATGCCCCAAGCTCATCAGCAGCTGCCAGTGGCCCACAAGGCAAGGCTTGGCTTCACATTGCCTGCCATAGGCTGCAGCGTTGCTGCTGCGTGCGGCCCGCGTGCCGGGCATGTGTGCAGTCTTAGTATATGCAGAATGTGCAAGTGAGTAGGCATGGCTGCAGCTGGTACACATGTGCTTGCAGACACTTGCTTGCTGTGCTGGTGTGTTGCCTTCGTATTCCGCCACCTGCTGCTCATCAGCCAGCTCTCCCCAGGAGCCTTCTGAACACTGCTGCATGCAAGGGTGTGTAGGCACAGTTGGTGAGTAGGGTATCCAAAACCCTTGTCGCCAACACGGTACAAAAGTCAGCGCACTCGGCGCCGCCTGGCTTCGGCCCTCACTGTGCTGCCCGCATCCACCACCAGGTGTTACAAAAGATGTTACTAATGTTGTTACTAACGTGTCACAGCAGTGTGCTGCGCTGCCTGCTATGGCCCTTACAGTGGTACCCGCATCCACCACCAGCTGTTACAAACGTTGTCAACATGTCACAAAAGTGTAAATAGGACGATTCTAGGCATAGTAAAAGCATAACTGCGCACCTTCAAGCAATGCTGGTCCAGAAGCCCCCCGCCCTAGTGTGCTGCGCAGCCTGCCTGGCCCTCACAGTGGTACCCGCATCCACCACCAGGTGTTACAAAGTCTGTTACAAACATGTTATAAAAGTGTGATGCGCTGCCTGCCCTGGCCCTCACCGTGCTGCCTGCATCAACCACCAGGTGCTTCTCTGCCAGCTGCCCCTCCAGCGGCTTCAGGTTTCTGCACGTTCAAATCCAAATACAAGGCCGGCAGGGTTTGAAAGTTTGCACAACGCCAGGTGGTTCTCTGCCAGCGGCCCCTCCAGCGGCTGCAGGATTCTGCACGTTCGAATTCAAATACAAGGCAGACAGGCAGGCAGGGTTTTGAAAGTTTGCACAACGCCAGGTGCTTCTCTGCCAGTTGCCCCTCCAGCGGCTTCAGGTTCCTGCACAATCAGATTCAGGCAAGGCAGGCGGGCAAGGTGTTCAATTCAAATCAAACCAAGGCAGCCAGGTAGGAAGGGATTTTAACTCACCAGGTGAGACCACACTTTTACACAGAGTAAAGTTTGACCAACCACAGGCCTGCTAAAAGTGTGACAGTCACACATCTGCTCACTTGTTCATGGGTGTCTCCTTGGGGTTGAGCGCATGGCCCTCCCAGGCATCATGGTAGTGGCTCAGGTCAAATAAATAAAGGTCCTCGACGCCAGGCTGCAGAGCGTCAGCAGCCCTGCAGCACATAACAAGTGTGACATGACAGGACGGGGAAGTGACGAAGAAGACTTGTGAAAGTGTGACAGGTCGATCGGAGGTGTGACTGATGAAGTAAAAATGTGACGGGTCGGGTGGAAGTGTGACAGGTCGAACAGGTAGAGGTCTTCGAAGCCAGGCTGCAGCGCGTCAGCAGCCCTGTACAAGAGTGTGACAGGTCAATCGGAGGTGTGGCTGATCATGTAAAAGTGTGACAGGTCAAGTGGATGTGTGACAGGTTGAACAAGTAGAGATTCTCAACGCCAGGCTGCAGCGCGTCAGCAGCCCTGTACAAGAGTGTGACAAGTCGATCACAGGAGGTGTGCCTGATCAAGTAAAAATGTGGCAGGTCAAGTGGAAGTGTGACAAATCAGACAGGTAGAGGTCCTCAACGCACAGCAGTAGAAGCAATTGAGCAAAACATTACACGCTTTTCCAGCAAGAGCAACCACGAGCAACCAAGGGAAGCTCAGTTGACGCGCGACATGTAAATGACAGAGCGTGTGATCAAGCATATCATTGAAGTGGGGCAGGTGATTCAATCACTCCCAAAGCTGCGCCAGATCACACGACTCACTCGTCCGTCTAGGATTGCCGATGTAGCTGCACACAGAGGCTCCAGGCAGCACGCTCTTGCTGATTGAGTTGCAAAGCAGTTGCAATAAAGACACCGAGTTGCTGTAATTGGTCTCCACACTTTGCAACTCACTCGTCCGTGATGACCTTGCCGATGTAGCTGCACACAAAGGCTCCAGGGGGCAGGTCACAGCTGCAGCGCACGCCCCAGCCCTTCTCTGCCGACACCTTGAACACCTCAAGCGGGTAGCGGATGCCGTTGGACACGACGTGGTTGTACTGCACGACAACAATAACACGTCATTTGGGGTGTCATGCGACAATTTACGACACACATGCCTTAGCATGTTTAGCATGCTTAGCAGGGTGTTGTTGGTTTGAAGCATCCTTTCCAGGCATGACGCATCCATGCGTCATGGAAACCTTCCAGGGACCGAGGATCTTGCAGGAAACTGTGTGCTGCCATTGCATGACATGTAACATGTTACGTAACACAAAAAGTGTTACACAGCATGTTGCATCGACACCAGCATCGACAATACGCAGAACACATGTGTTGTGGACACAATGTTGGGTGCACATGCTGCCGGGCTGGCGACTGCAAGCAAGCCAGCCGAAGAACAATGAGCTACGCGTGGTGTGTTCGCACTTAACACCCGCGTAAGTTAAGGAAGGAAACGTGTGTA